>RRZL01000042.1:942309-953441 GCA_006782975.1 Chlorella sp. Dachan
CCTGTGGTTGCTGGCGGCGGCCGCCGCCTGGTTGTGGGTGCGTGTGGAGGCAGGCAGGGAAGCATGGTGTGAACGCAAGTGAGTGGGCATAGGCGCAGCACGTGGGGATATGCAAGAAGGCGTGCCGGCCCCAGGTGTTTGCCCCCTTTTTGTCCCTGTGACACTGCGGCCTCCGCTCGAGCGCAGGTCCACACTGCATTGCATTGCACCCAAACCCAGCCTCCTGCCATATGCTGCTCTGGCCTTGCCGCAGGAGATGGTTGAGGAGGCGGCTGAGATCCTGTACGGACTCATCCACGCCCGCTACATCCTCACCAGCAGGGGTGAGGTAGAAGAGGGCAGGGTGGCATGCACGCCGTGGCGCTTTGTGCCCAGCCTGCGTGCTGCGGTGGTAGCCTGGCTGCAGCACCGATGTGGGGAGAGCCGGCGCGGCAGAAGCGGCAGCGGCAGCGGCAGCAGCAGCAGTGCCTGCTCATGCTGGCCCCTGCCACTGCCTTGAGCTTGCCGTGTTCTCCCCCGCTTTCCCCCGCTTTTCCAGGCCTGTCCGCCATGTGCGACAAGTTCAAGAACTGCGACTTTGGGCGCTGCCCCCGTGTGTACTGCAACGGCCAGGCCTGCCTGCCCGTGGGCCTCTCAGGTGCGCAGTGGCCCGACATTCGTGTGGCGGCTGGGCCGGGCTGACCGCCTCTGCTGTTCAACGGTCGCCTCACAGCTTGGCAGGCAGCGGTTTGTAGCATGCACTGCTCACATGCACTGCTGCCCCAAGTGTCTACGCCGGCCCAGAGGCCCTATCTAACCGCGCTGCCCGCCCCTCGCCTCTCCCCGCCGCAACACAGACATCCCGCGCCAGTCCACGGTGAAGCTGTTCTGCCCCAAGTGCGAGGACGTGTACTACCCGCGCTCCAAGTACCACGGCAACCTGGACGGTGAGGGGAGGGCTAAGGTGTGGACCCGCCCCCCGATACCATGAGCGCCACGTTGATGGTTGCAGCCCGACCTCGTTGCCTCCAGCAATGGTTGCCTGCATGCTGCCCCGCCTGGCCCGGCATCACGATGCGGAGAAGCTTCTGTTGTTGGCGATCGTGCATTTGAAATGACAGGGCGCGAGGGTTGCTAGCCACACTAAACCCCTCGGCCTGCCGCCCTGCACTCCTCTCCCTCCGCAGGCGCGTACTTTGGCACCACCTTTGCGCACCTGTTCCAGCTGACCTACCCGCAGCTCAGGCCCGCCAAGCCCACGGGTGCGGAGGGCTGTGTGTAGTGTGTAGTGTTGGGCGGCACAGCCAGCTGACCGGCGGCTGTGGCCATGCCCCCCGTACGATTTGCGGGCTGCGCTCGACATGTGCAGGAAACGCAGGGAAGCGCATTCCAACGCCTGCACACATGCGCATTGCTCATGCGACCCTGCGCAACACCCCCCTGCAGACCATTATGTGCCCAAGGTGTTTGGGTTCAAGATCCACCCCTCCGCCTTTGAGCAGCAGTCTGCGGGTGCCAAGCGCAGCGGCAACGGCGCGGCGGCGGCGGCGGCGCGCGGCGACAGCAGCCGGCGGCCAAATGGCACCACGCATGACGAGCAGCAGCAGCAGCAGCAGCAGCAGCCGGCAGCAGCAGAGCAGCAGCAGCAGCAGCAGCCAGACGGCGGCAATGCCAAGAGCTGAAGCGGCCGCGCATTGCAGCGCACCTCGTGCCTCTCTACCCTTCTCTCCCCGTAACAGTCACTGTCCCTCCTTAGCCGCAACAGGCCGAACTTGCCGCTCGCGCTGCCCCCAACACCCTGCAGCCGCCCTTTGCCCACAATCGCTAGGCAGCCCTTAGTACAGTCAGGTCCCAGATTTTTCCCTCCCCTCTCACCTCGTGCCACGTCCAGCAGCTCCCCTTCACAGCTTGCTTGCTCCCAGCTCCCCGCAATAACTGCCTCCAGCCCGCTCGCTCGCTCGTGTTGCTCGCTGTTCTGCTCCCGCCTCCTTCCTTCCCTCGCCCTCCCCCAATCCCCTTGGAAGCAGGCTGCCGCCTGCCATGCACACTGACTTGGCTCACGCTACCACATGCATGCAAGCCAAACGCACCGGAACATGAAGGCAGGGAGGCCAGGGGGCAAGGGCAAGGCAGGAGCAAGTGCATGAACAGGCGCTGGGTACGGTAGGCAGGGGAGAAGTGGGCAATGGAGCAGCAGGCAAATGCAGCAACTGGTGTCAAAACTGGGTGATGCTGTGTGCGGTGTACAGGTCAAAATCGTTGCAGTTGCAAAAACGCAGCCAGGTGCAGCCCAGGCGTGGGTGACGCGCGTGTTTATTTAGGTGGTGCTTGGCCGTTGGGGCGCTGCTTATTCACTCATTCAAGTTGCAGGCTGCCGAGGTGCGGTTTTTCTGCTCGGCTGCCACGGCGCGGCGGCTTCGCTAGGGTTTTCTGGTTCAGTAGCGCCTGCCAGGGCCGGGCCAGCGCTCCCACTCAATGCCCTCCTCCCAGCGCTCCACTGCATGGGTGGAGTGCGTGGGCGCCATGGGATGATTGGAAGGCAGACGACGTAGCAGTGTCAGCCTCAGGCATGCCGGTGGCAGGTGCCAAGCCGCATGCAGCGCGCACCTATCTCCCAGGCTTCGGCCACGCCACGTGGCTTGGGCTGGTTGTTGTGCAGGCACGCATACTCGTCATCCACCTGGGGCACAGATGCCAGCGGGCAGTTGGTGCGCTGGCATGGCACTACGGTGCACCGGACTCCCTCTACACCCGCATGAGCTCGCCTCAAGGGCAGTCGTCATGGATAAGCAAACGGCAGTCGGGGCAGGGCACTGGCACGGGGCCCCAGCACCCAAAGGCAGGCGGGAGTGCGGCTACCAACTCCACGCACCAGCCGACGCATCATACACTGAGATGCATGAGCTCACCGCCTCCATCAGCTCCCAGCCCTGCCTCTCCAGCTCGGCCAGGAAGCGTACACGCTCCCTGCAGGGCAGGCAACCGGCATGGAATGTGGCTGGGTTGAGCAGGCTTCCCTGCCCAGCACTTGGGGCGGCGGAGGTCCCAGAACTGAAGCGACATCCGGCACCTCCATACCGGCACACAGGCGCAGGGGTTGCATAGCAGTACATGCAAACAGCGGGTTGCAAGTGGTGCAGCTTAGCGGCTGCTCACTCGAGCCGCTCCCGCATGTCTGCCAGGCTGGTGGCGCCGCTGCACAGCCACGTGGAGCGCAGCACCTGGGCAGGGAGGCCATGGGGAGGGGTGGATGGGTGGATGGGTGAAGGAGCGGTTGGCTGGGTGGTTGCCCGCTCAAGCCCCGTTGCATCGACTTGGACAGCACCACGACTACCCAAAAATCAAGCCGCACCAGCTGGTTGTCTGTGCCAAAGTCGGCTGCACCCTGCAGGCAGTGGATGGCGGTTGCTGTAGGACGTGACAACCAACACCCCGTGGTGTCTGATGTGCTGCCCGCAGGCACAGCTTCAACCCGGCGTTCTGGTCGCCTCACATCTCGACTGCTCGGCGTGCAGCGCAGCGGGTCTTAATTGGCCGCACCTCGTAAAAGTCGGGCTCCGACAGCGGGCCACACTGGGCGCAGTGGGCTGCCACAGCCGCATCCTCCTCGTCCTCTGACAGGGTGGTGGCCCGCTGCCTGGAGGTGCGGCTGGGGGCCTCGTACGCGTCGCCAGACGCCAGGGGCTGTGCAGCAGGGTGGCCAGCGCACGGGGGAGCGGCTGGGTGTGCCTCAAGGGGCTAGGTTGGGGCAGGCCTGGAGAGTAATGAGCTTGTGCACGTGGTGCAGCACACGACACCTTGACCAGCCACTGACTTTCCATCACCATCCAGCTCACCTCGATTGGCGCGTAGCGGTCGCCCACCCCGGCCTCCACCTCGGCTTCCGCCGCCGCTCGCCGTGCCGCTGCCGACAGCAGGTAGTGCTGCTGCTGCCACTCGCTGGCGTGCAGGCTGTACAGGTGCGCCCCGCCGTCTGCTGCGTGGTGGCTGAGTTCTGAGCTGTAGCCCATCTCGTACCAGCCGGGCTCTCCCTGGTGCCGGTGCCAGCTTCCGCCGCCGCCGCTGCTCGAAGCCACGCCTCGTTGGGCGAGCGCAGTGTGGGCAGCCACGCCTCGGCTGGCTGGCGCGGCTGCTCCCGCTACACATTCTGCGCCCAAGAGACCTCCAAATGCCCCCCGGGCCGCTTCGTGAGTGGGCAGCGCCGACCAAACCCTCCGACTCAGCGCCCGCCGCATTGCGCCTGGCTTGCGCCCCGGGGACCCTGGACGCTGAAGCGATGCAACGCAAGGCCGATCAGGCTGCTCGGCATCGTGAGGCTGACAGTGCGGCGGCGCTGGGGTGCCCAGCGGGCGACCGAGCTGGCAGCCAATCTTACACGATGGAATGGTTGCCAACATCGAGGTTGAGATTGACTGCTGATCAAACTGGACAAGTGGAATTCAAGCCAGAACTTCAAGTGTGCCGAGGGATAAAAGTTCCAGAGCTGCAAGGTCACAGAAGCATACAAGTTTGCCGAAGAACGGATGCGGTTTACACTGTTTGAGTTCTGTAGCTGTACAGCTGCCGTCAGCCCGACTCCCCGCCAATGCTGCGCACAATTTTGTACATTTCGGTGCCCAGCCCCGCCACAAAGCCGAGGTAGGCAGCCGCCTCCCAGCCGCCAAAGCCCTCGCCCCTGCAGCGAGCAGCGGCCAGCGCAGAGGGCAGAGTTTGGAGCCGGATGGTGAGAGAGGCATGTTGCCAAAGCACCTGGGCGCCACGCGGCCTTGCTGCCACTTGCTGCAGCTCCAGCGAAACTGCGCCCGCCCACCTGAGGATGTGCAGCAGCAGCAGGGCGACGGATGCGGCCCCCGCCGACTTGACGACACCGCTTGAGAAGCAGAACCAGACGCCGGGCAGGTCACCATCGTGCAGCGACTGGCACAGCACCTCGGAAAAGGTGGTGGGCACCTGGTAGGTGCAGGAGGCACCGCCGAAAAAAGAATTACAAGAGTGCCATGGAAAGGCTGGTGGGGCTGCAACAGCGCGCAGAGGCAGATCAAGCGCAGGAAGGCTGACCAAGCATGCACGCTGGGCAGGCAAGGCATGCACAGCTGCTACAGTAGGCACCAGCACAACAGTTCGGCTGCCCCAAAGCAGGCACCCTGCCCACCTTTGCAGAGGGCTTGAGCAGGGAGCGCACCACCCGGGCAGGGTCAACGTCCCATGCTTCTATGTGCTTGACGACGCGGTTGTTCTGCCAGGTATGTGGTGGCACAGTAGGATGGGCCAGGGTGAGTGCACAAGCACAGCCCCTTCCATGCCAATCAAAGGTCGTTCGACCGTACAGCCGGATCTGCCACAAGCTGCCGCAGGCAGGCGACTCCGCTCCTCTGCACGCAAGGCGAGTCCGCTCCCCCGCACATGCCCACCCATTGCAGCGCTGCACCACACCCGCCTCACCTCATCAAACACGTGGGTGGTGCCGCCCGCAGCCGCCAGGCGCGGCCGCCACGGCAGGTCCAGGATTGCACTGAACCGCCACTTGGTGACCAGCTCCTGCTCCCCCTCGCTCCAACCCGTGATGTCCTGAGCAGCGGTAATGGCAGGGGCGGGGCGTGGATGCAGCGGGAGATGCCGCATGAGGCAGCGGCGAGTTGGGTGTCGTCAACGGCATCCCTGTGCTGCATGCAACGCCCAGCTGCCGTGCTCGGGTTGTCACACAATGCCGCTGCCTTCCACACATCGTTGGCTGCTGCTCACCAGCTGGATGTCCAGCAGCAGCGCCCCCAGGTTGCGAACGTTGGTTTTAAAGCGCTGCAGATGGGTCCAAGGCAAAGGCAGGGCTCGTCGGTGCAGATAAGCAGCAGCTTGGCGGCACACCAAGCAGGGGCGTGCCGACGGACGCGCCTTGCTGCCTTACTCCTCTGACCGCAGGTGGCTCAACACCTCTCGATTTCACCCACCTTGGTGCCTGAGAAGCCGGCAAACGGGTCAGCGAAGTAACAGTCGTCCGCGTATGCTGCGAGGTCGCCTGTGCCTGCAGGGTCAGGAGCAAATGGCGGGCATGGAGCGCTGTGCAACAACAAACAGAGCACCTCAACAGGTGTGGCAGTTTGTTTCAGGAGCAGCTCGCAGCTACCTGACACAAAATAATTGCTGTCGTAGTCTTGCTTGATCGCCGCAATGGCCTGCTCACGCGTCAACGCGCCGCTAGCTGCTGCTGCTGCGCCCGAGCCGCTGCTGCTGCGCTTGCTGCCACCCGCCAGCTGCTGCTGTGCGCCGATCACGTTGCCCAGCGCCTCAGCGCCGTGCCACACCGCCTTCAGCCCCAATCCTGTGTTGCAAGGTGGGAAGGAGGGACGGAGGGGGTTGGCGAGACGAGGAGGGAGGGAGTCGCACATTCGCGCCAATGCAACAGTCTAAGTCCACTGCCTTCGTGCTGCGAGCGCATGGCTGCTCGTGCCCACGAGTCTCGTCACGATATAGTCTTGTGTTGGCGAGGCGTTAGGCATCGCCCCAGAAATGCGTGCAGGCGGCCCACCTGGGTTGGGATCGCTGCTCCTGTTCCCACCCCCGCCACCGCTGCCTGCTGCTCTGACCGCTACCACCCTGCTGGCTCGAGGCGCCTGCGGGCTGCTCCTTGTTGCTTGTGAGCTGCATGCGGCCTGATGTGTGGACAATCCGGCCCACATGGCTGCCTGTGGGGGGAGAGCAGTCTTTGGGGCAGTGACCCCCGTCGTCTGGGGTGGGGAGGCGTGCAGGACCACGAATGGCTGCTGCTGCGGGATTTCAGAGGCGTGCACTGATCTGGATTGTGACTTGCAAGTGTTTTTGTGAGCACGAGCAACGCTCTTCCCATGCGCGCCCCCTGCGTGGCCACTCGGCCCTCTGGGCGCCGGGCAAGTCATTCGATCGCACTCGTGCATTGACTGGCCGCGTGACGAGCGGCAGCGCGGCGGCTCCCCCGCGAGCCAAACTATGCACTTGCTGAAGGCTGAAACACGATGAGCTTTGGGGGTTTCGGCGGAGGTGAGGACAGGGTGGCCGATGCGTAGCGGGGCTCGCTCGCAGCGCAACGGGAGTTTGCGGTGATGCCTTTCGGGCGCTGGAGGGCTCTGGACCGCCTGCCGCTGCTGCTGGCCAGTCGTCATGGTTTGGAGCCTCGTTTGGCAGCCGCCCTGGATCCCTGCCGCCCTGACCGGCCCAAGTTTGGTGGCCCGCACGCTCCACTGCTGCTTCCGGGCGTCTGCGGCACTGGGATGCACCGGACAGCGGCCGCGCACATGCTGGGGGGGCCCGATGGGCTGCCTGCTGCAGACGGGGCTGTTTGGAGCGGCGGGCGCAGCCGCCGCCTCCGCCCGTTCTACCTTTGCCCCCTTCAAGCGCGGTGCAACCCCCCCTACCTCGCTGCAGGCTTTGGGGCGAGCTCTAGCCCCTTTGGGGCTACCTCGCCCTCGCCCTTTGGCCAGCAGACGCCGGCGTTTGGGCAGGCGTCCTCGCCCTTTGGCGCCACCACCACAACCGGCGTCTTTGGCCAGGTGCGCTTGTTTGGCTGCACATCCATCCAAGTGAGCTGCTGTTTTACCATCACGCCGCCAATCAGAGCTGCTGACGGTTGTGCCCATCCACCGCTGCCCCCGCCTTCAGAGCCAGCCCGCGTTTGGCGCGTCGCCCGCCCCCGCGTTTGGCGCAGCGCCCGCCTTTGGCCAGAGCCAGCCTGCATTTGGCGCATCCAGCGCCCCGGCGTTTGGGGCCACCGGCGCGTTCGGCGCCAAGCCCGCGTTTGGCGGCTTTGGCGCCACGGCCGCCAGCCCCTTTGGCGCCTCCAGCTCCCCGGCCTTTGGGCAGAGTGCGCCCGCGTTTGGCGCGTCCTCGGCGCCGGGTGAGCGACCCAGCCGCTGCGGCCAGCACGATGGTGCTGGCTGCGCACGCATCAGGCTGTCCACGCTGCTGGGTTGTGCAGTGGATCAGGCTCCTTCCAGTGTGTTTGCTGCTCATGCCATGCTGACCTGCTGTGCTCCCGCTGCTGCAGCATTTGGCGCCTCGCCGTTTGGCGGCTCCACGTTCGGTGCCTCGCAGCCCGCCTTTGGAGCAGCCAGCACCCCAGCCTTTGGTGCCGCTAGCGCCCCGGCGTTTGGGCAGTCCAACCTGACCGCCTTTGGCAGCACCACGTTTGGGCAGGCGGCGCCGGCAGGTGGGTGGGCCTGTGCGGGGGGCTGCCCTCCCGGCTGTTCCATCTGCTGGGGCGGGGGCAGGCCGCCTGCGCAGCCTTGCTGGTTGCAAGTCACAGCAGCACAGCAGGTTATCGTACCGCGGCTGCTGCCTCATTGCCGCACACCCTGCACATGCCCCTGCTGCAGCCGGGTTTGGCGCTGGTGGCTTTGGCGCTGGTGCACGCGGCACACGGGCGGTGGCCTGGCGCAAGACCCAGGAGCAGGACGCCAGTGCCAGCAGCGGCCCCAAGTCGGGTGCGCAGGGCTGGGCGGTAGCAGTCGTATGGCTTGGTTTGCGGTAGCTGTCATATGGCTTGGTTTGCATGCAGCAAACCATCAACTGATCAACTGCGGCAAGCGTGCCCACCGCTGCCCACCTACCGACCCCCCACCTGCCGACCGTCTTTGCCTGCTCCCCCCGCTCTCCCACGTGCAGTGGTGTTCTTCAACTGCATCTCCTGCATGCCCGAGTACGCCAACAAGAGCGTGGAGGAGCTGCGCTTTGAGGACTACTCGGTGGGTCTGGTTAAACAACCCGACTCAGGAGGTTTCCAGCAGTCCAGCACGCATTGAGAGCACTGGTTGCAAGGCGGGGCAGCGCAAAGCGTGCAAACGCGCTCATTGCACACCCCATGCCTCCCCACTCGCAGGACGGCTGCAAGGGTAACACGGGCGCGGCGTCCCCCGCGGCGGGTGGCGCCTTTGGCGCAACCACCGCCTTTGGCGCCTCGAGCTCGCCGTTTGGAGCGCCCAGCAGCAGCCCGGCCTTTGGCGCCGCCAGCAGCCCGGCCTTTGGCGCCAGCGCCCCGGCATTCGGAGCCACTTCTGGTGAGCAGGTTGTTTTGTGGCAACAGCGAGCTTGCGAGCAATGCTGACTTCTCTGCGTGTACCGGCATCACTCCGCTTGCCTCGGTGGGCCGCCAAGCGCCGCTTTGCTCAACTCACCTGCAACCCTTTGCCTGGCCCCCTCTGCAGCCCCTGCCTTTGGCGGGTTTGGCGCCACAAGCGCGCCGGCATTTGGTGCCAGCAGTGCCCCAGCGTTTGGCGGCTTTGGCGCCACGACGGCCAGCCCCTTTGGCACCACATCGCCATCGCCCTTTGGCCAGTCTGGTGAGCTGTTTCTGGTTCAGGTGCTGCCGGGGCGAACTGGCTGTGTGACCTGCCATGGCCAGCAAGGCCTCCATCTGTTGCAGCGTGTGTGTGCTCAGCATTCCGCGTCAATACGTCATGCCATCTTACCCTCCTCCTGACTGCAGCGCCCGCGTTTGGGGCCACTAGCACGCCCGCGTTCGGCGCCACGTCCTCACCGGCGTTTGGTGCCACCAGCGCTCCCGCCTTTGGTGGCTTCGGAGCCACTAGCACCCCCGCGTTTGGCGCCACCTCGGCACCAGCATTTGGGGCCTCGCCTGCCCCTGCCTTTGGGGCTGCGAGCTCGGCAGGCTTTGGATTTGGAGCCAGCAGCACTCCCGCGTTTGGCGCCGCCTCCGCCCCCGCCTTTGGCGCCCAGTCCAGCCCAGGGTTCGGGTAAGATGCATGTGGAGGCCATGCTCCTCTCGCAAACCTATCAGCCAGCACTGCCGCCTTTCATCAAACATTTCAGTCACCAAGCTGGGCACCCTCTGGCTGGCAACACTGCCGCAGGTTTGGAGCGTCCAGCGCCCCGTCCTTTGGCGCCACGTCCGCCCCCGCCTTTGGCGCCTCATCTGCCAGCCTGTTTGGCGCTTCCAGCACGCCGGCCTTTGGCGGCACCAGCCTGTTTAGCGCCAGCACGCAGCAGGTAGGCGAACAGCTCGGGGAGCATGCACCATGCGCACGCGTCAGGGTTCCCGCGTCTCTGATCACCAATCAGTGCATGGCAGCAGTGGTGCTGCTTTCCACTTGCGGGTCCTGCCTCTCACTGGCTCTGCTGCCTCCCCCACGTGCCTCCCAGAAGCCAGCGGCGGGCGGGTTCAGCTTTGGCGCCGCTAGTACCCCGGCGTTTGGTGCGGCACCCAGCCCTGGCTTTGGCGCCTCCTCTGCCAGCCTGTTTGGCGCTGCTAGCACCCCTGCGTTTGGTGGCGGCAGCCTGTTTGGTGCCAGCCAGACGGCGCCCACCTTCAGCTTTGCCCCGGCTGGCCAGGCGGCGGCGGCGCCTGCAGTGGGGGCCCTGGTGCCTGCGCAACCTGTGCAGGCTCCGGGCGTGGCCACCAGCCCCTATGGCATGCTGCCCGAGCCGCCCAAGGTGTGCATGGGGGTGGCTTGCGTAAGCCCTGTGTGCAGCACGGAGGGCTGCGTTTGTTGTTAGCGCTGGCTGGCAGCCAAGCCGCCGGCCACCCAGCCTGCTGTCCTCCCCTGCCTCGCCTTGGCCTGCCGTTGGGTCACCCTCTCCACCCCGCCTTGCACCTCCAGGTGTCCCCCGCTCCCGAGTACAAGGTCGGCCTGACGCAGCGGCCGGCAGGCCTGCTGTCTGGCGGCCCGCCCCGCCCCGCCGCGCTCATCACGCCTCGCTCCATCACGCCCCGCTCTGGCGTGCGCATGCGGCCGCGGCGCAGCATGAGCGCCACTCGCATGAGCAAGAGCCCGGCCGACTTTTTGGCGGCGGCAGCCAACGTGGCGGGCACGCCCGGCAGCGCGGTTCCCGGCGCAGGTGCGCTGGAGGTTTGGAGAGCAGCTGCGCGAGCTGCGCGTGTGCTGTCCGGGACCTGGCCAATGCCTGCAACAGCGTCTGGTCTATGGATGCTCTACTCCACATGCCTCAGAGTTAGACTGCCACCTCCTCGCCTGCAGACGGCCGCAGCAGCGCCACGCCCAACGGCAGCATCTTTGTGCCGCGGGAGAACCCTCGCCGCCTGTTTGTGCGCGACCCGCTGCCCTCCACCGAGGGAGCTGGCACCGTCAGCGCCAGCCCGGCGGGCGCCCTGGGTGGCACGCCTGGCCGCCCGCCGCTGCGCACGCCAGGCAGCGGCTCCGGGCTGCGCA
>RRZL01000042.1:955006-984423 GCA_006782975.1 Chlorella sp. Dachan
GGCGCGCCATGCCGCAGCGCAGCGCGGCGGCGAGGCGGCGGCGGAGGCTGAGGACGAGGATGACATGGAAGACAGTAAGCTGGGCGCTGCGGGGGGAGCAGCGGCAGCAGTGGTGCCAGCAGCAGCAGCAGCAGGAGGCGGCAGTGTGGACGGCAGCAGCAGAGCGGTGCAGCTGAGCGGCATGGGTGGCTGCCCCTTGTGAGGGCGGCCAACCCCCAGCAGATCGGATGGACAGACAGACAGCCTTGTTGTGTGCGTACCCCGTGATACAGCCTTACCCAGCTTGAGCTGCACCTGCGTTGCCTGCCTTCATACTCCTCCTGTAATCGCCTGGGTGCACATGGACAGCTCACCGGCGCCGCCTGCCCACCGCCCGCCCCTGCAGGCCGGGGGCGCGGAGCGGAGGAGGCTGAGCAGGGCATGGAAGAGGATGAGGAGGGGCAGGAGGGGCAGGAGCCGTCCTTTGGGGCCCTGGCAGCCGCTGGCGCAGACGGCGGGCTGGGGGGCAGGCGGGCGTTGCAAGTGGACCTGCCAGCTCAGCTGGGCATGGAGCCGGAGGATCTGCAGCGCATCAGGTGCGAGGGCCACTGCACGCGGCTGGACATGCGAGGGGCGTGCTGAGGCGGGAGGCAGGGTTGGCATGCCAATGCTGATGAAGGGAGGCGAGGGGGCGCAGCAAGGGGCAGCTGACCATGCCGTTGCCCGTTGGTGTACGCGCCTTCCTGCAGGGACGGTTTGTATGCCGGCAGCCGGCAGCCACCCACCAAGCAGCGGCGTGTGCTGGTGATTTCGCAGCAGCAGGCAGAGGCGGCTGCTGGCCCAGCAGCAGCGGCAGGCGCAGCGCCTTCGGCTGCGGCAGCGGCTCAAAGCGGAGCAGCAGCAGCGGCAGCTCGGGCACCCCTGGCAGCTCGCAACGCTTGGCGCAAGCACCAGGCGCCCCCAGTGCAGCCTGTGACTCGTCCGGCTGCTCCTCGCACGCCGCCGCCTGCCGGGCTGCCGCTGCTCCCGGCCGGCCCCACCCCCGTCAGCTCCCTGGCCGGCCGCCAGTGCCTCGTGCCTGCCCCCAAGCCGATTGGTGAAGAGCAGCCGGCGGGGCGCGAGCGCTGCCTGCCGGATGCCGGCCTGTTCAGCGGCGCCGTCTTCCGCGCCGGCTGGGGCCCCAATGCTGTGGTGGCACATGCCGGCGGCCGGCCTTCGTCGGCAGCGCACATTGTGGTGCGGCAGCTGGCAGTGGGCGCCCGGGTGGCAGGCGCGGGCGAGCCGGTGGGCGCCCAGTCTGAGTTCCAGGTGCGGCAGCGGGAGGCGCTGGAGGCAGCGCTGCTGCTGCACATGCAGCACAGCAGCCCCGACCCTCAGGCTGTGGAACCTGCAGAGGATGGGACTCAAGAGGGCGAGGAGGCAGCAGCGGCGGCGGCGGCTGCAGGCGTGCCCCAGTGGCGGCTGCACTGCCGGCGCCAGGAGGAGCTGCGCAAGCTGACCCTGGCCTACATTGAGCTGCTCACCGCGGCGGCTGCAAAGGTGGGCCGACGAGATGTTGCTGGGAAGCGGCCCCTGCCCTTTGGTTGAGCCCGGCATGCAACACCAGGAAGTGTGAGTTTACCTGGCCAGTGAGCAGGCTGGCCTTGCAGGGAGCGCCCTCATGCAGGCGCTCATGTGCTCCGCAGCTGACCCCCTCGCTCCCCTGCTTTCCCACCCCTCCTCCGCAGGCCCAGGGTGCAGAGCGCACGGTGCTGCGCCACCAGGCCTCCACCTGGGAGTTGCTGCATGTCCTGTTCTCCGCCATCGAAGGGGAGCAGGCGCCTGGAGCGGCAGAGGGCCCGGCGGCGATGCAGGAGGGAGAGGACGGCGACGAGCTGCGGCTGGACCGCCTGGCTGCCTTCAAGCGGCGGGCTGCCCTGAGGTGCGTGCTGCTGATGGCGTGGGCGGCTGGGTGGTGCAAGTGAGGGCGAGGTGGCCATGCTATGTGTGTATGCTGTAAAAGGCAAGCCACTAGTGTGCTCGCTCAGCACTGCACCCTGTCTCCCATCCCTGCCCTCCTCCCGCAGCCACTGGCTGCGCGACCGCGCTCGCCCGCACGTCGAAGCTGCCCTGCGGCGTGGCGCTGCTGCAGCCGGCGGCGCCACCACCGCTGCTGATGCCACCGCTGTGCAGCTGCTGGCGCTGCTGAGCGGCCACCAGCTGGCGGCAGCTGCGGCTCTGGCTGCTGCCACGGGCAACCCTCGCCTGGCGTCCCTGCTGGCTCAGGCTGGCACCAAGGGCCTGGGCGCTGCTGAGCTGGGCGAGCAGCTGCGGGTGTGGGAGGAGAGCGGCTGCGAGCGGCACATTGCGGCGGGGCTTAGGCGCGTGTACCAGCTGCTGGCGGGGCAGGTGGACGACGTGGTGCCCGCCATGCAGGCAAGCAGCTGGGTGGGGCGTACTGCAGCAGCTGCTGGGATGCCTCTGGTCTGGGACCAGGGATGCCTCAAGTCTGGGCCGCAGCATGGTGTTGCATACCGCCGCCCTCCATGGCGGTCCCCCCGCTTCCATGAGCACCCCTCAACCCACCGTGCCCCACCTCCCCACCCGCCCGCAGCTGGACTGGCGGCGTGCGCTGGGCGTGCACCTCTGGTACGGCTGCCAGCCCACAGCCACTGTGGCGGAGGCTCTGGCCTCATACACCGCAGCGGTGGAGTCGGGCGCAGCGCCGCCGCCGCTGCCGCTCTTTGCTGAGCAGGCGGCGGGCAGCGGAGCAGGCGCCTCGGCTTCCAGCGGTGGCGCTTTTGATGTGGCGTTTGAGCTGCTGCGCCTGCATGCCGTGGGGTCAGACCCTGAGGCATCCGGCAGCCCCGCCGCGCTGCAGCCACTGCTGGCGCGCCTGCTCAGGTACGGCGGTCGCCTGAAGGAGTGGAGTGCAGGGTTTGTGTGTGTGGGCCATCCGTTGCTGTCGCGTTTGTAAAGGGCAGGGTGCATGCCACTCCTCACCCACCTATGCCTCGTCTGCTTGCAATCCCCCCGGGCAGGCCCTCTGGCCTCACCCCCGAACCGCTTGACTACGCTTTCCCCTGGCACCTGCTGAGCGCGCTGGGTGCGGTGGGCGCGCTGCCGCCCGCTGTGGTCGAGCTGCCGCAAGGTGGGTGACTCAGGGCACAGCAAGTCTGGGTGTGCGTGCTGATGAGCTGCCTTCTTGTGGCATGCGGTACACTCATCAGAACAGGCCTCTGCTGTGTGCAAGCTCATGTCCCAGCCACCGCTGCTGAGTGGCTCCCAGCCACCGCTGCCGAGCGGCTCCCAGCCCACCCCCACCCTCCCCTGCTCTCCATAACACCCTGACACTGCAGCCGCCGCAGCCCGCATGAGCTTTATCGCCCAGCTGGAGGCGGTGGGCGGCCTGGCGCACTGGGCAATCTATGCCGCGCTGCACATTCCAGACGCCAGGGAGCGCGCCCGGGTGAGTGGAGGGGGTGCGGTTGAGCAGTGAGAGCAACGTGTGGCTTCTAATCTCGCATGGCCGCTGACGCTGCTGCTAGCCATGCATGGAAATTGTGCCATTGTGAGGACATGCTATGGTTGTTGGACACGGCCTCAGCTGGCCTGACATTCCTCACTCTCCAAACCCTCCCGCCGCGCAGGTGGTGCGTGAGCTGCTGCAGGCACACGCCGACGAGTGGGCGGGCGAGCCCGAGGTCTGGGCCTTCCTGCGCGACCGCCTGGCGCTGCCGGTGAGCCAGAGGGGCGTGGCTGCTGTGGCAGCTTTGTGGCTGCTGTGGCCGCTGTGTGCGGCTGTGGCAGCTGTGCGGCTGCTGTGGCCGCTGTTTGGGGCTGGCCGCGGTGAGAGGTGCGTCCCGCCTGCCTTTTTTGCATTGAGGGCTCCCACTCGTGGCACCAATGTGCCTGTACGGCTGTGCTCTGCAGGCGGCGTGGCTGGCGGAGGCCCAGGCGCTGCGTGCGCACTACTGCGCCGACGACGCAGGTGGGTGGGTGTCGGTTAGGCCGAGGCCGCGCGCAGTGTTGAGCTGCCTTGGTCTGCAGGCTCTGCTGCCCTGTTCGACTGGGCTTGGCTTGTTCATGGCGCCTCCAACTCCCACTCTCACATGCCTTCCACTGCAGGCCGGCTGGACCAGCTGCTGGATGCGGGCGACTGGCCGGCGGCTCACACGCTGCTGTGCGACCTCGTGGCGCCGCGCTGGGTGCTGGCGGGTGCGCGGCGGGGCAGTTGGGGGCTGGTGCTGGCTGGCGGTGCCGTGCCGCAAACTCGTGCGATTCGATGCGCCCTAGGGGTGTGTGGTATGTGGCCCGACACAGACGCACAAGGCTGCCCGCCCGGCACCCATCTCCCTGCTTGGAAACTCCCCAACATGCTTCCGTTTGTTGTTGCAGGCGAGCTGGGCCGCCTGGCCGCAGTGCTGGACCGGCTGGAGCCGCACGCTGGGGATGTGAATGCGGCAGGCGGTGCGGGCGCCTGGGAGGCAGGAGGCGGCGTCTATTCGGCCTACCTCTACCTTAAGGTGGGGACCAGCAGGGGACGTGTGGCAGCTTGGCTGTGGCGTCTGGTGCGCGCCGGCAGGCTCCAAGACGTGGTTGGCCAGGCGTGGTTGTTGCCCCGCAAGTCACTCAGTGTGCGCAAGCCGTTTGCCATGCTTTCAGACTTTTCGACTGGGCCTGGTGCTGAGCTGTATCTCCGCCTTGCACTTCCGCCTCCACCCATTTGCAGGAGCTGTATGCCACCCTGGGCCGCAGCAGCAGCCAGGGAGCCGCCGCCCCACTCTCCTTCCCAGAGCGCATGGAGGCAGCCAACCGGCTGGCGGCCATGCTGCAAGATGCGTCGGCCCGCTGGGGCCTGGGTGGCGTGGCAGCTGAGGCGCAGCAGGCGCGGCGGCTCGACGCGCGCCCCGGTGGCGGCGCCATGCAGCAGGCGGTCTACGCCCGCATGTCAGGTGGGCAGGGCAGGGGACCAGGGAAATCGAGGGTGCTCCGTGCTTGCTCTGCTGGCAGCACATGATGGACCCGATGCCTGCAGCAGTCCTGCTGGCCTACACGTATGCACAGCCGAGCCTCACTCTGCCGCATGTGCGCCCAACCCTCCCTACTCCGCAGCCGAGCTGAGCAAGTGGGTGACCGGGGATGGCGAGGGCGGCGGTATGCTGCTGCCCACGCCCCGGCAGGAGCGGGTGAGCAGCCGGGTGGTGTGGGTGTGCCGGCATGCGCCCTGCAAAGCGAATTTCTCTGGCTTCATGGGCCTCCCGCGCAATCCTGTCGACGATCTTCCTCGCCCAACCCACACGCTTGCTGCTGCAGCTGGCGGTGGGCCTGCGGGCCATGCCCCACGAGGCCACGGCAGCCGGGCTGCAGATGGCGGCTGTCAACCTTGCGCAGCGTGTGGCATGAGGGAATGAACCGGCTCTTGACTGGCCGACAATCAACGTTGCCGACGGACCGACACAACTTGCATGGCTGGTTGCTGTTGCTGCACATGAAAGAATCTGCACAGTTGCGCCCACTGCTTGTGCTGTGTAACTGGCTTTGAACACTCTCAAAGCAATTTTGGCTGACTGGCAGGCAGTGCTCATGTGAACTGCCCGCATTTCAGGCTGAGGGGACAGTGATGGGGCAGCTGCCTTGGGACAGTCGAACCTCGGCCGGCCGGGTGGCGACAGCGGCAGCGCTGTAGGGCGCCGTCTGCTTTTCGGCCGGCACAACACGTCACAATATCTGTGCACACTCGAGCAGGGCGATAGAGCATGCAGTCGCGCCAAGCGAGCCTGGGCTCGATGCCCGCACCCTGGCCCACGCCGCCCGCGCTGCTCGCGCGTCAGCAGGAGTTCAAGGACGCAGAGCATAGCGACAATGATGCATGCAACGCCCAAGCGCGGTCCACCCTGCAGGTACCCAGGGAGCGAGGCGGGCACCGCCGTCGCCGCCCCAACGCTCAGAAGCATGCCAATGCTCATCTGGATGTGCTCTCCTGCCACCATATCCTCCCACCCCTGATGCTGCAGGCACTGACAGCGGCCCGCCAGTTTGCGGCGGCTTTCCATGCTGCTTTGGACACTGATCCCACCATACGCACGGCGGCCACCGCAGCCCTCTCCACCGGCCTTCGCGACGGCTTTGCTGCCGCAGACGAGCAGCTACACACGGTGCTGGGCCCGGAGCATGCCTCCCTGACCTTCATTGGCGCCGATGGATACCGCCAATGGATTGCAGGGCCCGAAGCAGCTGTGCGCCGCCTGGTCGCCGACTCCCTCCAGCTGTACAAGGCACCCACAGAGGCAGCAGCGGGCAGCATCAAAGCGGCGCTGCAGGCGGCAGCGGATGCGGCTGCTGCCTCGCTGCCTGCAGAGCTGCCGGATCACCTGCGTGAGCAGCTGGCACAGCTGGCGACAGCCAGCATCTCTAGCTGGGCAGCCGGTGCCGTGGGACAGCTCAGCCTCCTGCTGCAAACCGAGCAGGCATGCCCCGACAACCAGAGCTTTGCGGAGCTGCAGAAGCAGCTGAACCTGCTGCTGCTGAGCGCCCCACACGCGGAGGAGGAGGCAACCGGTAGGTGCAGCGGCTGGGTGGGGGCAGATGCGATGTGAATGGAGGCTTTGCTGCCTGGGACTGACTTGCTGCTGCGCTGCTGACTTTTCACTGGGCGCCTCCTTGCCCCTACTCCCTGCCCCAGTTGCCAGCGAGCCAGTAGCACCGGCAGCTGTGCCCCCCGCTGATGCCAAGCAAGCTGAGCGGGTTGCGGACACCGAGTTCTTTATGGGCTGGTGAGAGGCGCTGCTGCTCAACTGCCATGGTCTTGCTCAACCTGCTGCCAACGCAAAGCAGGCTTGCCTCGCCTCCAGCCTCCATCCCTCCCGCTGGCCACAGCCTGCCCGCCCGACTCCCGCCACCCCACTGCCCAACCGACTCCCGCCATCCCAGGCTGGAGCGTCTGACCAGCAAGGGCGGCTGGCGCAAGCGCTGGGTGGTGCTGGAGCCCAGGAAGGGCCTGCTGTGCTACATGCAGGTCTGTACAGGAGGGTGGTGCCGTTTAGTGTCAGAGGGCACATGTCTCCCCCTGTCGTCCAGTCTGACTCTCGGCCCCGGCCCCACCTTCTCCTGGCTGCCCCTGCCTCCCTGCAGCACGCCGCCGACCGGCACCTGCCCACGTCCTTCAGCCTGCTAGGAGCATCGGTGGTGGACGGCCCTTTGGTCAAGCTGTCGCGGGCAGGTGGGCGGTGTTGCTGTACGGCGGTGTTGCTGTGCAGGCTAGCACTGCAGCTTATTCCGGAAGCAAGGCTCGAGCTTGCCTCCTATCCACCCAAAAGCTGACTCTCCACCTTCTACATGCACTGCAGGCACCGTGGTGCGGGGGAGCGACCCACTGGTCTTCCACATCGCCGGCGCCCTGGCCGCTGGGAGCGGCATACCCTCCATCGTCACTCTGCGGGCCCACACCGCCTCTGCCAAGGAAGCCTGGCTGGCCCAGCTGCGCGCGGCTGTGGCCAGCAGCAATGGCACAGAGCCCGAGCCAGCCAAGCCGGTGGCGGCGGCGGCGCTGCACCGTGCCAGCACCGGTGGCAGCGAGGAGGCTGAGGCGGGCGGGGCTGCGGCTCAGGGAGGGCTCCCCCGCAAAATATCGACAGCTGTTTTTGCAGAGGAACCGCCTGCCGCAGCTGGAGAGGAGGAGCCGGGTCAGGATGTGTGGGCTGATGACCCAGAGGCTGCTGCGGCTGCCCAGCTGGCTGCAGAGGAGGCACTGCTGGCTGACATAGCCGCCCAGGCAGCCCAGCGCGGCCTGCGCCCGGGAGAGCAGGCGGTGCTGCAGGCGGCTCTCAAGGTGTGGGCTGGCGGTGACTTGAATGGCTGCAATGGATGTGGCGCCTCTGTCGTCCCTGCTTACCTGCACCACCTGTCCCAAGCAACATGAGCCCCCGCCCTCCCTCTCCCTCAAATCACCCAGGCCATTGAGGGCTACGTGCGCACCGCCCGCGACCGCCTGCTGAGCCAGGCGCACAAGACGCTGAGCACCTGCATGCTGCTGGGCAGGCGGGAGGCGCTGGACCAAGCGCTGCTGGCGGTGGTGCTGCCATCGGGGGCACCCACGCCGCGTGCTGACTTTGATGACATGTAGCTGGTTGTTCTCTCAAGTGCTGTCTGTGTGGCCCTGGAAAAGGCTCCTCGCAAACAATGGGGACGTTTGGGGACCTTGCTTGAGTCATTCTCGTGTATGCAAAACTGCCCAGCAAAGTTGCCCACTGCCGTGCATGCTAACCGTGAGGCAGTTAACATTGGGAAGCGCCTGAGATTGCATTCGTTAGCGAGGCTGCAGTCATGTAAATGAAAGAGGATCCGGATGGGACAAAAATGGGGGGCAGGCAGGCAGGCTGGCTGGGAACGCGGGCGTGCAGACCATACAGGGAGGCAGTGCAGGTGAAGCCAGAGGAATGCAGCGGCCGCGGAAGGATGCCGCTTGCATGCCGTAAGCACCAAAAGTGCTCAGTGCATGGCCTTCAGCACTTCCACAATGGAGGCTGCGCTGGACCGCTGCGCTTCCGCTGGCGACTTGTCTACACACTGCAGGGAGGCACGAGCAGCAGTACGGCAGGAGCAGATGATCAGAAAGACATTGCGTGCACCGAGAATGCAGGCTCGGGGCCCACAGGTGAAGCATGCCTGACTCAAGCAGCTCAGCAGCACGAACCGAGAATGCAGGCTCGGGGCCCACAGGTGAAGCATGCCTAACTCAAGCAGCTCCGCAGCCTGCTGCAAGGCACGCGCAGCCTGCCAACTGCCGGCACGCAGCTCCCCATTTTGACCAACCCCAGCCAGCCTCTAATGTGCAGACCAACCCACACACAGTGCTGCTGCGCACCACTTTGAGCAGCACGCCGTCATCCACCACGGCCGCGTACCGCAGGCTGCGGGCGCCGGCCGCATCCGGCGCGCCCTGATCCATGCCCAGGAACCGGGTGAAGGCGCCGTTGGGGTCTGTCACCACCTGTCGAATTGGCAGCGGCATGAGGCGGGTTTGATGCCTGAGCACTTGGCTGTCTGTGGCCATCGCAGAACCATGCTGCCCGCTCACTTGCTGCCCATGCAGCACCTCTCACAGCTTGAAACCTCACGTGCCTGCGGTGCCGGGCACGCCAAACAGCACAGCGCCGATGCCCCCAGCTCCCCCGCTCCACAGCAAGCCGCCCCACCTGGATCTTGCTGCCGTCTGCGATGCCGACCTTGTGCGCCCAGGCATCCGCCGCCGCTGCATCGCCCACCGCCACGCACAGGATCTTGTTCACGCCCAGCCGCCGCAGCTCGTCCCACTGCTGCAAGAAGCCCGGCACGTGCTGCTCGCTGCACACCTTGCCGCAGTCGGGCA
The DNA here is from genome assembly GCA_006782975.1 of Chlorella sp. Dachan. Classification (NCBI taxonomy): domain Eukaryota; kingdom Viridiplantae; phylum Chlorophyta; class Trebouxiophyceae; order Chlorellales; family Chlorellaceae; genus Chlorella; species Chlorella sp. Dachan. The sequence continues at coordinate 964,335 of RRZL01000042.1, forward strand.
CGCCAAACAGCACGGCGCGCTGGCCCTGCAGGATGCAAAGGATGGGTGGGCGGGTGCGGTGTGTGCGGCGCCGCCGGCAGAGGCGCCGTCCCCGGTTCAACATGCCGTATGCCACGCAACATCCATGCACTCGAGATACGGTGTCATGCCTGCGGGCCACAGAGTCGTGCAGCAGCCACCAGCACGCGCCTTGAACAGGTCGGCCAGCGTCCGCTGCTGCCCGCCCACGTTGAGCCGCACGTCCTGCCGCAGCGTCAGGTCCTTCCGGCGGCTCAGGCCTGCGTCGGCAGCGGGCGATCGCTCATCGACGGCAGTGCCAGGCGCGTGGGGAGGCCTGCAGGCGACAAGGCAGCGCACCTATGTTGCAGGCGCTGTCGCTCAGGTCCGACTGCTGGTGCCCCTCCGGCACGGCGTAAAAGGGGTTGTCGGCGGGAGCTGCCTGGGCGCTGGAGAAGGCCGCCGCGGGCTGCCAGGCGGAGGCGAGACTACCACTCCGCTGGGCCCAGGGGAGGGCCCCCAGGGAGCGGGCGGCACGCAGCAGCACAGACATGGCGAGCGGGAGGGTGATCACGCACAATGTGCGGCGAAAAGGGCTGCTAGCAGCTGGGGCGGTGCCGCCGCCACCACGCCAGCGCACAGCATGGCCGCAAGCCGCCTCGTGGTACAGGCAGAGTTACAAGGGTGTGACCACGTCGCAGTACATGTCAGGCACAAGAAGAGAGAGCTGCTGCTGCTGCTGCTGCTGCTGCTGCTGCTGCGGGGGCACGCGCTTGGTGCAGCCGTGCCGTCGGGCCGGGCGGCGCCTTGAACAGGCGTGAGTGAGGTCACCGCTGCACCTGCCGCCCTGCGCCGCTCTTCTACACGTCCACGCTGGTCAGCTCTGCCTGCGCGCGGCTCAGCATGTCCAGCTTGTGCGTCAGCGCCTCGCGCCGCTTCATCACCGCCTCGTCCTCGCCCAGCAGCCGCTTGAGCGCCACCTCCTGGTCGCCCGCCACGCTCGCCTGCATCTCCTCCAGCAGCTTGTCCTTGGACTGCGGGGGCGGGGGAGGGGGGATGGATGGGTGGATACACAGTTGTGCGTGAAGGACAGGCAAAGGAATTGGAGCCGGTAAGGCAGCTTTCAAATCCGAGCAAGGCAAGATGCGGCACCGCAACCAAGGCGCAACGTGCTCATCACGCCCAACAGCCAGCGCTCCACAAGATGCATGCGGCCATCCCCACCCCCCACGGGGCGTACCTGCAGCACCATGCAGTGCACGATGGCCTTGGGCACCGTCTGCGTCATCTGCTGGCAGATCTCGCGCACATAGCCCGACACCTGCAGGTCAACGGGAGGCGGCAGCAGCAGCGTGGCGTGGTGAGGCACAACCTTGCGGTGTGCACAGCAGCACCCAAACAAGCATGCACTTGCATGCGCGCTGGGCCCCGGTGCACACCAGCCCCAGGCCCCACCTGGTTGATGATGCGCTTGTAGTGCTTCTCCTCGGGGCTGCCCTCGGGCTCCTCCGTCACCGGCCGCCCGTCCAGCGTGTACATCACCTTGCCGTCCGGCATCTTGCCCATCTGTGGGGCAGGCAATCGAGGTGAACAAGGGGTGAGCCCGGCAGCAGCCTATGCAGTGGCGCCAGAACCACAAGGGCCATGCAGCCGTGCATGCACGGTGAGCATCACAGAAAGCTACACAGCAGCCCTGCGTGTGCAGTGCAGCAGGGGCCAGTGCCGCCCCAGCGCACCTGGATGGTGCGGAAGTACTCGGCGGTGATGTAGTTGCGCTCCATCTCCACCATGATGCCCACCTGGTGGCGGCGGGCAGGGGTGAGGAGGCCACAGGCGTGAGCAGGCTACCCAGCCCGGCCCGGCGGCCTGGAGGCACAGGCTGGCAATGTCTGTGGAGTGGCCCGTGGCAAAGTTGCCGGCCTGTGTGGCGTCGGGCGTTGGCCGCCCCACAGACGGTGGCCCAAACAACTGGCCAGCAGCCGCCCCCCAGCCCTTGCCGGAGGCTCACCATCTTGCGCGTTTCCTCCTTGAACTTCTCCAGCGAGCGGTAGGCGGCCGTCACAATTTCGCGGCGCAGCGTGGGGTAGCGCCGCAGCGCCCGCACGTCGTCGCTGTTGGCGATGTTGTCCACCATGCGGCGCAGCAGCACAAACACCTGGGCAGGGGAGGGCGAGGGCGGAGGGAAGGGCGGTGTGAGCGAGCTGGATGTGTGACACAGGCATGCCTCGGCTGGCTGATGAGATGACAGGCGCCGAAACGGGTGTCCTCAGTGAGCGCCGCCGCCCTCGAACACCAACGTCGCAGGCCCCGCCCTCACCTCCTCCACGCTCTTCTCCGTGGGGTCCTTCAGGTAGCCCAGCGCCTCCTCCAGCAGCCGGCGGTAGCCCGCCTCGGGCGCCACCAAGTGCGGCTGGATGCCGTCTGCCTCCTCAATCACACGCTTCACGTACGGCACCTGCAGGGGCAGTGGTTGGGAAGGTGCACACAGGGGGTCAGGCATGGTGACAAGAGTTGTGGACCGAAGTGTCTTTCGACTGCAAGACAACAGTGCGCTGGCCAGGCACCCGTCTCCATACTGCTGGCTGGTTCGGCCAACTGCATTGGGCTGAACCCCACATCGCGCCCTCCTTCCCAGGCCCCAAGCGCGCACCTCCAGGATCTTCTTGAATGGCTGCTTCTCTATGCTGTCCGGCAGCCGCTTCTCAAAGACTGTGAGGATCAGCTCACCGCCTGCCAGGAGGAGGGGTACAGGGAGGGAAGGGGGGATCAGCAGGCACGACCGCCCATCTGTGGAGGAGTTGCGGCAGCTGCGGCTGCCTGGCAAACAATGCCGGCTGAAAGACGCACCGCCCTTGCCGCCGTCTATGAGCTTGGCGAACGCCGTCTCAAACTTGCGGCAGAGCGTGAGCACCAGGTGGATCATCTCGCCGCGGGAGGTGGCTGCGGGGCCGCCCTGCAAACACAAGTGGGGCAAGAAGCAAGCAGAAGCGCTGCTGAACCCGTGCACAGAGCGCGTGGCGGCGGCACACAGCCACCGCACCGTGCGCCACCCTGGCCAGCTCAGCGCGCTGCCCCGCCCCCTGCCCTGCCCCCGCCTGCCACCCACCATGGCCTCCAGCTCCTTCTTCAGGTCCATAATGGACTTGTTGACAAAGCCGGAGATGTTGGGCAGCTGGCGGCGCACGCTGGAGATGAGGCGCTCCGACAGCTCGGTGGACAGGTGGCCCGTGCCGATGTTCTTCAGCATGCCGTAGTCCTGCGGGGCGCAACAGGGGCAGGAGGCAAGGCTGGAGGCGCAGCAAGTCGGGGCGGCTGGAGCATCAAAGCACAGCCCCAGGTGGCAGCAGGCACATGCCAGCAGCCCTAGTTTCGTGCCAGCGCCCCACCTTGCTCTTCTGGAAGAAGTCCAGCTCTCGCCGCCGCGCATCCTGCATCGACATCTGCAGAGGCAAAAGGGGACGAGCGGCAGAAGTGAGTGCCAAGGCGTGGGTGGCGGGCAACACTGCCCAACTACTGCCAGCATTCACAGCAACAGTGGGCTGCTGCCTTGGTGATAAGCCCAAACATGTGTGAGCCCCCAGCTCAGCCACCCACCTTCGAGTTGATGTCTGCCTGGCCGCGGTTGACGACGCCGATCCAGCCGTTGCGCAGCTGGTACGTCTGCCCCTCCAGCACATCTCGGCAGTTGGTGCCCGGGTCCATGATGTCGATCTTGGTCAGCACGCCTGCGCGGTGTGAGGGGGGCAGGCAAGCAGGGGTTGGGGTGAGCCCGCAAAGGCGGCGTGCAGGGCAGCAACCACAGCAGTGCACGACACTTGGGCTGACACAAGCCTCCGGCAGTGTGCTGGGCAGGCACAGCCTCCAAGCTTCCAAGCGTCCCGCACAGCCACCGGACTCTTCTGTTAACTCGGCCCACGCAGCCCACCTATCGTGCGCTCGCCGCTGGGGTCCACCTCGCGCGCCAGGCGCAGCGCATCGCTGGTGGCCAGATCCGCGTTGGCGGGCGTCACCGCCAGGATGATCACGTTCTCGTGCTTCACGTACTCGCGCGCCATGTTCTCCAGCTCCTGCACAAGGGAGCAAAGGCAAGGCAGCGAGCCAGGTGGATGCAGGCGCAGCAGGGAGCTGCAGCTGGGCGGGATGACCAGAGTTGATCCGAGCTGCAGCTTGGTGCCCGAAAGCGGCAGCGCTGCAGCCACAGGCAGCCACCACCGGCTCTCCCTCAGCCACCTGCCTGTTGCATGCTGTGCAGCACCCCAGCACCCACCTGCACAATGCTCTTGGGCTGGCCGTCGATGGGCACCTTGGTGAGGCCCGGCATGTCCACCATGGACAGGCCCGGCAGGTTTGGCGAGACGATGCGCAGCGTGATGGGCACCGGCGACACAATGGTGCCGCGCTTCTGCGTGTGCCGCATCGTCTCCGCCTCAATCTCCTTGCGGAGCTCCTCTGCAGCGCAGTTCGGGGCGGAGGGGAGGCAGTGGGGTTGGGGGCAGGGTGGCAGGGGCAGCTGCTCATCAAACTCCTTTGCACAGCATTGATGTGCAACCCGCACAGCAACACAGCAACTCAACGCTGCCTGTGTTGCAACCCTAGCCTCTGTGCTATGCACCTGTAGCACCCAGGCACACTGCGAGGTGCAGCAACACAAAGCCAGGGCGACCACCTGTCGGCCGGCGCCAGCTCGCCAGCGGCATCGCTGTCGGCGTGCACCCAGCACCCCTGCCACCCTGCAGACCCCGATCAACGCACCAAAGTCGTAGAACTTCTGGCCGGGCAGGTGGCCAAACTCGCCGTACTCGCGAGCATTGGGGTCGGCGGCCGTCTCCAGCTGCAGCTCCAGCGGCCGCCGCGTGACGATGCCCGTGCCGCGCGGCAGGAAGTCGCGGCCCACCACCGCCTCCAGCACGCTGGACTTGCCGCTGGACTGGCCGCCCACCACGACAATCTTGGGCAGCTGGCGCGCCAGCGAGGGCAGGCTGCCGCCGTCGCCAACCTGCGTGTCGCCGGCCAGCGCCGCAATCTGCGACACGCGGTTCACCGCGCGCAGCACGCTGTCCATGGCGTGTGCTCAACAGCCGGCGCCGGGCCTCGGCCTGGCAGGGCAGGGGGAAGGTGGGGAGTGGGTGGAAGGCGGCGGCGGCGCGGCGGCAGTGGCGGCGGGTGGGCACGGGCGCCCGGGTAGGCACGGGCCGGCGGTCGGAGCTGGTCGTTTCCGGCTCCCTGATCAGCCCCCGCTGGCAGCAGCAGCAGCAGGCCAGCGAGGGCCCCGGACGCGGGGCGAGTTGGGCCAGCCGAGCTCTGACCGCCGATCCGGGCGCGGTCAGGGACAGGGCACCCCGCACCTGTGCTGCTGCGAGCGCCCCAGCCGGCGCAGCGCTTCCGAAGACTCGCCGAGTTGGTTGCTCAAGCCCTGGGGCTCCCGCTGCCTCTGCGTGCGCACTGCTGAAAGATCACAGCGAGCGAGAGACCAATGGGCCAGCAGGGAGCGCCAGCAGCCAACCTGCTCAGCAGCATGGCAAATGGCGAGTTTGTCGGGCCGAGGGGAAGCTGCCATCGGCCATCCAGCTCACAATTGACGATCATGTTGCAGGGAGGGGTGCAGACCGGCGGCAGGGCTGCGGCTGTGACGCCCCCACAGCGCCCTGCTGCTCAGGGGCCCCTGGCAGCGCCTCCAGCCCTGCCAGCAGCACAGCCACGCCAGCAGCCCAGCCTGAGGGTGGCCTCTGCTGCCCTGGCTGCGCTCGCCGCCGCTGCGGTGCTGCTGCCGCCGCCGCCGCCAGCCGCCGCGTCGGTTCCCACCGCGTCATCGCCGGATGAGGAGGCGCGGCGCAGGCAGTGGGCGCTCAGCCAGCTAGGGGGTGAGGCGCAGTGCATCAGCGCGGCTGCCATAACGCCCTGCGCTGCTGAGCCGCCTCCTCCCGCAACGGGCCTCCCCGCCTTCTGCCCCGCGCAGGCCGCTACCCAGTGCCCCGATCAGCCCCGTCTCCGGCAGCGGAGCCGCCAGAGCCCACCAGCTCCCGCATCCAGCGGCTGCAAGCTCTCATGGCGGCGGGGCGAGCGGCCGAGGCGGACGGCGACTTTGCAGCAGCGCTGGAGCAGTATGACAGCGTTGTGCGGCAGTTCCCCGACTTTGGTGGGTGGTGTGGCGGCAACCATGAGCTAGGGTAGGGATGCAGACGTGATGTGGTATGTATAGCGCAGGAACAGGAGGCAGTGCGGGCCCGCTCGTGCACTCCCCTTGACCCACCCACCCTCCTGCCGCACCTGCTGCAGCCACCACCGAGTATGCACGGCTGAGCCGGGCGCTGATGCTGTACCAGCTGGGCCGCGTGTCAGACGCGATTCTGCAGCTGCAGGTGCGGCAAAACACACAACATGCGGGGCCTGCAGCTGCCGCATGGTTTGGTCGTTGCGCAGCCTTGCAGCAAGCGCACACCAGCCGATATAGAACTTGCAGGGCAGCCACTCCTTCCCGGCCCCCCTTCCCGGCCCGCAGGACCTGGAGATGTCGCTGCGAGGCTATGCAGAAGTGCATGCCGCCCTGGCATCGGTTCTGTACGTGGAGCGGCCCGCGCTGCTGGAGGTTGCCGAGCAGCAGTGGGTGCGTGGCGGGGGCGGGGAGCCAGCGAGGGAGGCTGCAGGCTGGTTGCAGGCATCGGACAAGCAGGCTGGCTGGCACAATATCTATGGAAAGCCTGGTTGCTGTGGAGCATTTGGACCGCAAGGCCGACCAGCCCAGCCCTGCTCATTGTTGCCCTCCGCTATTGCAGGAGATTGCGATGGAGTTCAACCAGCAGTTTGCGGACGCGGCTTGGGTGCAGCAATACAAGCACTGGCCGCCGCGGCTGATGGCGGCACTCGAGCGCTTCCTCACCCTGTCGTGAGCCGTCAACAATTTTACGCACTGTCCAAGCACTGGCACTGTTGCTTGCCTGGCACAGCAAGTTTTCCATACCCCATACCGAGTGGCGAGTGGCGAAACATGTGATTGGTGAATAAGAGAAGCATGTGAAGTGGTGAAGGCAATGGCAATGGATGTCATTGCTTGTGGACGTGGTCAGCACAGAGGCAGATGGTCAGCCATCCATGGCTGGTATCAGCGGGCAGCAGCAGAGCAGCGCTTGCTACTCTGCTTTGGCCTGCTTCGCCGCTGCCGCCTCGGCCTGTAGCGCCTTGCGGTGCTCCCACAGCTTGTTTGACAGCATCAGCGTGACGACCATCCCGCCGTTGACGCACACTGCGGCCCAGGGCATGCAGCCAGCAGTGTGGCATCAAGCGGCTTGCAAGCGCAACAGCCGCGTGCTTGCATGGCCAACCCAGCTCAACTTGCTGCGGCAAGCAGGCCAATTACGGCATGGCTGCCCAGGACTGCGCTGCCACTCGCGTTGCTGCCGTTCAAACTCACTTGTCACGTAGAACGGGTTCTTCTGTGTCAGCCACCGCCACAGGTCTGCAAACTGTGTGGTTGAGTACCAGCGCGCCCGCTCCGGTTCATCTGCAGGAGAAGGCCGGGAGCAGCAGGCACGGACACAGCATGGCCATCAGCAGCAGCCAGCGCGTCAAGCAGCGCTGGTGGCAGCTGCCTGCTGTGCTGCTGAGCTACATCAGGCAGGCGCGAGGCAAGCAGGCAGGACCCACCCATCAGCACCGCCATGCCGCCGCAGCCGAGCACAAAGGCGCAGATGGCCAGTGGGATGGCCACGTAGCAGAGGGTCAGCACCCGCTTGCTTTGCTTCTCCTGTCAGCATGGGCAGTGCGATGCAGGGAGACCTTGGCACGGGTAGGAGAGTAGGGCAGGCGGCAGCGGCGGCAGCTACTGCCGCTGGCGACCCGCTGAGCTCGGTGCGCTGCTAAGCGCCATGGGACCTCACCGGCGCCTTGCTGGCGGGCCGGGCAGGCCGCTGCTGCTCGCTGGTGGGTGCTCTCCTTGGGGCCATCGTCTGCGCGCTGTTAGGACGGGCGAAGTTGCGATAGGTAGCTTGCAAAGGCGCTTAAAGGTCTGGAATCGCTGCCGCTGGCCAGGCCGACGCAAGGGCTCAGGTGGCCTCTTTTACCGCCCATTTGGGCCGCTCTGCCTGCTCTCTGACATGTTGCAACAACCTGTGCATGTAGCCAGCCTCACCCTGCATGTAATCCCTCACAAGATGGGTAAGGGTAGGCAAAGGTGCGGGATGAGAGAAGAGGTGGGCCATGTTATTTTACGAGTCCAGAGTGCACTGATGGTTGCGCACCGGACACCGGGGGGTGGACACAAGAACCAGTCAGCGAAGAGAGCAAGAGAGAAGCGGGTCAACGTTAGGTACAGCTGCAGTGACAGCCGACATGTCAGATACAGCAGCGAACACTCTGAGCAGGGATGGGGAATGGATCGGCGCAGTGTGCGTCGCAAGCAAGCAAAGAGAGCAAGCGGCGGCTCAGCGCCGCATCCGCCTGCCGGCTGTGTCGCGCTTCCTGTTGCCGCGACGGTTGCCGTTGTTGCCGTTGCCGTTGTCGCTGCCAGTGTCAGAACCCTCTGGCTGCTCGCCCTGCAGCAAGGGGTGGGCAGGCGGGCCTGGTGGGCTGGTTGCATGGCAGGCAGGATGCCTGGGCAGGGAACCAGGTGCCAGCTGTTGCCTGCAGCAGGCGACCCCCAGTGCAAGGCTAGCCCCGCAGGTTCAGACATGTAACTGCTCATAGTTCCTACGTACAACCGCTGGCAGCAGAGGCAGTGCATGCCACCAGCCTGGGCAGCTTCCCACCTGCCAGCCCACGTCCAGGCCGTCATCCACAGCGTTGGCGGGCAGGCAGTAGTTGGCCTTCTCGGTGGCGCAGCACGCAGTGCCGCCTTCGTTCATGCACTGGTACCTGCGGCGGGGTGGCAGGAAGCGATGCGATGCACTGGTTGAGGGAGGGCAGGCAGGGCAGAGTGCAGGAACTCGGGTGCTCCCCCACCTGCACACGGCTCACCCTCACCTTCCCTGCAACACTCAGCCTCGCTCCCCTCCCCCAGCTCACCCCATGGACGCCAGCACCAGGTTCCAGCAGCGCACGCGGCCGCCTTTGCAGTCCAGCACCCAGTCGGTGTGGGTGCCGGGGGGGCCCACTACGTCGGGCTTCTCCTCCCCCGTCTCCTTCTTCTTGCCGCCGCTCGAGTCGGTGACTGCCGTGGCCTTGCCTGGCTTGGAGGCGGGCTTGTCGCCTGGGGCAGGACGAGGACAGGCGGGGAGTGAGGAGACCAAGTGGTGAGGTGTCGGTGAGGGGCACGTGGAAGCAGAGGGGCCACGAGGGGCCGTGCTGCTGCCTTGCGGCTGCTTTCCCCCAGCCCCAGCCTCAGCACCTGACGAGGGCTTGGGTGAGGGCGAGGGCTCGGGTTCCGTGCTGGGCTCAGCGGGCGGTGCCGCTGGGTCTGCTGGGGCGGGCGTGCTGCCCAGCGCCTGCTCCACCTCTGCTGCCCGGTCCAGCAGGCCCATGGCATCCAGGTCGTCGCTGCGGGCGTCCCAAATGAGGGCCGCCACCGCATCCCGCACATATTCCTCGGCAGTCAGGCCCACGCTCTCGTAGTACGCCATGTAGCACAGGTGGGTGAGCAGCGCCACCTGCGCAAGGGCGGCGGTGGGAGGGGAGTGATGTAGCAGACCTGCGTGCAGTGCGCTGCAAAGAAGACGCCGCCATGCGGGACCGCAACAGATGAAGGGAAAGCGGCCCTGCCTCCCGAGCGTCGCCCACCTGCCGCTCGTCCGGGGTCATGTCTGCCACCTGCTTTGGCTCGGCTGACGCCAGGTCCTTGAGCACCTGAGGCGTGCTATTCACCGTGTCGCACTGCAGGTGGGCAGTAGATTGCTGGTTGTGAGAGGCGGCGAGGCCATAACCACCATCCTAGGATGGCATGGTGGCTTGCAGTCGCCATACGCCCTGCAGCAGGCAGGCCAGGCCCCGCGAGGCTCCACGTGGTGCACCTTCGCGCAGAGGAGCGCACCTGCTGCCCAAAGATGCCGCGGGCCGCGTCGTCCGCAAACGCCACCTGGGGAGAGAGGTTGCTGATGATGGCGCACACTGCGGACCAGATGGGGAGGGGAGTTGGGCAGGAGCGTGAGTGCGCTCTTGGTTGGGCAGGGGCAGCAGGCGCGCTTCTGTGTCGACTCCAGCCAGCCACCAAAGCCACCCAGGTGTGCCACCCCTTCGTCAGCGAGCCCTGCCCCTACCCACCAGTCCCTCCCAGCCCTGGCCTCACCTGGCGAGGCGTTTGCGTCTCCATCGGGCTTGACCTTGATGGACGGGTAGGAGCGCCAGCTCAGCGCGTTGCCGCTGTAGAAGAAGGACGACTCGTTCACGTTCATGCTCAGGCCCTGGCCCTCGTAGTTGGCGCCCGCCAGCTCCACCGCAGGCTGCTTCAGCTCCGCAAAAGCGGCTGCGCAGGGGAATGGGGGTGGCAGGCGGCGGACCAGGATGAGGGCCAGCAGGTATGGTTGGCACGCTGGGTGCCTCAGGGGCTGGCCTTGCTGGAGCATGCTGTGTACTGTCATGCCTGTGGCCACTCGAGTGGGTAAAGCTGCCTCAAAGCTCACCAGGGGTAAGGCCCAGCTGCTCAGGGTTGCCGAACAGGCGGCGGTACCAGTCATGCATATCGCCCACTGTCATGAACACAGCGCCTGTGGGAGAGGGAAGGAGGAGCAGGTGGGTGGGATACACGTCCTTGACACCGCCGGGCCCTTCTGCTGTGCTGGGTGGATGTGCATCACATGGGCTGCAGACACCTCAGCCGCCGCAGCAAGCACAGCAACCAGGTGCGGTAGGCTGGCCGTGAAGAGGGCACATGCAGCTGTGCAAGAACCAACTAGGTGACGTATTGCAAGGCAACGGTGCAGCCGCCACAGCCCACCTGCGTCCTTGCTGAGGTCAAAGCCCTGGAAGCCGCTGTTGGCGCTGATGGAGCCGTTCACGTTCAGACTCACATACAGCGGCGTGGCGCCTGCAGGCGTGGCGGGCAGGCGGCTGGAAAGGTGAACAAGCGGCCAGGTGAAAGGGGAAGCATACAAGGCAGGAAGCGCCGCATTGCATGCTCCCGGCAGTTGAAGCCATGCGCAGCGCAGTGCTGCCACAAGGACACGAGCGCAGTGCAGCCACAGGGCCACCACAGAGGCCGGGCCCACGCACCCACGGAGGCGTTGAACAGCGAGACGTAGCCAGCGTTGTTCACCAGGTTCTCAACCAGGCTGCCGCCGGTGCCCGGCACAAACACGGCACCCGTCAGGTTGGCGGGCGTGAAGATGTTGGCCTGCAGGTACTGGCCCAGCGACTGGTTGCTGACCTGCGGGGTGAGAGGTGTCCGGAGGCGGCAGGGGCAGTGTGCATGCATGGTTTCGAGCGGGTGCAGGTGCCCACTGCCTGTCAACCATCACGGCTGTGCACCATCGACAGCAGCCAGCCCAGCCCCGCCTGGACAGGCCCCATGCCCTGGCTGCCTGCCACGGTGCCGCGGCAGCTGCTATGTGCACAGCGCCTGCCCTGAGTGCCCCCGGGCCAGGCGGCCAGCTGGCCCCTGCTCACCCGCTCCACAATGTGCGACAGCAGCGCGTAGGCGTCATCTGAGTACGAGTACTGTGAGCCGGGCTTGGACGCCAGCGGCTGGCCCAGCGTCCAGTTGGCCACCACAGCAATGGGGCTCTTGCCGGGCGCTGCACACGCCAATGAGACGGCAAGATGTTCAACGGCTTGTCTGCTGTGCAGTCCGTTGTAGCAGGGTTCTCGCTGGGTTTGGACGTGGTGGGCATGGCACAGCCAGCAGCACCAGGCCGGCTCACAGAAGCCAGACATTGCATATAGCAGCATTGCTGCAGAAGTGACAGCCGAGCGCGTGTACACCAAAGTAGCGCCCAAAGCGGCAGCTTCCCACTACAACAGCACAGCCTGGGACCGCAGCAACATGCCAGCCCCCCATGCGCACCCGGTCCGGCAGCAGCAATGGTGCGCGCTACTTGGCAGTGCTCTGCCTGCCAGTCCAGCGGCGTGGTGCAGGCAGAGCTGTCCCACAGACCACTGGTGTGCGACAGCACCTGCAGCAGTGACAGCAAGGGCAGGTGAGGTTGGCAACCCACAATGGGCGGCTGACAAGGCGGCCCATGCCAGGGGGGCAAAAAAAGTACCCGCCGCCGAACCGGCACCTGCTCTGCCCTTGACCTGCACCAGAGCACCCGCCTTGCCATGAAAAGCTGCCACAAGGTTGAAAACTACCTGCATGGGCACCCAACAGCGGCAGCACCCAGCCACAAGCGACGCGCCTGCGCAATGGTTGGCTGCTCGCACGGGTCGGTGGGAGCAGTGCCATGCACGCGAGGGCACCAGGGCCCCGCCAGCCCAAACTCCACTGGGTCGATGTACTGGCTCACAGGGGAGCTGCAAATGCACGGCAACAAGGGTCAAGCGGAGGTTCAGGAAAGCCTTCACGAGCTGCACATAGTGGGCGTGGCAGCGCGCACGCCCCAGGCACAGCGACGGCAGCCGGTAGGCACCTGATGTTGAGCAGTCCCTTGGACTCCAGCTGGTGCAGCGCCACCGACACCATCAAGTTCTCGTTGGCGGCGGTGGGCATGCGCAGGTCGGGGCTCATGGGCGCCTTGAGCTCAAAGGCCGCCGTGCCGTAGGCGTCCTGCAGCAATTGGCGGGTTGCGGGGGAGCGGTGCCGCCGTTTCACGGTTCATGCTCCAAGGTGTCCTGCAGCTGAGCTAGCAGCGACAAAGCGGCCCTGCACAGCACCTGCCCAACCGGCGCCAGGCAGCCGGCCACTAGCACAGAAAGACGCCGGTGCAGTCCCCAGGCTCCTGCCGTCAGCATACCGCCATTGCAGCACCCACCTTGTAAATGGGCCCCTCAGCACTGTCACTGCAAGCAACCACGCCTGCCCATAGGTTGAGGTCGGCCAACTGCTTCAGCAGGCGCTTAGTCGTGGCCTCCTTGGCCGCGCGGTCAAGCCCTAGACTTTGGCTGTGCGCCGTGGGCGGTGACAGCAGCAGGAGGACCAGCGACAGGGCCGCCAACCTCCCAGCGCTGCTGAGCCCAGCAGCCGGGGCCATCTGCGTACAAGTGGCAGCAGCGAGATACGGAGGTGTGATACTTGAATGAGAGGAAGGCGCAACATGGGAGCGGATCAAGGAAGGCAGGAGCAAAGGGGGTTGCAAGGTGCGGCATCGGCAGCGGCGGCGGCAAGGTGCAGCCGACGGCGCTGCAGCCCGCTGGGGCTCGCCCAATTGGCCTCATCTACATGGCTCTAGCTCGGTGCAGCGCACTGCGGCGCCTGGCACGCGTGTTCGGGTGCCGAACACGCACCTCTGCTTGCACGCTGCGCGCTGGGCCTGGTTCCGTCGAGAAACACACAGGACAGTTAGCAGAGGCTATAAGCCACTGCCTGCGGCCCGCAGGCGGGGCCGGCTTAAACAGCGGCCTCAAGTGCTTGCTCAAGCTTGCCCCGGCGGGCCCGTGCTCAGCTGAGGCTGGGACGATCAGTGGCAGTGTCAATTGGGTTCTGCGTGCGGCCGGGGCGCGCCCCGCAGCTTCCCCCCTAGCAGCTCAGACCATGCGTTCAGACCAATCATGGCGGCAAGTCTCATCCCGGCGTTGCGCTGCGCTCGTGACTGATCCGTGTAGCAACAGCTGCCTCTCTCCACTGCATTACAGGGTCATGCAATCACTTGAGATCAGTCAAGGGCGCTGCAGAAAATGCTGCGTGTTCGGGAGACGAGCGCGCTCCCGTCAAGAAACGAAGCGCTCCTCAAACCGCGGATCTGACAGCCGGCAGGAGGCGGTGCGACCAAACAGGGTATAGCGGTTGTCTGCGACACAATCGTAGAAGGTGTCCCTAACTGGCCGCGGCAGCACACCCAGGGCGGCTGCCACGAGTGGCAGCGGCGCGCCCAGCCCGCTGGCGATGCGGAGGATGGCATCGCTTTGGATGTAGCTGGCACCGCGTTCCACCAAAACGATGGAGGATATGTCGTCTGGGCTGCGGCCAGACCGCTGCAGTAGCGTGCGGCCTGCGGGAGGGAGGGGAAAGAGTGCAGGTTGCGTGGGCTAGCGGGGGCAGGCTAGAGGCAGCAGGTCAGCTGTGGCCACTCCGGTTTGTTTCGAACGCTTGACCAAGTAGCTCTTGTCTCCTGTGCTGCTGTCGAACTGCCGGCACTACCGCAATTGGCCCAGAAACCCGGCTCACCGCACTCAGACTGCAGGGCCGCAAAGCGGAACACGCCCCTGCGGTCCAGGGCCAGCATGGTGTTGACGCCGCCATTGCAGAGGTTGCACACACCGTCGAACAGAATGATGGGCTGCGGTTGATGAGGAGGAAAACAAGGGGGAAACACTGAGATGACAGGGGCGGGGGGGACGGAAGCAGGGGGGACCTCGGGGCCAGCGTGGATGCAGATGAGCAGAATGCCACACTGCGTGCAGCAGCTGGGTGCAGGCAACATACCAGCCGCCTTACCCGGACGTCGCCGCCAGCAAAGTACTGGTCCCCTGACCGTGCAGCCTGCGGAGATGCGGCGCTGCTGGCCGCCGTTGCTGCCGTTGGAGGCGCCGCGGTCCGCCGCCGCCGGCGGGGTGGTAGTGTGGCGCGCAGCGACTGCAGTCGCTTCCAGCACCCGCTGCTGCTGTAGTGGGCTGGCGCTGGGAGCGACCGACTGGCGCTAGCAAGCGCGGGCGCTTGAACAGCCGCGAGCATGGCTCCGTTGCCTTCTGCGTGCTTCGAGGAGACTCGTGATCGATCACAATTCGTGAGGCAGCGAGCTAGGGAGGCTGCGGGCTACTTTCCCAAATGATCCCAGTTGGCGCCCGGTAGTGGCACGGTGCCTGCGCCTCGGCAATCTGTGTTTCCACCCGCTCTAGCACCGCTGACTGCTGCCCTTCGTTGATCTGTAGAGGCTATTACACTAGTAAGAGGGTTAGCCCGGCAGGTTGTGGGCCAACGTAGTCGCTAGTCCCGATGTCTTCAAAATGGGCGGCAGCACGAGGGCCGGGTGGCAAAGGAGGGAGCGTCCACAGTCCAAAACGCAGAATGAAAGAGGTGAGGGGGTTGGAATCAAGTGAATTAAATGGCCGACTGAGGGAAAAGGATGCAATCCAATGAAAGGAGAGGCAGGATCAGGTGCATTGAACGGGGGTGTTCCATGGGTCGAATGGGCGCCTCCAAATTGGGCGCTCGGCATGAGATGTGGCGCGACACTGAGCGGAAACCAAGTATGGCATGGCATGGGGGGAGAGAGGGTGAAGTTTAGGCCAGGGGCTGCGCGACCGCCAGCTGGGCGGCGTGCTGCATGAGCTGCTGCAGGTGGGCGGGCGCCGGCCCGGCCCTAGAGTTGGCTGCCGAGGCAATCAGGGCAATCAGTGAGGCAATGTGGGGAGAGGAGGCAGCTGCCTCGACAGCCGAGCTGGAGAGCGCAGCTGAGGCCACCGCGACGCGGTCGCCAGGGCTGCCCGGGACGGCGGCGGGCTGCTCCGCCTGCTCGGCAGCAGGCTCGCTCTTGACCAGCTGCACCGCTGCATCCCGCTGCTGCTGCTGCTGCACCTGCTGCAGCTCCGCGGGCGTGAGCATCTGCTGGGGCAGGCCGCTCAGCAGCTCCGCCACCGAGCGCCGAAAGTCGGCCAGCTGGCCTGCCAGCCGGGCGTGCTGCTGCGCGTGCGCCGCCAGCGCCGCCTTGAGCTGCGCCTGCTGCTCGCACAGCGCCGCCACGCGGGCAGCGACCTCCGGCTGGCAGGTGCCCGGCTGCTGTGGCGGCACGGCTGAGGTAGCCGCTGCGCTGGCAGCCAGCTGCTGGCCCAGGGTGTCGAGGTCGGAGGAGGCACCCAGCTCCAGGCTGTGCAGCTCATCGTGCTGTGCAGCTGCCAGCTCAGCAAGCTCCAGCAGCTTCTCCAGGCCCTCTGGCTGCTCTGGCTGGGCGGGCGCTGAGGCTGCTGGCGCTGGCATGCTCGGCAGCGGCAGCAGCGGCAGGGCCAGGCCCACCGGCTGCGGCAGCAGCACCGGCACGCCCGAATCGGAGGGCCCCAGGCCGCCCAAGAAGGCGGGCAACGCGTCGGCGCTGTTGGGCAGGGCTGGCAGGGGCGGCCAGACGCCGCTGCTGGCTGCCATGATGGCCGGGGAGGGCAGGGCGGTGGGGCTGCTGCGCGCGCGCTTGGCGGCGGGCGCACCCAGCTCTGTGTCCACGCTGCCGCCACTGAGGCCCATGGGCGGCATCGGCGCCAGCTGCTGCTGCAGGCGGCGCAGGCTGGCGGCGTGGCCGCGCGCGCCCGGAGGCACGCAAGTCACGCCCTCCGACAGCCGGTACTTTTGCAGGTGGCTGCGGGACAGCAGGGGGAGGGCCGGGCGGGGAGCCAGTGAGCAGCCCTGCGAGCCTCCCAATCGGCGGAAACCCCTGCCAGGAGGCAGGGGTGGCAGCCCCGGCAAGGCTCGAGAGGCCAACATGCGCTGCTGCCCGGCGTGCGGTCAACCTCCCACGCCTAGCAGCACCCACCTCTTGACGTGGGCCAGCGTGAGGCCCACCACCCGCATCTTGGCCACAATGTCCTTGGGCTGCGCACAGCGGGAGCAGGGGAGAAGAGGCAGCTGGTGGAGCGGCAGGATGGCTGGGTGGCTGGGACGTGGAGGGGGCCGACCGAGGGAAATGCGGGGCAGCATCAGGGACCGAGGGTGCCCGCGTCCCAAGTAAGAGCAAGCTGGCCGCAGCCACACCAGGCCTTGCAGCGACGAGTGCAGCGCCCACCTTGGCGAGCGCGCTGCCGCCCAGCTCGGCCACCGCCTGGCAGAAGCGCTGGTGCAGGGCGGGGGACCAGCGCAGCCGCTCCTTGGCATCCACGGTGATGCGCAGCGGCTCCTGATCCTCCAACACCACATGCGGGTGCGGCTGCGCCGGCAGCGGCGCCCCCAGCCCGCCGCTGGCCGTTCTCCTGTAGGAGCTGTGTGCACGGGGCAGCACCTCGCCGGGCATGGCCACGTCGCTGCTGCTGTGCTCGCTGCTGTTGTCGGCCGCCTCGCAGGGCACAGGTGCGGCCGCCAGCGTCACCGGCGACGGCAGCCCCTCGGCACCTGCACGGCAGCAGCGGGCGCCGGCGCATTGAGCATCCTGTGTACAATGGTGCCGGCGGTGGGGCGGGGAGGTAGGGGGAGGCGCCGCGCCTGGAACCACCCACCGAACCACACACACACAGCCGCCGCACCGGGTTTGCCAATAGCCCGCACGGGTGAAGAGGTTGCTGGTGCCATTGTCAGGTCAGAAGCGTGGCCGAGGCTGCGAGAGTCGCGGTTCTCTCCCTTCCTCCGACCGGTCTCCTAGTATCTCTGCGTTGGCGCTTGGGCCGTGGCTGCATGCCAGGCGAGGTGCAGGGAACAACGACGAGGCGGCGAGGCGAGATGCTTGAGCAGTTCATGGTCCACCTTCGCCCAGCAGTGGAGCGATGCGCGGGGGGCATCAGGGCACGCCTAGACCTCCCTGATCGTTGATGGGGGCTCCAGCCCGTTGAACCCGGTCCACGCTGATGGCTGCCACTCGCCGCCGGCCGCCTCTCCTGCGCCCTGCGCACTGGAGCGGCGCCCCAGCGCCTCCGCCTGCTGAGGGGTTGTGTGTGAAGAGAAATCCACCCAGACTTGAACGCACTTCAGCATCCAGTACCAGTCCTTCGGTTGAGCAAGCCGTTGCCGAGAGACGGTGCAGCGTGGATGGCCTGCCGCCTTCCAGATTCCGTGCATCGTGCGAAGCTCCGTGCCGATTGCGACCGTGGGCCTGCGCCGCCGGCGGGTGGCCAGCCTGCCTGTGCTGATCCCAAGCCAACACCAGAAAGAAGTAGGGCCCCGGGTGCAGGCCCGCCCAGCAGGCCCATGCAGCGGGTGGCGCAGCGACGGCGCCAGGGCGGGCTCGCCGCCGGCAGCAGGGCACGTCGCTCCTTCGGGGTACTAAACCCTGAGCCTGTGTTCCTTTGTTTCGATCCCACGCTCTCGGGTCACTCTCCTTTCGCTCGCGGGCAGCGCAGCGGCCCCACAAACTCTCGAGTCGCAGCGGGCGCTATCCAGAGCTTTAGCGCGCCCCGCCCAGAGCCCTCGACATCACAAGGTGCAAGTCTACATCCACCTACGCTGCCGAGCACCTGCACGCAGCTGCCGCCGCCACTCCCGCCGCTGCGCCGCTGCCACCTTGCGCCTGCACTGAACGAGCCCTTCTGCTGCCTGCAGGCTCTAACACCACTTGTATCACCGGATGGCATCCGTAGCAGTATCCTCGGCGAGCGCTGTCGTGCCGGTGAGCCTGCAAGGGTGTGCAAACGCCGTCTCAGAGCCGTCCATACCTGGCCACCGCTGCTCGCCCTGCCGGGCTGCCCTTGCCATCCCGTCTCCTGCGGTGCATCCCACTCAGCGACAGCATGCCCGCCCCTCCTCACCCAGGGCACCGCTCACCTGCGGCAGCAGCAGCCGCGGCCATGCACGGGGCGGGCGGCATGGGTGCCGCAGCACCGCCTCCGGCTGTGGCGCCGGGCGCTGAGCGTGCACGCGAGCAGCAGCAACGGCAATGGCAACGGCAATGGGGCAGCCGTCGACAAGCGCGAGGTGTGTGTATGCTCGTGTGAAGGAGGCGGGGTAGGCGGGGTAGGCCGCCTGGACATCTCTCAATTCTCAATGGACATCTCTCCATGGCCTCCCACCTCCCCTAACCCTTGTGCCTGCAGCGCATGACCACCAGCGTGGCGATTGTGGGCAGCGGCCCCGCCGCGCACACCGCTGCCATCTACCTGGCACGCGCGGAGCTGGAGCCCATCCTGTTTGAGGGGTGGATGGCCAACGGCCTTGCCCCCGGCGGCCAGCTCACCACCACCACGTGAGCTCGGGCTGTGCCTGGGCTAGCGAACGCAGCAAGCGCAGCTGGCATGCAGGGAGCGCCCGGAGCGCTGCCCCAGCAAGCCAGCAGTGCCCTGCTGCTGAACTGTGCACTACTTCCCCACCCACCCATGCCCCCCTGGACAGGTACGTGGAAAACTTCCCCGGCTTCCCCGAGCCCATCCTGGGAGCAGACCTGTGCGACCGCTTCCGCCAGCAGGTGGGCGCCCGCATGCCGCGCCTGGGCAGCGGCGCCGCACGCTGCCGGCACCAGTGCGCTCCATGCACCTCCTGCACGGCTGCCCGCGCCCCGCTCGCATGCACACCCTCCGCCTGCCCTGCACCCATGTCTGCCGCCTGCAGTCGAAGAACTACGGCACCCGCATTTACACCGAGACTGTGGACAAGCTGGATCTGCTGAATGTGAGAGAGGGGAAGGTGCCGTCACGGCCGACCCGTCGACCTGGCGAGAGAGGCGCAGTACCTGCTCCTGGCCTGCTGCTCACATGTCCATTCCTCCCCAACTCGCCCCGCCCTGCACCGCTCTCCCATGTCCATTCCTCCCCAACTCGCCCCGCCCCGCGCGTCCCCCGCTGCAGGGCCCGCCCTTCCGGCTGGAGACCGACAGCCGTGTGGTGGAGGCGGACGCAGTCATCATTGCCACGGGGGCCGCCGCCCGCAAGCTGCCCATCAAGGGTCTGGAGCAGTACTGGAACAATGGCATCTCCGCCTGCGCAGTCTGCGACGGCTCGTCGCCGCTCTTCCGGTGCGCCGGGTCGGGTTGAGCCGCTGGGCCGGGTTGAGCGAGGCAGCACCGTGCAAAGCCGCCTGCCCAGGCCGTGACTTGTGGGCGCATGAGCTGGCTGTACGGCTTGCCTGCTCACACCCTCCACCTGCCTGCTGCACCTCACCTGCCCTCCCCTGGCAACACCTCTGCAGCAACAAGCCGGTGGCGGTGGTTGGGGGTGGTGACGTGGCGTGCGAGGAGGCGCTCTTCCTGGCCCGCTACGCCTCAAAGGTGTACATCGTGCAGCGCTACGACTACCTGGAGGTGCGCGCTGATGCAGCGGGGACAGCAGGGCACCCGCGGGGCAGGGCTGGGTGGATGCTGCCTGCGGCCACCAGATGGAGAGCTGCGCAACTGGCTGCTTCTGTCTCTCACCCCCGCGGCACGGCTTGCTCAAGAAACATGGAACCCGCCCTTATTCCAGCCACACCCTGCCCTCACACGCGGCGTGCCCCCTCCCTGCCCCCTCCTCCCCC
>RRZL01000042.1:991700-1006773 GCA_006782975.1 Chlorella sp. Dachan
GGCAGAAGGGCGCGAGGCGCGGCGGCGGCGGCGCGCCGCTGCCCTCTTGGGCGGCGGGCGACGCCCGCGCGACGAAGAAGGCCTCGAACAGCGCCATGGCGGCCCGGGGGCCCCCGGAGGCTCACTGGTTCACCATATTGGTGGCGGGGTGAGTTGTAGGGGCGCACAGGACGGGCGACGGCGAACAGGGGCCCTCCTGGATCTCTGGTAAAGCTGGAGGTGAAGTCAGGGCGCGCTGAGCATAACGCCTGCGGGCCCAGCAGGCATTGGGCAATGCGGCACACCTTGGCCCTTGGTGCGATCACAGCATCCGGGCAATTGCGTTTGACTCTGATCGCTACAAATAAACAGGGGAACCCCGCCACCCGCTCCTGAGCAGAAGTGCCGAGAACTTTTGGCCGAACGACGGCTTGAACAGCCGTGGGTCCCCCTGTCAGCAATTGCAAGTGATCTCGGGGCGCGAGCAGCGCCGCCGCCGATGGACGACGCGGGGGCAGCCGCTGGCGGCGGCGGCAACGGCAATGAGAGTGGAGCTGCAGGTGGGCCTGCGCCTGGTTGGTTGGACCGCGCGTGCACAGCAGCCTGTCATGTCAATCAGGCTTGCTGCAGTGTGCCGAGTGACGTCGCTCCATCTGAATGCAGGGCTGGCGTCCCACCCAAGCGCTGCGTCCCTCACCCTGCACCTGCCGCTGAGTCCCGTGGTGGCGCCGCCCGTCAACCGTGGCGATGCCAGCGATCCCAGCGCATTTGCTGCCGCTGCTGGCGCTGATGCAAGCAGCCCACGTAGCCCGAGGTCGCCGCGCATGACACGCTCATCGTCGTCTCGGCAGTACTGTGCAGGCGCCCTGCGGCGGCCCGGCACCGAGGTGTGGTCCTGGGGCCGTGGCGATTGCGGCCAGCTGGCCACCGGCACCCTGGAGGACAGCCCTGTGCCAGCAGTGGTCAAGGCGCTGCGGGGCCGTGACGTCCTCACCGTGGCGGCGGGCGCTTTTGACACGGCGGTGGTGACGGGTGAGGAGGCCTGTGGGCTGAGGTTCGGGCTGCCTGTGGGTGCAGCAGCGACCGCCAGGGGTGCCCGCTGTACCTGATGCCAGCTATGCACGCTGCCAGGTGTGGAAAACAAAGCTCTTGGCGTCCACTGCCTGTGCAAGTCGACGGTGAGCTGTACGTGGCTGGCAGCAACGACTCGTCGCAGCTGGGCATTCGGCAGCGGGACAGCGTGCAAGAGCCCACGCGCGTGCAGGGGCTGGAGAGCCGCCAAGTGGAGCAGGTGCGCGCTTGCTGGCGCGACCGCATGCTGCATGCCTCACATAGTGCCTTGCTGAAGGGCGGCTTGCACACAGGTGTCTGCCGGCGCAGATGCTGGCTGGATGCATGGGGTGCTACTTTGCACCAGGGCAGCGCCTGCGGCAGCCCCAGTCCTGCTGCCGGGGCGAGCAACCGCCACCCCACCCCACTGCATGCCTTGCAGGTGGTGTGTGGCGCGTTGCATACCCTGGCACTGATAGATGACGGCACGGTGGCCGCCTTTGGAGACAACGAGTTTGGGCAGACGGGCCTGGAGTCGAGCGGCACGCAGGTGTGTGGGCGCGCGACTCGCATGCCCGTCTGCTGGGGGCAGTGGCTGCCCTGGATGATCTAGAAGCTTAGCGTTGGAGCTTTCCCTCCCCCCTCCCATCCTCCCGTTCCCCAGGTGACCCTGCCAAAGGTGGTGAAGGACCTGCATGGCATGCACATCGTGCGCCTGGCGGCCGGCGGCTCGCACACCCTTGCCCTCTCGTCCACGGGCGGTGTGTTCAGCGTCGGCAGCGCGGCGTGCGGGCAGCTGGGGCGCGACACCAGCAAAGGTTGGGCCTTGGGGTGGGGCGCGGTGGCTTGGCCGTGTTGTCAGGCAGGCTGTGTTGCTGCCGGTCAGACAGCTATGCCATAATGCCCCACCTGCCACCTCCTGATTCCCCTGCGGCAGTGCTAACTGGCTGCAGGCGCCGAGGTGCTGCGCCCCGTCAGCCAGCTGTGGCCGCTGGGTGTCGTCCAGGTGGCGGCTGGGGATGCCCACTCAGCCGCACTGCTGGTGGATGGCCGCCTGCTGACCTGGGTGAGCCAAGTGGGCGTGTGTGTTGGCGGCTGAGCTGCCAATGGTACTGTCACATGGTGGCCCGTGGCTGCTTCAATGCATGGCTGGAATTTGACATTAGACAGCACCTGGTGTGCTGCACAACCGCGCACCTGCAGGGCCGGGGCAAGTACGGTGCACTGGGGCTGGGCGATTTTGAGAACCGCTCCGTGCCCACGCTGGTTCACTCGCTGGCGGGCGTGGCAATCCGCCAGGTCAGCTGCGGCGATGACCACACGGTGCTGCTGGCTGAGGATGGCGCTGTGTACACCATGGGCAGGTGAGCTATGCAGGCAACCGCGTGGAAAGCTGGGTAGCGCTAGCTGGGCGGGCTGGTGAAGCGCATCCTGCAGTGTGGACCTCGGCTGGGTTGCACGGCAACTGGCCAACCCCACCGGCACTGTTCATCCCCGCATGCGCCCTGTGCCCAACCCCACTTGCAGGGGCACGTGGGGCCAGACAGGCCACTCTCACACCGACAACACGTGCCTGCCGCAGCGTGTGGCGGCGCTGTTGGGCCGGCGCATTGTGCAGGCGAGCTCAGTGTTACCCATGGCAATGCTGGAACATGCAGGGTGGAAGTGACCCACCCCACCCACAACCGCTGGGCGCTGCTGCCTTGAACGCAGCTCACCGCCCGCTGCCGCATGTCATTGCCATGCAGATTGTGGCGGGCGGCCGTCACACCTTGGCATTGGCTAATGACAACAGTCTTTGGGCGTTTGGCAACAACGAGAGTGGCCAGCTGGCGGCGCCTCTTAGCACCGCGCAGGCCACACCGCAAGTGGTGCAGGGCCTGCCACGGGGCTGCCCCATCCTGTTTGTGGCAGCCGGAGGTGACCACTCGGTGGCAGTGGTGGACCGGCATGCCAGCTTGGAGGCTGGGGCCGTCGGTAAGCCTTTGATTTGGGATTTTGATCCGTGGCGTGTGTGGCAGGTGGGGCGGGCTGCATGCTGGTGCTGGTGAGCCTTGAGGGTTGATCTGCCTGACCTGCCTGCGCCGCCCGCGAGAGCAGTCCTTGCTTCAGGCCTCCCAGCTGCCGCGCCTCGCACCTGCAGGTCCTTGCGCTGGCCGGCCCCACGGCGAGCAGTGGTGCGCGGTGCAGCTTCCAGACCTGCTGCAACTAGCTGCTGAGGCTGCCGCAACCAAGAGCGACCCTGCAGCGCACAAGGCCAAATTAGAAGCAGTGGTGGCGGCTGTGGAGAGCATTTTTGCATCACCTGGCTACTTGTTGGCAGCCTGCCAGCGGCAGCAGCAGCGGCGGCCCAGTAGTGGCCAGCAGCGGCCAGCAGGGGAGGACGGGGCTGAGCCCATGGATAGCAGCCCACGGGGAGACCCGGCCGAACAGCAGCAAGCGGGCGCCAGCTTTGGGGCATCACCTGGGCTAGTGGGCCAGGGCGCAGTCGCGCAGCAGACCGCAGCAGGGCCGGCCTCAGATGGCCAGCAGCAGCAGCAGCAGCAGCAGCAGGCACAGGATGCAGACCTGGATCTGCCGCGCATTGCCACCATGTACCAGGCGCTGCTGAAGCTGTATGATTCGGATGTGGCCGCCGCCCTGGGGCACACCTGCATCCGCCTACTGGACGGTGAGGCCAACCGGCATTGCTGCTGCTTAGGTGGAGGAGGGTTGGGGGCTTGTTCGTTGCGTGCTGTTCCAGCTTGGGGTGGATGTGGCAAGCGCTCTTCATCTGGGCTGCACTCAGCTCCAGTGCCCCCCGCCCTCCCCCCTGCGCAGTGCTGGAGCGCTTCCTGAACAGCCTCACGCAGCAGCAGGACTATGCGGCAGCCACAGCAGGCGGCGGGCCTGCGGGGGATGCGGCACGGCGGCGGCAGGACCTGAGCTGGGTGGCACCTGTGCTCTTCATCCTGCTGCAGGTGCGGGGCTGGGGACGCGGCTGCTGCCATGTCGCATGCTAGCGTTTGTGTGCCACGGTGGTGCAGTCGGACTGGGCCTCGCCTGATTGCACTGCCCTGCAAGTCCACCTTGGTGCGCTTTGTACCGACGTGCTCGTGCCCCCACCCCACCCCCTTCACTGCTGCCACAGAACCCGCTGAACAGCGACCCCTCCGGCTTTGGCAGCAAGGCGCTGGTGCGCATCTCACGCATCGTGGGTGTCACACTGCCCGCCCGAGACCGGCTCCCCGTGCGGCAGGCGCTGCAGCGGCTGCTGGCGCGGCTGCCCGCTGATGCGCTGGCGGCGCGCTGCGTGCGCCCGGTGCAGCGCCACCTGGACGCTTGCGTAGCACAGGGGCTGGGGGCCACACGCGTGCAGGTGCGGCAGAGCTTAGTGTCTGATGTTTCTCTGGGGCTCGGCTGGAGCTGCGCACTATTATTGGCAGCCTGCTTAAGCCACCGCACAGTGCTTACTCTGGATCGAAATCCCCACCCCCTGCCCCACCCAGCCCACTTGCCCGGCTGCCAACTGTGTGTGTTCCCTGCACAGGTGCTCATGGCCGGTGTGCTGCTGGACGTGATGCGGCAGGCCAACGAGGATGGCGGGGAGCTCATCCCCTACTCGGGTGAGTCCAGAGCTGGTCGTGCTGCCATCCGGTGCAAGGGCAGTGGCACCGTCCTTCCAAGCAGGGCAGGCGTGCAGCCTTGCAAGCAGCAGCAGGCAATGTGGCTGCCCAAGGCTGCGTCGCCCCTCCCTCGCTGGCCCACCACCCGCAGAGTTCCACAACCGGCCGCTGAGCGAGCAGGCCAACCTGCAGGCAGAGTACGTGCTGTGGCGGCAGAACAAGGACCCAACCGCGCTCTGCTCGCTGTGCCAGGTGGGCCGGGTTTTGGATGGCGGTCCGGCCCTCCATCTGCCTTCTTGTGCATGCCCTTGTAAACTGCTGTCCCCCAGGCATCATTCCACACTCTGTCGGATGGTACGCTTCGACTTGTTACGACGTGTGGTGAGTCGCATCCCCTCCTCCAACCGCCGCAGATGCCGTACCTGCTGACCCCTGAGGCCAAGTCGCGCATCATCCAGGGCGAGGCGGCCATGGAGCAGCAGCAGCACCTGTCCGCCGCCGCCATGCAGGTGCGGCGGTGCTTGCCAGAAGCCAGCCGGTGTCGTGGCATGGGGCTCTCAAGCCGGCCTGTGGGTTGCAGGCTGGAGTGACTTAAAGTCTTCTCTGTGCCGTGCCATGGAGCTGCTCGCTATCTGAATGAGTGCACTACGGGCCTTGCCCACACCCGCCACTGCCTTTCCAGCTAGCTCCATCCATTCCCTGCCGCCCCCTGCCGCAGGCGCTGTTCCAGGGCCTCAACCCAGCTGCCGTGGCGTACCTGCACATCCATGTGCGGCGGACACACGTGGTGGAGGACGCCCTGAACCAGGTGGGAGCGCCGTCCATGCTGCTGTGCAACTCCCTCTGCACAGCGGCAGTCCACTGCCACTGAGATGGCTATTTAGTATGACCAGAAACAAACAGCTCACACGCCAAACCCAAGTGCGCAGCTCAAGGACCGCACGGGCAACCCGAAGCTGCCTCCTCGCAACAATGTCTGGCTACCCTTTGTAATCGTCTGCCCTTGCCTCTCAACCCCCGCAGCTGGTGTACCGTGCAGACGACCTGAAGAAGCCGCTGCGCGTGACGTTTGTGACGGGCGGGGTGCCGGAGCCGGCGCAGGATGCGGGCGGCGTGACCAAGGAGTGAGCTGCGGCTCGGGCTGTGGGCACTGGCGCCGGTACCAGCCCTGCTTAGGTGGCCGCCCAGGGAGGCATGCCCTGCAAATGGCCCCGCTTGCTGCTGGCCCCCGTTGCGCAGGTTCTTCATGCTGCTCGTGCGTGACCTGTTTAGGCCTGAATATGCGATGTTTAGCTACGAGTGAGCCGAATGGGGTGCCAGGGGTTTGGTTTCGAGGATGCGCATGTTAGGCGATGCAGGCAGACGGGAGCAGCGTACCTGCATGCCCATTAACCACACAGAGGGCACGAGCCGTCCGTGCCTGCAGATGCACTCCTCCCCCCTCTCCCTCTGACCCTCTCCGCCCGCCTGCCTGCTCGCCTCCCCTGTCTGTTCCACCCTGCAGCGAGGCCACCCGCACCTACTGGTTCAACCCTTCCACCCTGGAGAGCGAGGTTGAGTACGCTCTGGTGGGCGCCATCCTGGGACTGGCCATCTACAACGGTGAGCCCTCAAGGCTTCTCACGCCCTCAAGGCGCATGCGGACTTCCACGCCTCTACAGCAGGCGCATGCCCACGCTTGCATGCATGCATTCTGGGGGTTCTTGGAGCACAGCGTGACCAATGCACCACGCACCCGCCAACTGTTCACTGCGCACCTTCGTTTGCGCGGCCCGCAGGCCAGGCCCTGGGTATGACTGTAGTTGTAACCGCCTCAGCCCTTGCTTGCTGCTTCCCCCTGCAGGGCAAGTGCTGGACGTGCACTTCCCCCCGGTCGTCTACAAGAAGCTGCTGGGCCAGGCGCCGGGTTTCGCCGACCTCAAGGCGGCCTTTCCGGAGCTGGGGCGCGGCCTGCAGCAGCTGCTGGACTTTGAGGGGGACGTGGAGCACGTATTCTGTCGCAAGTAAGCAGCCTGTTGTTCCTCCTGCTGGTGGGGTGGCTTGTGTTCAGCAGCTGGCAGGAGTCCTCTCTGCTCGCTGCCGCTTGCGAGGCCTGGTGCCCAGTGCCTGCCCCCCACCCCTACCCAAAAATCCACATTCACCCCTCAGCTTCACGGCCGAGTGGCGGTTCTGGGACGAGCTGCGCACTGAAGAGCTCAAGCCGGGCGGCGCCCACATCCCAGTCACCAACGACAACCGCCAGGAGGGGGACTCGCCCTCGCAGGGTTGTTTAACAGGGCAAACTCAGCAGCACCCTCCCTGCCGCTGTCCTGCTGGTTGCAGACCAGCCAGTGCAGCATGCCGCGATACACTTATCCACAACATGCAGCCCACCCCGCCACTGCCGCAGGAGTATGTGCAGCTGTACACGCAGTGGCTGCTGGGCCGCAGCATCGCGCAGCAGTTCAACGCCTTCCGCAAGGGCTTCCTGCGGGTGGGTGGGCACCCAACTGGCTGCGGCCACGCGGTTGGTTGCTGGCCCTGCGGTCCTGCCGTGCGCCTCGGCTGCATTCAATTGCAAGCCCCCCGCTTCAGCCAGCGACCCTGCACTGCCGCCATGCCACGCCGTGCAGGTGTGCAACGGCCCCGCCCTGGGCCTGTTCACTGCCGCGGAGTTGGAGCTGCTCATCTGCGGGCTGCCTCACCTTGACTTTGAGGCGCTGGAGGCGGCGGCCAAGTATGAGGGCTACACCAGGTGGGGCGTGGCAGACGGCGGGATGGGGAAAGGAAATGCGCTGCGCAGCCGCATGGGGGCATCCCGCAGCAGCATGGCCCGGAATGCGGTTGCCAGTCTGCCTCGACTTCACCCACCTTGCCCACCTGTGCCCGGCGCAGGGACCACCCCGTGGTGCGCTGGTTCTGGCAGGTGCTGCATGGCTTCAGCTTGGACCAGAAGCGCGCCTGGCTGCAGGTGGGTGGAATGGGGCGGGCAGGTGGAGCTGGCAGTTCAGGTTCTGCGATCGATGTACTGCTCATGCTGCAACTGCCAGCCTGCTCGCTGTGCTGTGCCATGCACCATCCATCAGCTGAGGCCCGTGTCTCCTGCTTGTCCCCCTGCCACCTCGAGCAGTTCACGACGGGCAGCGACCGAGCGCCCGTGGGCGGCCTGGGCCGCCTGCCGCTGCTGATCCAGCGCTCGGGCCCTGACACCGAGCACCTGCCCACCTCCCACACCTGCTTCAACGCCCTGCTGCTGCCGGGTGCGCAGGTGGTTGGATGGTTTCTGTGGGTCTTGCTGCAGGGCTGAGGCTTGACCCAGATGGGCAAGTCGGGTCAGGTGTACGCGCCTGTGGTCCCTCCCTCCAACCAGCTTGCCCTCCGCCCGTCACTGCTCGCCCCGCAGAGTACAGCAGCAAGGAGAAGTTGCGGCAGAAGCTGCTGCTGGCCACCGGCTGGGCGCAGGGCTTCGGCTTGAAGTAGATGGCCAGGAAAACCAAACAGTCGTCTCATGGCAGGATTTACCAGACGCATGCAATGGCTCAGGTACTTGCATTCACGCCCTCCAGACCTGTACCCCGTCCTCTGCATTTCATTGGCGACAATTTGTGCATTTAATGGCATGCAAAGTTACCAAAACTCATGTGCAACGTCGCCAGCCATCAGGGCCCAGCCAGTCAGGAAGCAGGCAAGTCGAGCAGTGGGAGTGAATCAAGCCAGGCAGAGCATAATCTGGCAGTGGGTGAGAGCATACAAGCACTCAAGGCGCAGGCCTTGCACCTTGCTGCTGCTCCGCTGCCTGCTGCATGGGCTGCTGCTGCATCTGAGCCGCCGGCTGCTGCTGCTGCTGCTGCTCCGTTGGCGGGCTGCTGCTGCCGCCGCTGCTGCCTCCCGAGGGGTCATGGTGGTGGCGGTGGTGCCCCTGTGCTTGCATCTGCTGCATGCGGGCTGCATCTGCCGCCCGCTGCTGCTCCCTGTACTTGTCCTCCCTTCGCCTCATCTTATCTGCCTCCGCTTTTGCACGCTCTGCCCGCTCTGCTTCGTGTTTCGCGCGCCGCTCCTCATGCTTCTTCTGCTGGCTGCTGCCCGTCAGGGCGTTGATCACCGCGCCGTGCCCCATAAGCTTGCAACCGCTTGCTGGAAAGTGACTTATTGCTGTGGAGTGGAGTGTTGTGCGAGGTGAAATATCTGCTCGGGATGGAAGGGACAGGAGGCTGCACCAGTCGTTAGGGAGCGGGCGGCGAGCGGTGGCGGTGGCGGCAGCAGTGGGGCCGCGGCACCGCCTTTGTGGCTGTGATCGTGAGCAGATAGCTCCGCTGATCACTGTTGACACCATGGCAGGAGCTCCTGCTGCTCGAGAGACGCGGCCCGCACCTGCCCCGCCTCTTCAAGCCGTCTCGCGGGTCTACACGGCTCTCAGGTCACAGGTCACAGGTCACAAAGCTAGTATTATAACGCGAAGGACGATTAGCCGCCTAGATGCCCCATTGTGCCCTGCTGCGCACTGCCGCCTGTGGCACGCTGCACTGGGGGCTTGAGGCTACATCTAAGGACTGCCCAATCTCAGATAGTGACACTGCTGTTACACATACACATCATTGCGCATCTGCGGATTGCAGTGAACAAGCTGCAGGGCTACCAGCTGCCTAATGCTGCATGCAGGTTTCTCGCACCCAGTCGAGGCCGCTCGGCTATGGGCTCGTGCACAACACACACGGAAGGGTGGGCGCCATGTTAGTGAAAGATGCAATGGCGCTATCCATCTATCTTGGAATGCAGCGGAGAACCAGACGCCGCTGCATCTCACCTGACCACGCCACTTGTTGCTTGGGAATACACTAGCTGTTCAGAACGTGAGCGGGGCCTTGTGGCTACTGCTGTGCGCCTGCACTCGTTGCTACCGCTCCACCTGCCTCCACTGCTGCCGCTGCCGCTGCTGCCGCTGCCGCCTGCTCCTTGCGGCGGCGAGCAAAGAAGGACTTCATCAGCTGGCCGCACTCCTCAGCCAGCACGCCCCGCCGCACCACCATGTTGGGATGGAAGGGGTGCGGCGCTACAGGCTGCGCAGCAGTGGGGTTGCTGCCGCCTAAGCTGCTGCTACTGCTGCTGCTGCTGCTGCTGCCTGGTGCATGCCCTTCGTCGCTGCTGAGCTCCTCACTGCCGCTGCTTTGGTCGCAACTGCACCTGGCCCCACCGCTATGCCCTGGCTGCCGCGGCAGCATGGCGATCCAGCTGCCGTCGGCTCCCAGCAGCCGGTTGCGTGCGCCGTACACCACGGTGCCCACGCGTGACTGAGTTAAGGAGGGAGGGGGTGGCCGGGAGAGGTGCATCGTGCGGACCATCGATGCGCACATGCTGCAGCACCGCTTGCAAGCGCTCCGTGCTCCCAGCCGGCCCTCGCCCCGCCCAGCCCCGAAGGCCTAGTTGCCCTAACCCACCCACCCCACAGCGCACACCGCACCTGCAGCAGTGCTCCGGCACACATGGGGCAGGGCTCCAGGGTGACGTACAGCGTGGCATCCAGCAAGCGCCAGCCGCCTGCCGCCGCCGCCGCCTGCCGAATGCACAGCAGTTCCGCATGGGCGGTGGGGTCGCCTGCCGCCTCTGTCTGGTTGTGTGCAGCCGCCAGGACCTCGCCAGCCGGCGAGACGAGCACTGCGCCCACCGGCACCTCGTCTGCTTGGTAAGCCAGCTCGGCTTGAATCAGCGCAAACCGCATGTAGCGCTCGTCATCCGCGGCAGACGGCGGCGGTGCCGCACTGGCGGCAGCCACAGGTGCGGCGGCAGCAATGCTGAAAGCCGACCTTGTGCACCTCCTCCCTGCTGGCTCCACCACGTGTGATGCTGCTGCCAGGGAGGGACGGCTGGCCAGCCGGCAGAGCGGCGGCAGGCCTGCGGGGTGAGCGGCAGGCGGGCGGTGAGCTGTTGCAGGCAGATGGCGTGGCGCAAGCAACGCCCACTGCACTGCCTGACCACCCCGCCTCACCTGAGCAGCGCCCGCCCAGCCAGGGGCTCCTGAGCGACAGGAAGCGCGCGGCCATGGGGCAGGAGGGCGCGGGGGAGGGTGTGGTGTGTAAATTGAATGCGACGGGAGTCGGTTCATGACTGTGGGCTATGGGTGGCCCAAAGGGGTGCATGTGCGTGGCGAAGGTGCCACCTGGCCGCCTTTGTCTCGGCCCTTGTTTGCTTCAGCCGTCCGGGGTTGCCTCGCTAGCTACCTTGGACGCAGTCCAGACGGCGTAACCGCCAGGATGGCGGCCGCAAGCAAGGCCGGCAACGCCGTTGCGGACCTGGAACTGCTGAAGCGGGCCGTGGTGGCGCTGGAACGCAAGCTGCGAGAGGCACAGGCCGCCTCGGCCGGGCTGGAGCGCGAGCTGGCCGCTGCGAGAGGGGCGGCGGCCAACCAGCCAGCGGCGCTAGCCGCACTGCAGCAGGCACGGGCAGCGGCCGAGCAGCAGCAGCAGCGTGCTGATCAACTGGCCCGCGACCTGGCGGCGGCCAAGACAGAGGCTGCAGAGGCGGCACAGCAGCGCGATCGGGCCCGAGCGGCCCTGGAGGCAGCCGAGGCGGCTGACGACGAGCGCTGCCGCGCCGAGGCGCAGCGCCGAGGCGAGGCGCAGGCGGCTGCGCTCGAGCTGGCCAGGGCACGTGGCCAGGCCGAGGTGCTGGCGGCACAGGTGCAGCAGCTGGAGGGCACCAATGCGACGCTGCGCCAGGACAACCGACAGCATGCGGAGCGCCTGCGCCAGGCGTTTGAGCGGTGGGTGCACAAAGGGTGTCGTGTTTGCCGTTCTGTCGAAACAGAGAATGCAATGCACTCATTACACCCGCTGAACATTCTCCGGGCCACCCCATCTAAACTGCAGGGAGGGTGAGCTGCTGGCTGAGCTGGCTGAGCTGCGGGCGCAGGGCACGAGCAGCCACAGTCGCAGCAGCCAGCGGCCCGCAGCAGCAGCCAGTCTCACATCTGCTGCTGGAGCTGCCGCGGCAGAGGTCCAAGCTGCAGCAGCGTGGCGCAGCGCTCCAGACTGCATAGCCATCACCGCCAGCGCGCCCGCATCTCGTGGCAATCTGGCGGGCAATGGTGAGGTGCAGGCGGAGCAGCAGCTGCTGATGACGGCGGCACAGCAGCTCACAGAGGAGTACACCGCCCGGCTTACCCAGGCAAGTGGCACCTTGCCACCAGAGCATGGCTGGTGGGAGCCCTTGCTGTGTGTGTGCGGCAGCAGCTCACAGCTCACAGGATTTGATCCAAGCCTGCTCCCCAGCGCGCCTCTGTCGCTGGTGTGATGCAACAAGCTCCCCACCACTCCCTCGCTGCAGGCGGAGGGCCGGGCCCGCCAGCTGGAGGGGCAGCTGCAGGCCGTGACTGCCATGCTGGAGCAGGTGCAGCAGGAGGCAGCCCGCCAGGCAGCCGCTGCTGCAGCTGCACGAGAGGAGGCGGCCCAGGAGCGGCAGGCGGCTCAGGCACTGCTGGACAACAGTCTGCGCCTGCATGAAGCGGTGGCGCAGCTGATGGACGAGGGCCTGGGCGGCGGGTGCAGCATAGACGGTGGTAACAGCAGCTGTGGCTGTGTTGCAGCGCCTGCCGAGCCTGCCGCGCCTGCTGGGCCTGCTGACCGCACGAGAGGCAGGGCTGCCACAGGGGACGGCCGGGCACAGCGGCAGCAGCAGCGTGCCCGCAGCAGCTCGCTCCCCCGTGCAGCCAAGCAGGCGCCGTGTGCTGAGCGTGGCGGCCAGGAGGTGGTGCGGCCCGCTGGTTCAGGGGAGCAGCAGCGAGGGCAGCGCAGCAGGCAGCTCATGCCCGCTGAGCTGCTGCCTGCTGCCGCAGGGGCTGCCCCAGTGCGCCCGCAGCAGCTGCCAGCTCGCAAGTCTGCCCAGCTTGCCCGCCCTCCACCAGCAGGCAGGCAGCTGCCGGCGCAGGCGCCGCCAGCTGTGGACCCTGCCGCCCGGCAGGCAGCTGTGAAGGCAGCGCTGGCGTTGTCTGCTGAGCATCGTGAGCTGCACAGCTGCTATCGGGCAGTGGCTGAGGAGCTGCGGCGGGTGGCCGGCGCCCTTGTGGCAGCGCCAACCACCAAGCAGCTGGCACTGCTGCGGCAGCATGCGGCGCTGCAGCAGGAGCAGCGCGATCTGGCAGAGCAGCTGGAAGACCTGGTGTTGCAGCTGGCGGCGCTCAAGCAGGCGGGGGTGCTGTGATGCAGGCTGGACCAAGGCCTCGCGCCGCCAACCTGATGCTTTGGAGCAGCCCGCAGCTGTGTGATGGAAATCACCTGCGCATATCGCAACTGCCCTTGGAACCATCACTTGGGCTTGCAGCGCGGCACCACCGCTCAGCAGATAACAGTCAGATGCTCAGGAGGGTCCGAGGGTACAGTGGAGTCAGGGCACGTGGGTGCGGACACGGCACAGCGGTTAAGAATATAGCGCAAAAAGGAAACATTGTGTGGAGAAAGCAACAACGGCACAGCGTGGGGGTTTGGGGGAGCAGCGCGCCTGCTTGCAAGGCGCGTGGAGGTGCATTCATTCGTGGCTGGGTTGGTGGGGGAGGCAGCACTCTAGAGTGGTAGAGCAGCCACCTTCACAAGCTGGCAGGGCTTGTGGCAGGTTTGGAGGGTACAGCGGCAGAGCAGCGCGCAGGTCCTAAACAGGGGGCAAACGTCTCGAAAGGTGGCGCCAAAGCATGTAGCATCACCTGGGGCTTCAGAGCGATGCGAGCTGGGCCTGCTACGCCACCCAATCAGTCATCAACGCCATACAGCGCTAGCTGTTGTCGCTCGGACTCGTTTTGTTGTTGTGCAGCATCCCCAGCGAGGTGGCCGCCAGGTTCCCCACCGCCTGCACAGACCAACCAGGTGCCGGGGGGCGGGTGACCTGAGTCAACATGTGGTGGTGATATGCGGCCCCAGCTTGCAGCAGCAGTCAGCCAGCCCCGCACGTCCTCAGTGGCCCCATCGCCAGCCCTACCGCCCCACACGGCTGCCTGCTTGCCTCTGGCCAGCCAGCGGGTGCGGTGCGCGCCGGTGCGCCGCCCTACGCACCGTCTGCACGGACCTGGGTGAAGGAGGCCAGCAGCCCCGCCTGCTTGCGCGCCAATATGGGCCCCAGGTGCGCCCGCACATCGTCCACCTTCTCAACCGCCAGCAGCAGGTCCAGGCAGTCCAGCAGCTCCTGGGTAAGGGAGGGGCCACGGTGAGCAGCAGCTGTGACATGCAAACTCCCTGCTGCGACAGAGTGAGGCAGGCTGCACAGGAAGCTGGAACGCGCAGCGTGGCACAGGTGAGTGGGTACCCAAACGAGCCGGATGGCCGGGTGAACCCACCCCGCTCGGCCCCATTGCCCACCGACCCACCCACCCACCTGGTCCTGCATGTCGTCGATAAATGTGCCGATGGGCAGGGCATTCTCGGGCTGGAAAATGTACGAGTGCGGCGAGTTGTCCACAATGATGGTCTGCGCCAGGTCCCGCCCCAGGCACTGCAGGTCCTGAGCAGCACACGCGTGGAGGCAGGGGAGAGGGGTGGCGGTCACGGGGCAGCCGGGACGGCAGCGCAGAAGCTGGCGTGCATGGGCGCAGGCGTAGACGTGCCTTCTGAGCTGTGCAGCACGGCACCTCATGCACTGGTGAGGTGCGACAAAAAATCGTCCAAGCGGCCCCTTACCTTGACGTAGGAGCCTTCGTAAGGGCAGCAGGCCTCCCGGAACAGGCGCCACCGCACAACATTGGCCTGCAGGGGCGGCCGTTGGGAACAGCATCTGTCGCCACGCCGCTTCTGCAAGCTAGCTTTTCACTCCCAAAGAGGAAGCGCCCTGCTGCCTGCGAGGCCACGGCCAGCATTGGCCTGTCTTCAACACCCGCAGCTCAGCCCCCCACCTTGTCCAGCAGGTCCAGCAGCGGGTCGGCATACTTGCCCAGGCTGGCGGTGAACACAACCACCTGCAGGCATTGGCGATCACACATCACAGCCGGGCCTTCAAGCGTGCAACCCCACCACCCGGGGCGGAGCAGAGGGCGGGGTGAAGCGGGCGCGGTTCGGATGTGGCGGACCCAGAGTGCGACGCCGCATGTTGCACCCATGCAGCTGGCATGAGCTACCACGGCATGCCCCCCGCAGGCCCGCCGCACCTCAAACCGCTGGCCCACGGCGCGCAGGAAGTGGTCCACAAACGGCCGCTTCAGCACGTACACGTCGACTATGCGCCCCTGCAGGCAGGAGTGCCAGGAGGCGATACGGTGTGCCGCCATTCTGCTACCGCATCCCGGCGGCCCGCACCTGATTCTGATGCAGTAGCAGGCGGCCCACGCCTGATTCTGATGCAGTACCAGGCTGAACAACGAGTAAGGCGCCCGTGGCGTGGCCTGCCTGCTCAGCCCAAGCAGCACACCGCACCTCAATCTCTACGGGGATGATGTAGTCTGGCTGCGGCACCGGCTTGAACGACGAGTGCACTAGCGTCTCGTCTGG
>RRZL01000042.1:1011182-1121557 GCA_006782975.1 Chlorella sp. Dachan
GCCGCCCGGCTGGCCGCCGCCCACCGCCGGTGGCGGCGGCGTGTGCAGCAGCTGCTCCTGCCGCCGCGTCAGCACCATGCCGCCTGTCCTATGCTAGAGTGGGCCACGCCGGCCTGCTGTACAGGGCTGCCTAGCTAGCTAGGGGGTGACGGCTCAGCGGGCCTTGGGGCGCCGCTGCTGCTCCGCTTCCTTCTCCGCCTTGTACTGCAGAATGGGCAGTAGGGGGGCGGGACGGGGGTTTGAGGCGGTAAGTGCGCAGGGCAAACAAGCAGCAGCG
Organism: Chlorella sp. Dachan; assembly: GCA_006782975.1. Taxonomy (NCBI): domain Eukaryota; kingdom Viridiplantae; phylum Chlorophyta; class Trebouxiophyceae; order Chlorellales; family Chlorellaceae; genus Chlorella; species Chlorella sp. Dachan. Next base: position 1,011,460 of record RRZL01000042.1, read on the forward strand.
TCCACGTGTCGGGACCCATGATTCCCTGACACCGGGGCGGCTGCACGTGCTACTCTGTGCCCCCAACAGCAGCTCACACCTTGTTCAGCAGCCAGTCGGCGTCGCGCAGCGACTGGGCGCGGATGCGCGACAGCACCTCCTCGTCGTCCTCGTCGGCGTGTGACACAAAGCCCGAGCGGATGGCGTTGCGGTAGTATGCCTGAACCGACCTGCAGGGAAGGTGGGGATGTGTGGTGTGCGGCGAGCGAAATAGCGGCACAAGTAGAATGATTGGCGGCAGCAGGTGGCTGTGGCGCAGCAGGCGGCTGTGGCGGCGGCGGCGGCAGCAGCGCAGCTGCGTTGCGGCGCTGCCCGGCAAACGGCAAGTGAGTTTGTTTGTTGGAGCGCCACCAGGCCGCGATGCTCCCGTGGGCCGTGCGCTGCGCCGTTTGGCGCCCTGCTCTCCACCTGGGCAGCTCACGGGTCCGCCTCCAAAGCTGTCGGTACAGGGCGTGCGCGCCGCTCATCCAGATGGCAGAGGGCTTGCGCGCAGCTCTCAGCGGCGTCTGGTGGAAGTGGCGCGGCCTGCTGGAGCTGACTGGTTGGTGCCCCGGTTGCCGCTGATCGATCAGACCAGGCAGGGCGGAATGAATGCCGCAAGGACGAGACGCCGCCTCAGAAACAATGCGGCGGTCGTGACACGTCGGGCCGAGCACGACGACGGCTGCCTTTTGCGGTGCTGTCAACTTGTGGATCCCGCCTCACCACGTTCTCTTGCACGAGCTTGCTACCAGACCAGCAGTGCTGCTGCCTTTGCCATTGCAGTTGGCGAGGACCCTGAGCTTAAGTCATGAAGACACGCCGCGCTGCACGGCAGCAAGGAACGCTGTTGTCCCAGCTGCTGGTTCGGCAGGGAAGCCTGTGCTGGTCGTGCTACCCTTCCATGACACTCGCATTTCCGCTCATGATCCAAGCATGGTGCTCCTCAACGAGCAGCCTCCCACTTGACGGCAGAGCATGACGGCGGCAGCGTGGCGGTGGCGCCTTGCAGCAGGAGCGCAAGCACATTGCTGCCTAATCCACGCATCGGTGGCTGCACGCCCTATAGCAACCACCACCGCTCCCTCCGGCCGAGCGAAGAGCGGGAGCGGGCAAGGCAAGTTTGCGGGAGCGGCTTGTTGCCTGGGCGGCTCGCCCACCGATCAAAGCTGGGCGATCGGGGCCGACCAAGATCCCCTCCGGCCAATGGTGGCCCTGGCACTGACTTTGGGCCGCGCTCATACAGCTCTGCCCTCATTTGCGAGCCCCTGCGGTAGCAGCAGGTCCACCATTGCCCAAGCTGATCGGCCTAGGGCTCGATCGGGTGCTCACCAGCCACACACTGTTGCCGCCGTGCAGGCACCGCCCACCGCCGCCCGCGTTTTGGCAATTCTAGCCGCTGGCTATTCTTCGGCCATGGCGCGCCCGGCACCGCCCCGCTTTGCCCCCGAGTCCATCCTGACGTGCGCCAAAAACAATGATGCGGCCGGCATCCGTGCGCTGGTGGAGGCGGGCGTGCCGCCGCAGTTCTGCAACCAGGTGAGTTGCTGCGCTCGGCTGGTGCGGCTGGTGATGTGCAGATGGCGCCACCAGCATGCCAGGCCAGTGCCAAGTCTGCATGTCGGATACTGAGCAACTCGCGGCCTGCTGCCACCCTTGTGCCCCTTGCAGATCGGGCAGACTGCGCTGCACGTGGCGGCACTCTGGTGAGGCGGCAAGCGGCTGCTCGTGGCCTGCTGGTGCTGTCTCTCCGCTTGGCTGTCTGGCCCTTGGTATGCTGCTGTTGTTTTCGACTGTCTTCAGCGCTGTGATGTCACAGGCTGCGTCCCTGCATGCCAGGCTGCGGCGAACTGCCGGTGCCAGGGTGCCTGCTGAGCCCCCCATGCCCCTGCCTTGCCTTGGCTGCAGGGGCTCTGTCGAGGCGGCCAAAGAGCTGTTGGACCAGGGGGCAGACGTGAACTGCGAGAACGCGCGGGGATCCACGCCGGTGAGAAGCAGGAGGGGGGTTGGCGAGCGCAGCTGGGGAGGTGGAGCTGGTGGCCCGAGTGATTGGCTGCAGTACCATTGCCAGCATGCCAGCCTGCACCCCCTCCTCCCCGCCCTGCAGCTCCACTTTGCGGCGGCCGCCAAGTCGCGCACGCACGAAATCTGCGAGCTGCTGCTGGATGCGGGGGCGGACACGCAGTTCACCGACCTGCAGGCAAGGCGTGGGGAGCACACCAGGGCGACGAGGGCATGGTGTAGCTTGCTTAGCGCACGTGCTGCACGTGCTTTGGTGCCACAGAGCACGCTGCACACTAATGCTGTTTCACAGCTGTGAGACCTTGCATGCTTCCACCTGTTCTGCAGGGACGCTACCCCTATGAAATGGCTGAGACTGACGAGATTAGGTGGGTGTCGCCGAGTCCTGGGGTTGAGCTGGGCAGCACTGCGACCTGTGGAGTGGCACGGCGAGCTGCAGTGCTTGCCAGGGGTGCGCATGGTGGAAAGTGCAAACACAGCTGACGCGTCGGCTGAACACAGCTGACGCGTCGGCTGCCTGGCCGAGCTAGGGTTCACATCAACCCAATTTTGCCTGTGCAGGGCTCTGCTGGACGGGCCTGACCCCCGCATCTTTTTGTGCGCTGCCGCCGGCGACGTGGCGGGCCTGCGCCAACTGTTTGAGGAGGCAAGTGGGGTGTTGTGCGCGGCAAGTGGGGTGTTTTGCGCGGCAGCCCGACACCGCACACCGCTGCCCGGTTCAAAGCGTGGCCATGCAGGCACCTGCCGCTTGCCTCGCACTGAATAGCTGCCCCCGCCCTGGTTTGTGTGCCCTCAAGCAGCAGCCCGACCACGACACCGACGTGTTCAACAGCGAGGGCTTGGCGCCGCTGCACCTGGCTGCACGGGGCGGCCACATGGGCGCCGTGGCCTTTCTGCTGCAGCGCAAGACGTTTGTGGACATGCAGGACGCTGAGGCGAGTTGCTTGATTCAGCAGCTCGCTGCCTGGCAGGCCCCTCTGTTCTGAGACGCTTGGGCTCAGCACGCAGCGCTGTCGAGACAGTTTGCATGCGACGTGTTGGCATGTGTTCGTGACATTGTTGCTCCAAGCCGGGCATCGACTTGCTGCGGCAGTCCCTCCGTTGCTCGCCCACTCCTGCAGGGCAACAGCGCGCTGCACCATGCTGTGCGCGAGGGCCACCAGGGCGTCGTGCAGCTGCTGCTCAGGTGACCTGCGCATGGTGTGGCTGTGGGCTGTGGCTGGGATGGTGTGGCTCTGGGATGCCCGCCGGTCATGCGACTCCTGCCTACAGCCCCTCACTTGGACCACGCGTCATGTGCCGTACAGAAACAAGGGCAATCCCAGCGTGCGGAACTACAACAAAAGCGAGTATGCATCCGGCAACTGGATCAGGTGGGTCTGGGTTTCAGGTGGAAGGAGCAGGTGGGCCGGTAGGGCGCCTCCATGCCCTTGCTGGCAGAAGGTATGCACTGGTGCCGAAAGGCCACGAAGCATACAGCATGAGATAAACTCAACCAGCAACCTCTCTGCCAAACCTGCCGCCCTCCCCTGCCCACGCAGCGGCGGCAAGCAGCTGCAGCCGCTGCACCAGATGCCGCTGCACCTGGCGGCGGAGGCGGGTGACACCGACATGGCACAGCTGCTACTCAAGGCAGGGGCGGAAGTCAGTGCGGCTGATTTTGACGGCAAGACCGCGCTTCACCACGCCCTGGAGATGCAGGCAAGGAGGAGGGCGGGGGAGGTGGTGGGGAAGGAGGTAGAAGCGGGCAGCGGAGGATGCACACGCAAGGCCTGGGGGTTGAGCGCCACCAACTCGTGCCATGCGCGCCTGATCCTTGTCGTGGCAGCACACGCTGACCTGCCAATCGCTCGCCTCCTGGCAGGACGATGAAATGGCGGAGTTGCTGATCGACAGCGGGGCAGACGTGAACCTGGGCAGCAAGGCGAGAGTGGACAGGGCGCTTTAATCTCAGGGCGGCGTGCTGGCTTGTGTTGCACGCTGCGCCATACTCTCCAGTCCCAGAGCCCTGCGCTTGCCTTGCATGGATCACACTGCGCATCCCTGCCCTGCGCCCCGGACCCTGCAGGACTTTGCCTCGCCGCTGCACCAGGCGGCCGGCAGCGGCATGCTGCAGGTGCTGCGCCTGCTGCTGCGGAAAGGTGCCGACGTCAACGCGGCGGACGAGGTGGGGCTGCTGCTGCAACAAAATGAGCGTGGTCTGGGGGGGTGTCTGTGCAGCCGCCATACCTACCCACCAGCAGGTCTCCATGCCGGCTACCTGCCTCTTGCCTCACCTTCGTCCCTCGCCTCTTCTCCTCCCCAGGCTGGCTGGACGCCGCTCATGCTGGCTGTCCGCTCCTCCAAGCTGCCCGCGGTGGAGGCGCTGCTGGAAGCAGGCGCAGATGCGGCGGCACAGAATCAGCAGGGATCCACTGCGGTGCGTCACTGGGCTTGGGCATGTGCATACATGCAGGGCAGGCTTCGCTTTGGCGGGCTGCACATGGACCTTAGCCTGCAAGTAGCCTGCAAGCCCTGGTGGCGTATGCTGCCTGGTCTCAAACCCCACCCATCGTGCTGTCAACTTTGCATGCAGGCACACCTGGCAGCCGTCAATGGCAAGCCGCCCATCTGCAGCTGCCTGGCACAGCGGGCGCCGGCTGCGCTGGCGGTTCGGAATGCAGAGGGCAAGACGGCGGCAGAGGTGGCAAAGACGCCGGAGGTTGCTGCCCTGTTGGCACCGCCCTCGTGAGGCACGCAGTAGTCTTGCAAACACAGCTTCCTGGAGTGCCTTTCTCTTGTAAGTGCGCTCGTGAGCAGGGAAGCTGTGTTCACCGCGGGGCCTGTCCCGGCGTGCCGATGCAATCTTAGTCCATGCATGCACACTGCACCTGCTGCTGTGCCTTTTACATTCGAGGGCAAGTGGGCAGCAGCCCCGGCACAACTGCACTGCTCCCTCACTGGTCAGAGCCCTCCTCGCTGTCCTCCTCCTCGGCTGAGGACAGCTCGGATCCGCCCTCCTCCGATGCATCCTCCATCTCCGAATCCTCCTCCTCGTCTCCCTGCCGTTGCTGCCTGCCGTTTGCAGCTGCTGCTGTGCTGCCATTGGCCTGCCGCTGCCGCCGCGCCTGCTGCTCCTCCTGTCCATCCTCCTCCTCCGCCGCCGCCGCGTCCTGCCCAGCGGTTGTGATGTATTCCAGCGCGTACTGGTTGGCCTCGCACGTGGCTGCCAAGTCCTCGTGCAGCCGGGTGAGCGCCTTCTGCAGGGAGCGCAGCGCGGGCAGCGCAGACGCGCTGCCGCCCGCCTGGATCGCGGCACCGTGCCGCAGGCAGATGGCCTTGGCCCAGCTGTAGAGGCGGTGGGAGGGGCGGGAGGAGCAGGCATGGACCCAGTGCGGCCACGCGCAGCAGGATGCCAACCCATGGCTGCCCAACCCAGCCATGCACACAACCCAGCCATGCACACAACCCAGCAAGCAGCGCAGCGGGCAGGCACGCACCTGAGCAGGTACTCAATGTGAGGCGTGGCGGGCAGCAGCTCTCCCAGCGCGGTGAGCAGCTGCGGCACCACCGCCGGCGGCAGCTGGTTCACAACCAGCGGCACCTGGGCGCGGGGCGTGCTGCAGGGGGAGGCGGGAGGGTGCGGAAAAGGCGGCGGTCAGGCGGCGTGCAGTTGAGCCAACGGGCTTGGTTGCGCCTTGCCAACATGCGCCTTGCCGACACGGCATCCTGGCCAGCAGTGGGAGGCACGCATGCCTCTGACCCCAGGCAAGCTGCCCACACCACATCCCTCGCCCCTCACCTCAGCACCACGTGCTGCACCAGCTTGGGGTCGTTGAGCCGCATGGCCATCAGCAGCGCCTTGAGGTGCGCGCCCTGTGATGGTGGGCGGGGGGGGCCGCAACAGGTAGGGCGGGATGAGCTGCAGCACTGCATGTGCTTTAAGGAACGAGCCAGCAACCAGCAGAAAGCCACCCCGATTCCACTGCCCAATGTCCTGAAGCGAGTCAGACCCGCCAGCCCAGCCCACCTGGCCCAGCGCCTTGAGCGCGGCTGCGGGCGTCACGTCCTCAGCCAGGTCGGTTGGGTCAAACACCAGGCTCTCATCCACGCTGTAGGGTACAATTGTTGGGCAGGGGCAGGGGTGGGTGGCTGGGGCGGGGCAGGCCGCAGCCACGCCGCGCATGCAGCCACCATCAGTGCACTTTGTGAGGCGCAAGCACACACCCACAACAGGCACAACGTGCTGCCACACCGCCCTGCCCCCACCGCCCCTCACCTGTACAGCAGCAGGCCCTCGGTGGTGGCCGCTGCCCAGCTGCGGCCGGTGGGGGACAGCGACACGTGCCGCGTGCGGATGATGGGCGCGCGCTGCCCGCCTGCGCCGCAGGGTGCGTGGGGCAGAGCATGCACGAGATTGGGAGGGCGGTCCTCCAAAGAAGGCACAACAAGGGGGCGGCTGTCCAGCGTGCAAGCCCCAACTCCAAATGGTACACAGCTCTGCAGGCCAGACACGGGCTGGCAGGCACGGGTTGGCAAGCCACACAACACGAGGATGCACAGGACGTGCACGCACCGGTGCCGGGCAGGCCGCTCTCCCCCGCCACGCCGCCGGCCATCGTGGGCGGCAGCAGGTCGTCCGCGTCGCTGTCCTCGTCCTGGATCTGGTCCAGCGGTCCCGCATCGGTCATGTACCTGCGGAGGCGGGCAGGGATTTGCTGGGCGCTCAGTGGAGGGCCATGGCTTCCCTTCCTGCTCATCACTGCCCAGGCTGCGGCTGCGCAAAAAGGGGCACTAGCCAGGCATGGCCGCATCGAGCCGCCAGCGTCTGGTGCCGCTTGCGTTGCAGGCCCGCCTTCTCTTGCGAGCTGCTGCTCACTTGGAGTTGAGGCGGTCCAGCACGCCGTCCAGCGACTGGTTGTGGGAGACCTGGAAGCGGCGCAGCATGACGCGCTCAGCCACGTCGTACAGGCACACGTACCTGCAGGGTTGGGGCGTGGGTGGGGAGCATGAGTGCAAGGCGGGTTGGCGAACCAGCGACGAATCAACGCAGAAGAGTGGGCCGGGTGGGCCGTCTGCTGCCGCAGTGGAGCACGCATGCACACACTGCTCGCCAGCAGCCCCACCCATCCCAAGTGCACCCCCGCTTACTTGCTGCTGCCGCCGGCCAGCAGGAATGATCCGTCGGCGGAGAAGGCCAGGCTGGTGAAGCAGCGCCCGCTGCTCGTGTTTTCGGCGGTGCGGCGGTCGGAGCGCAGGCGGCCGCCCGCAATGTCGCGCCGCCCCGAGATGGTGCCCTGTCGTTTGGTGGGGACGTTGCGGGAGCGTTGAGTGTGGTGCAGAGAAGGTTGGAGCAAGAGGGGAGCTGATGGCGGCTGGAGGCAGGGCCGGCGGCCTGAACCGCGGTGCACCCCATCCCGCGCCAGACCCGGCGAGTGTGTGTCCTGGAGCCCAGGCCCTGTCCGCTGGCCCCACAGCGCCCGGTTCAGCCCCCTCTATGCACCTGCAGAACGGCCTCGTGCGGGTCCCAGAAGTAGATCTGGCCGTCCAGGGTGGAGGAGGCCAGCTGCTTGCCGTCGGGCCGCCACGCCAGCGCCAGCACATCGTGCTGCAGGGGAGGGGAGCAGGGTGGGGGCGCACGAGGAGGGCTGAGATGGCCATCAACATAGTGCACAAAAGCGGCGCGAAGCACAAGCGTTGCAAGCTCCAGGATCAGGGCCAGACAGGTTGCAAGGCGGGGGCAGGCCGCAACATCATCCAGGGCGCGCACCTGGTGCTGCAGCGCCTCCACCGCGCCCTTGCCGTTGAACACGTCCCACGTCCGCACCGTGCTGCAGGAGCGGGCCAGCATGCACTTCAGTCAGCATGGAGCTGCCTACTGCTCCTGGCAGACAGCTTGCAGGGCTGCAGCAATGCGGGCAGCACACAGCCGGGGCCTCCACTCACCGGTCCCAGGATGCGGAAGCCAGCAGGGACGCCCCCGGGCAGAAGCCCAGCGCAATGACAGGCCCCTCATGCGCCGCCAGCACATCCAGCAGGCGGCCGGTCTTGAGGGACCAGACAAAGATTTGGAACGAGTCCTTGCTGCCGGCGCACACCACCTGGTGGGGGGTGCAGGGAGGGAGGAAATGAATGGTTGGCAGACTGCAAGGTGCACCAGAACGTGTGGCAGGCCATGCGGCTGTGCAGCTGATTGCTGTGGGGCCGCCCACCAAGGATGGGACGCTCAGGACTGATGCTGACATCAACAGTTAGGCGCCAACAGTTAGGCGCCGCCAAGACCAGGCACAGGCCCTCACCTCTCCCGCGGGGTCGCAGGCCAGCGACACAAACTGGACGGGGCTGGGGGTGGTCAGGGTGCGGAAGTTGCGGTACCGCACCAGGTCAAATGCGCGCACGGTACCGTCCAGGCTGGCGCTCAGCACGGCGTGCCCGCTGTGAAAGGGCAAGGAAGCAGAGGGGCGGGGTGCAAGACGAGTCAGCGCCAACAGTGATGGCCTCAGCCAGGCGGGTTTGGCCAGCCAGCACCGCAGGCACGCTCACCTGGGCAGGAACTGCACTGCTGTGACCGGCGCCTGGTGGTCGGCAAAGGTGACGAAGCAGAAGCTGTTGGACAGCGTCCACACCTTGACCTGGGGGCAGGGAGGGTGGCGGCAGCGGGTGCAGAGTGAAGGTCAGCTGGGTGTGTAGCTGGCGAAGGTTAGGTGGGTGTGTGGCTGGCAAAGGTTAGCTGGGTGTGGCGCTGGCCCTTGCAGCATTGTGCCCAAACAACCAGCATGACCTGCCCCCTCCCCACGACCCACCTTGGCACTGTCCAGTGCCACTGAAAAGAACATGCACGCCTATGCAGCAGCAACATGATTGCCACAAGACAGCCAGGGATCGCACCTTGGCATCGTCTGCACCGGTGACCAGGTAGGCTCCATCCGGGCTGAATGCCGAGGCAGCCACGTCATAGTAGTGGCCCTGCTGCTTCAGCACGTACGTCTCGCTGCAAGATGGAACAGCAACGACGAAAGACTGCTCGGAGCGCGTTCACCAGGGGAGTTGGCTTGGGCGAAGAAGCGCCATGTGGTCAGCTGTGAGTGGTTGCCACCATTGCGCTGCAATCATGGGCCAGCCTGTCTCCAACGAAAGCACCCGGGGCGCACCTGCGCCACTCCCACACCAGCAGCTGGCCCAGCTTGGCGGATCCCACGGCGATCCAGTCGCCCGCGCCGTTGAACACCAGCGAGCTCAGCTTCTCCCTGCCGAGTGGGGTTGGGGCCGGCAGGAAACGTTGGGTTGTGGGCGCCAGTTCAAGCAGAGGATGCAGCTGCTGCTGCGCCATCAGCACTGCTAAAACAGCGGGGTTGCGTTCGAGGAGTTGCAGCGCCCTGCCAGCACTGCCCTGCCACACCCAGCTGGCCGCCCACCTGCCGATGGACAGCGTGTGGACGGTGGTGAGGTCCGGCAGCTGCAGCAGCTCAAAGATGCCGTTGCTGAAGCCCACGGCCAGCAGGCCCACGGCGCCCTGTTGACGTGTGAGGCGGGGGAGGGAGGCAGGCATGTGTGCAAGGGCAGCAGGTGGAGAGCAAGCACGTGCTGCCTGAGGAGTGCGTGCCTGCCAGGGCGCAGCCAGCGCCGCCTTGTGAGCGTAGCGTAGGCAACGCCCGCTCGAGCATGGGCCATTCCCCATGCCGCGAGCTTGCCGGCTGCCTCCCGCACAAGGCATCCCTCCACCCACCTGGAAGTCAGCCGCGGACAGCTTGGCGCCCCTCTGGTTGAAGTAGTGCTTCTCAGTCAGCTTCCAGTGCCCGCCCGCAAACGTGCGTGACTGCTCCGGCGCCGCTGGTGGCTGCACTGCCGCCTGCTGCCGCAGCTGCCCCTGCTGCCCTTGCTGCTCCCCCTCCTCTTCTGAGGACGCCTCCTCCTCCTCCTCAGAGCTGCTGCTGCCGCCCTCCTCATCCTCCTCACTGCCGCTGTCGCTGCTGCCCTCATCCTCGCTGCTACCACCCTCCTCCTCTCCTTCTGCCCGCCGCCGCTTGCGCCCCACCGCTGCCTCCTCTGCCTCCTCTGCCTCCCGCTCCGCAGCTGCTGCCGCAGCTGCTGCCTCGTCTGGCTTGCGGTACGTCCAGGCATGCAGGGCGCCGTCTTTTGAGAGCGTGTACACATGCGGCGCCTCCTTGCCAATCAGGCCCGCCGACTCCTGCAGCTTGGCCGTGGTGAAGTGCACTGCAGGGCAGGCAGGGCAGATGGGCGGGCTCCCGTCAGCTGCAGGTTGAGGCTCGGCGCACATCAACATCGGCTGTGCACCCGCCTCCCCACTCAACAGCACAGCCGCCTCAACAGCACGCCCGCCTCGGCAGCACGCCCGCCTCCACCAAACAGCAGCAGTCGCAGACCGCCGGCAAGGCAGCGCACCTGCCACGATTGGCTCGCGGTGCCCCGCCAGCGTGGGCGGCCGGTACCCCTCAATCGGGTTGAGGCTGAACACGCGCGCCGACAAGTCCTTGCCGCCCACCACCTGCACGAGTAAAGAGGCGCAACTTGTCTGGTTGGTTGGCGCTCGCACCGTTGCCACATGACAACGCAGCCTGCTGGCGCAGCAATGCAGTACCCATCGGCAGCTGCGATGGCCTTGCACGGGGGTGCGAGACACAGCAGGCAGCTGTCACCCTAACCGCCGCCGCTGCTCACCAGCCACTGCGAGTCTGCGCTCCAGTCCACCGTGGTGATGTCTGAGTGGCACTGGCCAAAGGTGCGGTGCAGCTCCATTGGCGCCACGCTCTTCTCCAGCCCAGGCGACTTCCACACCTGCGGTGCATGTTGCACAGCAGCACCCAACTGTTTTGGCGGCTGCCAGCTGAGTCGCTGCATGCCAGTAGCCAGAAACGCGCACGGTGCAGACGCAGCAAGGTGGCAGACGCGCCGGTGTCGATGACCCGCCGAACCTCAGCCCCGCCCCGCGCACCTGCAGCAGGCGGCCCACTGCGGCCGCCAGGTAGCGACCATCGGGGCTCCACTTGGCCGCCCGCACCGGCCCCTTGAACGAGAAGTGGTGCAGCAGCGCCCTGCGGCGCCGGTTCACAACCAGCGCCCGCCCCTCGTCGTCAATCGACAGCAGCAGGCGGCCGTCGGGCGAGACGGCGATGGTGCGGATCTGCCGCCCATTCTCAAACGGCAGCGTGCTGCTGCACGACTCGGTCATGTTGATCTGCAAGGGGCACCGTGCTTGGTTAGCGCTGCTTCTGCAAAGAGCTGGGCAGCGGCAGCGGCAGTGGGCGGTGGGCGGCAAAAGCACAGTGCTTCCCACCTGCGTCACTCGGTTCCCCACTGGCGTGAGCAGCTCATTGCCGTGAATGAGCAGGTTGCCGCCCCTGTAGGGCGCGCCCAGCAGGGCGGCGAAGCGGTAGTCCATGCCGCACGCTGCTGTCCCTGCTCCAAATGATAGTGCAAGTGATGTGGCAGCCTAGGATTGTGCCCTGGGCTCGCTGGCAGCACCCGCAGTATGCGGTGCGCTCGGAGGGCGCCCTGATGGCCCTGGGAGAGTCTGTTCGCGGTGATGACCCGGAAGTCTGGCTCCTTGCAATTGCATGCAGCCGAATTGGCTGCGATCAGCCCGAAGGGTCCAGCGTGGCTGCCACCTGGCATTCTGACGCCATTTCTTCCCAACTGCTCGTTGTTAACGCATTGCCTGTGGACATCGCGTCCCAGCATGCACTTTTGCCCACGTTGAGGCGGCCAGCACCCCTGCGAACGGCCAGTGTTGACTGGAGGGAGGTTGCTGCCGACTGTGCCCGGCTCCAGCTCCTGCCCCGCCCCAACCACACGCGTCTTCATCCTCACCGGAGCACATCAGGCGGTCAGATAAGCGCAGGCGATGCTCCGGCCGGCGCCACTGGCGGTGCCGTTGTTGCCCGCCGGCGTCGCCGCGGCCGCGGCCTCTCCTACGGGGCAGGGCCGCCCCGCTGGCAGCGTTCCGGGCGCTCGGACGACATGGCAGGTGCGTGAGTCGCGCAGGGAGGGAGACAGTGAGAGGGAACCGCTGGGGTGCGGCACAGTGTCGACGGCGGCAGCCGCGTGAGGCCGCCATGTCTCCCACCCAGCAGTCCTTGCCTGCCTGCCCACCAACTCTCCATCACCCCCTCCCCCGTAAGGGCCACTCCTTGTCGAGCACCAAGCCTCGCGCAGCGGCAAGCGCCGTGGCGGCGGGCCTGGGCGAGCCTGCTAGCGCGGCGCCCTGCCAGAGCGGCACCTGCCAGGTGAGCCTCGCTGGGGTGGGGTGTTCAGTGGGCAGGCCGCAGGTCGTTCTGCTCCGGATGCACAGCTAGTGGTGGCCTGCTTGCGCTTGCAAGCTCCTGCACAGCACATGCCGCACCTGTGCAGTCCAGGTCCAACTGGGCGCTCGCCAACAGTGCTGCCCGCTCCTCCCAACCCCTGCCGCTCCCCACACCCTGCCGCAGAGTGTTGAGGAGCGGCAGCGGCTGCACCAGCGGCACATGCATCAGCGGGCCGCCGCGGCCGCCGCCACGGGCCGCGCCTACCACGCAATGTTAGAGCAGCGGGAGCGGCAGCGGGCAGCGGTTGCAGAAGAGCAGGAGCGCCAGCGCTCTGTGTGGGCCGCAGCGGCAGCCAGTGCCACACGGCCGAGGCATGTGCCTGCTCCACGGCCGCACAACACCAGTGCGGGCAGCAGCGGCGCCGGCAACAGCAGCAGCCGGCTGGGGCCGATTGAAGGCAGCAGGCCCAGCGGCGGCGCCTGCCGCGCTGCGGCCACCGCAGCGGCCTCCAGCGTGCGCGCTGCCCCTCCTAGCGTGCGCCCCGCGCCACCCAGCAGCCCCGCCGGCTCTGCCGCCGCTGGAGGCGGGCAGCAGGCCGGCCAGGGGCAGCAGCCGCGCGATGCCCGCTTCTGGATGCTCTACACGCTGCAGTGGAACCGGCTGTACGAGGATGCCAGCAGCGACGACCTCTGGGGCCAGGGCTTCAGTGCCGCCGCAGGTGGGTGGGGCTGGAGTGGTCATGACTGACGTGGGCAGCAGCGTTGGCGGATTCGAACGCAGATAAGGCTGCCCAGCCGTCTGATCGGCATGGCTGCGGATGGCAGGCAGCTTGCTGCCCGCAGCCTCAAGCTGGACAGCTGCACTAGATCCGCTTCCTGCTTCCATCCCTCCCCGTCCCGCAGCGGCAGCCAAACAGCAGGGCGTCCCAGCCAGCAAGGCCTCGCCTGGCATCGGCATGCACACCGACGAGTTCTGGCGCGAGTTTGTGCGGGAGTCGGCCCGGGGATGGCGCTTCCAGCAGGCCTGCGGCGGCGGGGCGCAGCAGGCCCAGCAGCAGCAGCAGCAGGCCCAGCAGCAGCAGGAGGCCCAGCAGCAGGCCCAGCAGCAGCAGGGAGCCATGACTGGCGAGCTCGGCGCTGCAGTGGGCAGCAGTAGCGTGGAGCAGGAGGTCCGCGCTGAGCTGGCGCGACTGCTGGCGGCTGCCGGCGGCGACCTGCTGCGCTTCATTGCAGGGCTGGGCGTGGCCTTTGAGCCCGCCGCCGACCGGGGCGCTGCCCTGCGCAACGCCCGCACCGCCTTCCTGCTGCGCCTGCACCCAGACAAGCTGCGCCTGGCTGGCGAGCGGGAGCAGCTGCAAGGTCTGCTGGCAACCCAGGTCTTCAACAGCTTGTGGGCGGCCGAGCGCGGCCGCGCCTGAAGTACTTTGAACAAACTCTCCCCGGATGGCATTACACACTCGCGTGACCTCGTATGGAAACACCCCTTCCCGCTGCGTTGCCCTCGTGTCTTGTACCACCCTGTACTCCTGACTCGCCCGGCAACCAGGCCTGTGCTCTAATACCATTTCATTTACTGTCGGTGACCCGTGTGTGTGTGTGATCTGAGCGTAACAAAATGACAGCCGTCGAGTGAGTGCAGTGCGTGGGCTCTGCATCTGGCAAGGAGGGCGCTGGGCAGTGTCGATGCTTTTCCAACCTCAGTGTTGCGAACTGCACGACCTTCAGCCTGCATTGAGGGGCAGCGATGCATGGTCCTGACCTGCGGCGTCAAGCACGCAGTCGCTGTAGTAGGGTTTGCATCCGTGTTGCTGGCCTGATCACGGCCTGCAGAACAGAAGCATTTCGTTTTGTAAAATGTGAGTTATTTCGTGGTTCAAACCCTCTCCTTGCTCGTCTATTGATCAAAGGCATCAAGAAAAGTTGAAGGCTGCAGTGCAAGTGTACTGCAGGTGCAGGCGGCTTGCCTGGGCACCAGGAGGCACGTACGGCATGGCCCGGGGCGCTGTTTGTGCAGCGCGTGTGCACGACACCTGACTCCAAGTCTGTCCATTTCGTGGTGCACACTACCTAGTCCTAGTAAGCAATTGCAGCTCGTCCCCCCAGGCAACTATGGATTGTGCTTGCGCCCCGCATGCCTGCGGTGTTGCCGTCGACGCCCTGCCGACCTTGACGACCTTGGGTCCGCCCTCTGCCCGCCACTTCCACTCAATGGGGGGCTGCTTCATTGACCGCCGCGCTCCGAAGGAGAACACATCCAGCTGAGTAGGGCTCTCCTCATTGTCCCACTCCCCCTGCACCGCTGGCGCTTGTGCGCGCCGGCCGGCCGCTGGTGCGCATTCACCCGGTCCGCGACAGCAGCTGCACCCACCTGGAGGCTCCCTGGGCCCTTGTCTTGGGGTGTTGTTAGCCGCCCCGCTTGCTGAGCCGTCCCTGGCGGCCCGCGGCCGGCTCATAGGTCGCCATACCCTTTGGGGCGGCCGTGCAGCGTGCAGCGCAGGCGGCGCCGCTGCTTCCCAGCCCCCACTTCCGGCGCCCGCTTCTGCCGCTCGGCTGCCGGCCGGCGGCCGGGCCGAGTGCTCCTGAGGCATGACGCGGCTGCCGGCGCCTGAGGCGCCTGTGTTTCACCCCACCCTCCACGATGTGAGCACTGCCTGTGTGACCCGCAGGGGTTTGGAGTTGTCGGGCGTCCAAGGGTGGGCTGGAACAGCACCCGGCGGCCGCGCCAGCACCCGCCCAATTTGCCCGGCCCCCAACCCTGCAGGTCAATTCCATGACGTTTGTGGAGTATGTGGAGCGGGTGGTGGAGAAGAGCAAGGCCTTTCGGGAGGCGGGCATCTGCCGCATTGTGGCACCCGACGGCTGGTGCGCTCCCGCCGGTGTTGTGCCTTTGTGTGCCTCGTGCCGCCGGCTGCTGCTGCTCCAGCGGGCGTCCCGGTTGCCGGTTGTGACTGGGATCGCTGGCGTTGCCAGTGCAGCAATGCCGGCAAAGAGACGCATCGCTTTACGCCAAGGCAAACCTGGCCCGCCCGTGCTGACTGGCTGCCATGCGCCGTCCGTCACACATCGCTTGCGTGCAGGGCGCCGCGTAAGACCGGCTACAACCGCCTCAACTTTGAGCTGCCCAGGTGGGTACCCTTCTGCAGGTCGATGCGCCTGCTGTGCATGCCAGCCCGCGCTGCGCTTGTGCAGGGCAGCGGCTTGCGGCATCTTGCGTATGGGCCGACTGGCATGCACGGCAGCTTCTGCCCCGCCGATGCTGTCGTATGACCGGTTTCGCACATTTGAACTTGCAGGCCCATCCGCCAGCATGCCACGGGGCGCGGAGGGCTGTACCGCACGCTGCTGGTGGAGAGCAAGGTGCGCACAGGCTGCGAGAGGGCGTCTTGTGCAAGGGCATGAATGCTTGGCATGGACGGGGCTGCCGTTGGACTGGAGCATGCCCATTGTGCGGCGCTGCGGCCAGCCAAGCTACACGACACTGCGCAAGCATGAGTGGTACAGAGCGCCCTTCATGCCCAGCTCGCCATGCCATGAAGCTCTGCAACTCCTCCTGCTGCCAGCCCTCCTACATCCCTTGCTGGCTCCCTGATGCCGCGCAATGCAGGCCATGGCGCTGGGCGACTTCCGGGACATGGCACGCGAGGCCATCAATGCGGCGCCCAAGGGGGAGGAGGGCAGGGAGCCCAACCCCGAGGAGCTGGAGCGCCAGGTGTGCGCAGGCGCGGGCCCGTGTGGTTGTTGGCGGTCAGGCGGCCGGGTTGCACTGTGAACTGGTAGGTGCCAGCCGATGGGCGGTGGGTCGTTGTGGCACGCCATGAACTGGCGTCAAGTGGCATACCATGGAATGGCACGAAGTGGCATGCATCCAGGTGGTCACGCCGTGTGTTCTCATTACACCCTGCTGCAGTTCTGGCGCAACGTGACGCTCAACCCGCCGCTGTACGGAGCAGATGTGCCCGGCTCGCTGTTTGACCCAGAGACCAAGGTGGGAGGGGCAGCGCAGTATGTGCCGTGGCATGGCATGGCATGGCATGGCATGGCATGGCATGGCATGGCATGGCATGGCATGATGTGGCATGATGGCATGGCACGTCAGGGCACACGTTGGCATGCCATTGGCAGGACAAGGCAACATGTGCTGCATGGCACGGCCGCCGTGCGTGGCATGGCATGGCATGGCACGCAGGTGCCGGTTCACTCACCGCGATGCATACCGCCCCTGTGTCCACGCAGGGCTGGACGCTGCGCCGCCTGCGCTCGCTGCTGAGCGACACGCTGGCCGAGCACGGCTTCCGCATGCCCGGCGTGAACGAGCCCTACCTCTATGTCGGCTCCTGGCGCTCCGTGTTTGCATGGTGCGTCGCGAGGGTGGCACGTATTGTGGGCCCAACCTGGCTCAACGGCCAGCTGCCGCACCTGCCTCAAGCGCTGCTGCTGACGCGCTGGTCCAACACTGGCTGCTGCTGCAGGCACACCGAGGACATCGACCTGCACTCGGTCAACTACCTGCACACCGGCGCCAGCAAGCAGTGGTGCGCACCGGCTCTCATGGCATGCCGTGCCGCCCTGGCTGAGCAGGCATGGCCTCCAGCTGTGAACGTCTCTGTAGTCCAGCAGCCCTGGTGGCTGCACTGTTTTTAGTGCTTGAAAGCAGGCTGTTCAGGCATGCGGTCGCGCGCTCTCACCACCTGCCGGCTGCCCCTTAAGCTCCCCCCTCCCGGCCTGGCCGCAGGTACGTGGTGCCCCCCGCGCACCGCGCTCGCTTTGAGCAGCTGATGCGCAGCCTGCTGCCGGACCTCTTCCGCGCCTGCCCCGAGTTCATGCGGCACAAGGTGGGAGGGGCAGGGGCTGCGTGCTGCGTGCCGCAAATCCTGCGTCTACTTTTGGCATGTGCAGTGCTCGAAGCAACCGGAGGGCGCTCACAACCTGCCTTGTTGTCTGTGCTGCGCCCCGCAGGAGCTGCTGGTGTCGCCGCAGCTGCTGGCCAGCCACGCCATCCCGGTGGTGAGCCCGCTGCAGCGCCTGCTGAAGGAGGCTCTTGGCTGTCTAGGCACGGCATGTTGCGCTGCCTGAGCCATGGGGTGGGCGCATGCTTGTCAGCACTCCACCGGTCACACAACCCGCTTGTGCTCTCATCCATCTCCTCGGCAGGTGCGCGTGGTGCACAACCCCCGCGAGTTTGTGGTGGTGGGCCCCGGCGCCTACCACTCCGGCTTCAACCACGGCTTCAACATCGCCGAGAGCGTGAACTTTGCAACCAAGGTGCGCCAGCTGGCGAGCACGTCTGGTGCTTGCGTGCTGGGTTTCCGGCCAGCCTTGCTTGGGTCGAGATCGTGTGTGCAGAACCCTGGCCGCGCTTTACACCGCCACTGCACTAGCAGGGGACGCCACACTGCTGTGCTCATGGCACCAATCCGTCCACCCCTACCCACAGGCCTGGCTGCCCATTGGCGCCGCCGCCGGCTACTGCGAGTGCCAGGCGGACAGCGCACGCATCGACATGCGCCTGTTTGCCCGCCACATGACGCCCGCGCTGCGCCGCGAGGTGCGCCCCTAGCTGCTTTCTGGTGTTTGCGCGGTGGTGTTTGGTGTTGCCGTCGGGAAGCACTGTGGGCGCCAAGCGCGACACGTTTGGGATCCAAGTTGCCCTTCCGCGCTGGCTTGGCTGCCGCAGGTGCAAGAGATGTATGCCACCTCTGATGAAGAAGAGGAGGAGGACAGCGAGGATGATGAAGGTGCGCACTCATGAGGCTCGGCACTGCGTGCATGCGATGCACCTCTAGCCTCGTGGACTGCCTGCGGTGCATTGGCCGCCGCAGCAGGCGGCCTCATGTCGACCAGCTGCACGGCCATGCACCGCCTGCGCAGCACTGGCTGGGCTCCAATGTGCGAGCTGCTGTGCTGTTGCGTGCAGGCTCCTCTGAAGACGAGGACGAGCAGCCGGAGGAGTCGGAGGGGGAGGTGCCATCCAGCAGCGAGGGAGAGGAGGAGGAGGAAGATGAGGAGGAGGAGTCACCCGTGCCTGCCCGCAAGCAGCAGCAGCAGACAAGGCGGCAGGCGCCGGGCAAGGGCGCGGCGCCGGGCAAGGCGCGGCAGTGGGCGCCCAAGCGGCGGCAGCCTGAGCCGAATTCTGAGGCGGAGTCCAACTCAGATGCTGAGGAGGAGGCAGCAGCAGTCATGCAGCCCAGCAAGCGCGCCAAGGCGGCGGGCGGGGAGGCGCCCCAGCCAGCTGCAGCGGCCAGCTCGCGACCGCAGCGCAACCGGCGGGCGCCACGACGAGACCTCGACATGATGCCCATTCGCCAGCGCCCACCCTCATCCGCAGACGCCGGTGCGCAGCGCAGCAGGCCGGCACCTGGCCGCAGCTCCAAGCCGTCAGTGCAGCAGCGGCAGCAGCAGCAGCAGCAGCAGGCCAGCGCGCCGCCTGGTCCTGCGGCAGCGGCAGGCAGCCGCCGGCGGCGCAGCAGGGACCGCAGCACAGCGCGTGCAGCGGCAGCGCCCGCCGCCAAGAAAGTGGTGGGCACTAGCTCCCGTGGCAGGCCGCTGCTGCTCAAGGTGCTGGACCTCCTGCCCTTCAGCGCCTACCGATGAAGCGTGCCAGCGTTGGCACGCAAGTTGAGTCAACCTCCGGCATGAGGTTCCATGCTGTGCGTAGTGTCTGTCTTCAACAATTGGCCCTGCCCACGGCGCTGCAATGCGCCGCCAGCTAGGCGGGGCTTTTCCAGGCTCCCTCCCACCCTATGTACGATACAAACGACTGATCCCCTCCATCCCCTCGTCTGCTTGCTTTCGGCTCTGCTCTGCTCTGCCTTCGGTTCCGTTGCCCAGCCCTCTCTGCTTGCATGTTGAACCCCTTTTCATTCCCCAGTATCCATCCCAGCGTACGACCCCTGTAACGACCAGCTCACTGGCCTACAACTGTACATAGCGACGGTCCCGGTGGTCTCTCCTGCACACACTGAAGATGAACCGAGATATCTGGGCCGGGGCAGTGCGCCGGTACAGCGAGGCTAATGTGCTGCGCGTGGCGCTGGCGCTGCCCACCCAACTAACAGCCATTCAGAAACATTTTGAAGCCCGCCCCGATCATATTGGTGCCTCTGCATAGAATGCCCCAGTGGCAGGTTCAGCCGCTCCAATGTTTGATCAGCCAGCCACGTTGGCGGCACGCCCGCTCGCCGCAGGATCAGGCCACACACTGGGCGCTGCCATCGGGCCTCCAAACAGCAGATCGTGCTTGACTGCTGCAGCGAAATTTCTTGGAGCCCCGCCGGGCCCTATGAGGTGCAGCAACTGCGCGCTAGGCAGCCGACCGGCCAGCAGCGCGGCGCCAGGCCGCCCCGCAGCATATACAGCGATCAGGTGGGCTGGCGCGGTAGATTGTGGCCCGACAGCAGCCGCAATGCTCGTGCCTGCAGCAGCACCCAGGGGTCACCTCCTGCACGGCGCTTGCAGGCTCCTGCCCGCATCGCCAGCAACCAGGCGGATCCCGGGACCTGAAAGGAAGGCGGTAATGCCGCCGCCCAGCAGCATCTCTGCCGCCGGCACCGCTGCCGGTGGGGCGGCGGCCGACACGGCACCGGCAGTGGGCGGCGTTGCTGGCTGCGGCACCGGCAAGAAGGCCGTCATTGTGGGAGCTGGTGAGTGCGGTGGCTTTCATGGTTCCTGGCGTATCCAGTCCGTGAACCCGGACTGTTGTTTGGACCACACTGCCTCCCCTGCTGCCACCTGTGCAGGTCCCTCGGGAGCGCTCGCTGCAATGCTGCTGGCCAAGCAGGTGAGCACGCAACATCAGCTGCTTACCCATACCAATTTGCACTGGTGCCCCGAGTGCAGCCATCAACCGTGTCCGAGAGATGATGTGAAATGATCCTGTGCTTCCTGCTGTGCGCCGCAGGGCTGGCGGGTGGACGTGTTTGAGCGCCTGGCCCCGTTGGTTGACGAGGAGGGCAACGTGCAGGCCAGCATCGGCCCGCGGTCGTATAACATCCTGCTCAGGCGAGCAGTGGCTGGAGAGGCAGGCTGCCAGGGCGTGTAGTGCCGGCATGCCCTGCTCCTGTGCACGGCAGCTTGATGGCTGCCGTTGGTACCTCACCTTTCCGTGCTGTGCCCGCTGTGCAGCGAGCGCGCCATCTCCGCCATGGAGGCGGCGGGGGCCGATGTCAGCAGCGGCTTTGACGTGCCGCCGCTGCAAGTCAGCCTGCGCCACAAGTGAGGGCGGGGATGCACCCAGCAGGTTCAGTTGTGGGCGCACTCCACTATGCAGCCTAGTTGCCCAGCACGCCCAGAACCCATGTGAGCACCAGGCCAGCGCCACGGCTTGCGCTGAGCTGCTCCTCCTGTGCACCCACCCCCCGCAGGCTGCATGGAGGCCCGGCTGATGGCCGCAGTACCAGCATGCCAGGCCGGCTGAAGATCGCCAACCGTGGAGTGCTGGCTGGCGCGCTGGTTCGCACCTGCCTGGCGCAGCACAGCGGCAACGTGCAGTTCCACTTCGAACAGGTGGGCAGAGGGTGGAAGTGAGGGCCTAACCTCCCTAGATTTCGTAGCAGGCCTGGTTCCATGCTTGCACCTCCCTCCTCCCACACCCCAGGAGCTGCACCTGTTAGACCCCGCCACTGGCGTGGCCTTCTTCCGGCCAGTGGGAGCAGCGGCTCGGGGGGAGGCCATGGCCAGCAGCAGCACCGCCAGCATGGACTCTGGGGATGCGCCCAGCAGCGACCACAGCGCGGCGCAGCAGCAGGCGCCGCCAGAGGCGCTGACGGCGGAGCGCACGCCGTCCTCTCCTGACAACCTGGTGTCCTGCTCCTTCGACATGCTGGTAAGGGCACTTGGCAAGGGGACTGCGGGGTGCGTGTGGGCAAATGTGAGGTGGCAGCAAGCGCGAGAGCTGGCCGTCGTTTCTGCCACTCAACGGGGGTGGGGTGCACAAGCACACGCGTGCCCGTGCCACCTCGCGGCACGCACGGCTGCTGTTTGCCGCCTGACACCGTGCACCTTGCTGCCTCGACCGGCAGATCGGCGCGGATGGGGCCAACAGCCTGGTGCGGCGCATACTGGAGCGGGGCGACTCCGAGCTGCAGGCACGTACCGACCAGTGACTCGCAAATGTACTGACCAGTGGATTGCAAGCGCCTGCCTGCCTGCGCCTGTTGTTGTTGAGCCTGGGTTAGCACGATGGCCTGCCGAGCTGTCCAACCTCTCTAACGGCACTTCGCCGCCTTGCCTGCCTACGAACTACCCAAACACGCCCCTGCAACCTTGCCTGCCCCGCAGTGCCGCCAAACGCGAGACGTGATGGAGTTCCGCACCTGCGTGCTGGGCTCCGCTGACGAGTTCCTGCCGGCTGGATCGCCCAAGGAGGGCACGTTCCAGGTGGGGAGGGCAAGCCGCTGCTGCAGCGGCAGCAAATCCGGGAACGGGCCACGCAGTGTTTGGGTCACTTCATAGCCTGAGGAGGGCGTGCTCCAGCCCGTGAACGCGAGGGCAGGAGTGCTTGGCAGTGCACAGCGCATCATACCAACAGCAGCAGGAGCGCGGCACCGGCACCAGTTTCGCCGCATTTCTGCTGCTGAGCGTACATGGTTGGCCCAGCACGCCTGCCTCCTCTCCACACTGAGTGTTGGCTGCCCCTGCCTCTCACACACCGCTGCCCTGCAGACGTGGAGCAACGCCAAGCTGCAGGCCACCATTATTGGTTAGTTTTCAAGTTGGGCGATGTTGTTGCTATTCGGGCTGAGGGTTCAAGACAGCGGGATGTTCACCGTTCCTGCTGCTCCTCTGCTGCACGCAGGCAGCTCCACCAATGACGGCCAGCTGCGCTGCGTGTTCATCCTGCCGGCAGGGGAGCATGCCAAGGTAGGGCTGCCGAGGGAAGGCAGGCAGCGGGGCTGGTGGCATGCAAGCTTGCCACTGCAAACGGCGTTCGCCGAGCGGTGAGCGGCAGTCACACGCCTCTGCACGGCTTGCATCACCAGCAACCAAGCACCAGAAGTCCCCAGTGGTGCGCCACCAGAGCATGCTGCTGACCACACACACCTCCACTCCTCCGTGCTTCCTCTGCTGCAGTTCAAGATGGCGGCCGACTATGAGGCATACCTGCGGCAAAACTTCCCCTCGCTGCCTGAGGACGCAGTCAAGGTGTGGCGCACATCCATCAGTTTCAGACTGTGCCGGGTCGCTTGCTGTCTGCTTTGCTTGATTTGAGTTGCGGTGTGTGTTTGGCCGGCGTTGTAGCAGCGCAGAGCTGGGGCGTGTTGAGCTTCCAGCCCGCGTGCCTCTTATAGGCCCACATGCTGGGTGCCCTGTTTGGGCACTGCATTTTGCTTCAGGGTCCCAACCACCGAAAAGTGCCTTCCAACCCACCCGTCTTCGCGCAGCGTGTGGCGCCGCAGCTGCTGGAGTCGCCCATCTCCAACGGCGGCACGCTGACGCGGTGCAGCAAGCTGGCCAGCCGGCGGGTCTGCTTGGTCGGTGATGCTGCCCACAGTGTGTATCCCGCGCTGGGTCAGGGGGCCAATGCGGCGCTGGAGGGCACGCGGGTGCTGGCCGACACCCTGGCGGGTGAGGAGTTCCGCTGGTGTGTGAGGTGCTGTGAGGGAGGGAGCATGGAGCTCCGCTTGTGAAGCGCTGGGAGGTTGGGCTTGCGTCCTGACGCTGCCCCATGCAAGCCGCTGGTGCAGAGGTGGGCACCGGTGACGTTGAGGCGGCGCTAGCCGAGTACTCGCGCCGCTGGCTGCCCAGCGCGCTGGCCGTGGTGGAGCTGACTGAGGAAGGGTTTGGCGGCAACCGCCGAGCCTTCACGCTCAACCTCAAGCTGGTGCAGGTCCGCTGCCGGGGCTGAGCTCGCTCTGGAGGCCGTGCCTCCTGCTGTGCCTGCTGTGCACCACCACCTGGACTTGAATCCGCCTCGTGTGTGTGGGTTCCCAGCCACCCACTGACTCCTCCCTGAACGTGCGCCTCCACACCCGCCCCCCCTCCTGCTGCGCCGCAGCTGATTGCCCAGATGCTGCTGCACAAGTTGCTGCCGTTTGCGGTGCCCAAGCCCGCCTTTTTCCAGCTTAACTCAACCAACATCAGCTACGCAGAGATCCTGAGGCGCAGCCGCCGCGAGCTGGTGAGGCAACAAACGTGTGGGGACACGGGCGGCATGATGCATGCTGGGCCAGTGTTTTCACGTCAGCTTCCTGCGCTCGTAGCGGCTGGGTTGGGAGTGTGGTAAGGAGCTGGCATGCGCACTGCTGGAGCACAGCGCACTACGAGCTGAGCACGCCCCGCCGCCCACCCACCCGGCAGCTGGTGTTCAAGGCGGTGTTGGCAGCAGCGGTGGCGGCAGCAGCGGGAGTGCTGTGGCGCAACGCGGCTCGGCCCGCTCTGGCGGCACTGGGCTGGGCTTGAGACCGGCATGGGAGACCCTGTGTAAGAGAGAACAGACGAGCGGCCTGCACAGCCCTGCCTGCCAATGTATGCCTCATTTTCCCTTCTGCGCACTGCCGCTTTGTGTACTGCCCTTCCTGCACACTTTCTGGGTGCATGGCCTGCCCTTCAGATGCCCCTGCACATTCACTGGTCTACTGGCCAAATTCCCATTGCAACAGCTACACAGCAGAGCAAGGGGTAGACCACACCACTCGAAACAATATGCAATGCGGGGAGAGGCAACTGAGGCAGGTAGCGGCGCTAGCGTCAAAGGCGGGCTATGCAACGTCAGTGCAAGCGGTGCTACAGGAGGGCTATGCAACAAATTGCAGAACACAATAGGGTACAGGCGGGTGGGGTGGGGTGCGGGGATCATTCGTGTGTCTGCTGCCCTGGCCAGAGCAGCGCCGATTTGGGGCAGCCGTGAGAAGGAGGGCAGCTGCTGTGTTGATGCCGTGCTCACTAGCACGCACTGCTGCCAGGACGTCGCCTGGTCAGGCTTTCAAGGGTTGGCCTTGTCAGACTTCTGAGGGTTGGCCTGGTCAGGCCTCCAGAGGCTTGGCCATGAGCAGGATGGCGGAGTAGGCCTGGATGAAGTACACGGGGTCCACGCCTGGCGGGAGGCGGGGCAGAGGGCAGAGGGAGGGCAAGCAGGAGAGGAGGTCAGGTAAGAGAAGCTGCGCTGTAGAGCTCCATGCACAAACCCAGGTGCACCCGTCTGAGTGCGTCCAGCAGCAGCTGTGCAAGATTGACGGCCTGCTGCTAACCGCCCCGCTACTGCCCCCCACCCCGCCACAGCCACCCACCCGAGTTGCCGCCGGGGGTGAAGTCCTTGGGCGGGGCCAGGTTGGTGTCCACCACGCGGCACCACTTGTGGCCCTGGGGCGGCTCCGGCAGGCCCACCCGCACCTGCGCAGGGGGTGTACGAGTAGCTGGTTAGGTTGGGAGCCAATCTGTTGGGTGAGCACACCAAACATTCGAGGAGTACCCAACTGGTTGTGGCCCGAGGCACAGGGGCCCCAGCACATGAAGGGCAGCGGATGCAGCACGGCATGTGCTGGGGCCCCAAAGTTCACAGCGTGCACAGCAGACGGTACAAGTGCACACACGCTGCCCCGCGCTAGAAGCCCCGCACCTCAAAGGAGTGGGCGTTGAAGGCTGCATACAGGCTGCCGCCGCCCTGGCCCCTGCAGATGTGAGGCACGGCTGGGATGTTGGGATGTTGGGATGTTGAGTTGCCGGCTGCAGGTCAGCCTAGACAGCTGGGGGGCCAGTGTTTTGGGGGTCAAGCCAGCCCTGCACCTCGCTGGCTGCGGGGCATTGCCGCACAGGGCATGTACCGCTGCAACCTAGGTCCCCCACAACGTGCCCTCGCCCACCTGTCGTGCAGGGTGAAGGCCAGGAAGCGGCTCTCGGGGTCGTCCCACCGGTCCTCGTGCCACGTCACGTCCTGTGGGTGAAGACATCATCAGGAGAGGCGTTCAGAGTCGTCCGCAACGAGGTGGGGGATAACACCCCACGCACTGCAAATTCCGATGGTGGTCATGCTCATGCCGTGGTGCATGCATGGAGGCTGGGCCCCAGCCCGGCGCTCATGCCGTGTTGCATGCATACAGACGTGGCCCCAGCCCCCGGCGCGCCTGGTTGGTGAGGAACTCGGCGCGGCCCAGCAGCGGGTGCTCCCGCCGGAACTTGATCAGCTCGCTGTAAAACCTGCGGCAAGGAGTGGCGCAGAAACCACACAAAGATGTGTCTGTAGAGCATTCCGGGTTCACCTGAAACTGCTACCAGGCGACACGCCTTCATGCGTGGCAGCCTGCAGTCTGGGGGTCTTCTGATGCACATGCCAGCACGCACCTGAACCAGCCGTTCTCTTTGGCCTCCTCCAGCGCGTCCCAGTCGTAATGCGTGAGCGCGGTGTCGTGGCCGTAGTAGTTGTTGTTGCCCTGCCGCGTCTGGCCGTACTCGTCGCCTGTGGGGAGAAGAGGGTTACCAGGAGGCGCGGACGGTGAGGGATGCCTTGGCAGCCACACCACTCAGTCACCACTCCCAGATGGACCAGCCCACTTTGCCAGCAAGCTGGCTGGGTTTTGACACGCAAGCAGCAGCAAGCACGACCGCCAATGCGGCCATAGCACAGCGGTTTGCGCACCTATGAGCAGCATGGGGGTGCCCTGGGACAGCATCAGCGCCAGGTGCAGGTTGCGCATCTGCGGGCAGCGGCGGTGAAGGGTGCGCATCGGGTGGACGGTTCGGCACTGAGAGGACTCCCATGCGGCGCGCATTCCAGCTCATGCCCCTCGCCTGGCCAGCACCTGACTGTGGACTCAACGCGCAGGGCAGTCCCCCAGGCAGGCACCATGACCGAGCGCGCAGGCAGCCCACATGTGGCCATCTGCCGCCCGCCCTGCCCCCACCTGCTTCTGGCGCAGCGCGTTGACGGCGGCGTTGCTGGTGGGCCCCTCCACGCCGCAGTTCCAGCTGAAGTTGTCGTTGGAGCCGTCGCCTGCACACCAGGGGGGCCAGGCAGCGGTGTGTGAGCCACGTGGCAAAGGCTGGGTGGGCCATTTGTTGGGAGGACCACTTGGACTTGCCAAGATCTAGCTCGGGCGCACCGGGATAGCAGGGCGGGCGACGGTGGCAAGCCATGCTCAGCAGACGGCCCCCTGCACCAACCCATCCTCCCCTCCACTGCTCACGGTTGCCCTCCCCGTTGGCCGCGTTGTGCTTTTCGTTGTAGGCCACCAGGTCCGCCAGCGTGAAGCCGTCGTGCGCAATCACAAAGTTGATGGAGTGGAAGGGCTGCGGTGGCGAGGGAGTTGGGGGGAGTTGAGGGGATGCAGGGGTGCCTGAATTGAACAAGGCCGGCACCGCTGATCACAGGGCTGCTTGGCACAGCACCACGCCCCGCTTCTCCCGACCTCCAACCCAGCCACCCGCCCACCTTGCGGTTGTTGGTGTGGTACAGGTCGGCGCTGCCGGCCAGGCGCGTGGCAAACTCAGACTTGAGGCCGCCGTCGCCCCTGGGAAGGGCGGGGTGGAGGGGAGCGGCAACCAGGTGTGCTGGCGGGCAAGCATGGGACCGTCCACGCCCGCCAGAGAAGGCAAGGGGCGGCAGCAGCAGTGCTGCACCACCAGCAGCACGTCCACGGAGGATTGAAACACCTGAGCCGCACCCAAAACATCCCCACCTGAGGAAGCGGCGCACGTCGTCACGGTACTTGCCGTTCCACTCAGCCCACACGTCCCAGTTGGGCCAGGAGCCAACCATGTAGGCGCCAATGTCCCACGGCTCGCTGATCAGCTTGACCTGGGCAGGCAGAGGGGCCAGGAGGGGAGGAAGCAGGTGAGCGGGAGGGGAGTGGGATACAGGAGGCAGGGACTGCTGACACGTGGACGGCGGTCGCATGCGCTGCACCCGCGAGCATGGAGGCTGATCTGCGGCAGGTGCGAGCTTGGGACCTGCCACACGCCTGGAACCCCCCAATACATCCCAGCCACCCACCCTCCCCACCTTGGACAGCACAGGATCCTTGGTGATGGCGCGGATGAGGGGCGGGTCGGACATCACCTTGCCCTGTGCATCGCGGCACAGGCAGGGGGCTGCAAGGGCGCAGGCAGAACGAGGGCAGGGTGACGCGGGGATGAGGTGAGCTGAGCTGGCAACCAGCATCGCTGCAGGCCGCCCGAGTTGATGGCACAGCGCTGGTGTGCGCAGCTGGCTCACAACCACAACCGCAACTTGGCCAGGCACTCACACACAGAGAGGCCCACGCCAGAAAATGTGGCTCACACCACCGCTCCAGGCTCATACCACTGTCCAGGCTCATGCCACCGCCCCAGGCTTGCATTGTGTGGTACAAGGCTCACCCAGGTCGAAGCGGAATCCGTCCACGTGGTACTCCTCCACCCACCAGCGCAGCGAGTCCAGGATCTGCTGCTGCGTGGCGGGGTGGTTGGCGTTCACAGTGTTGCCGCACCCGCTGCGCAGCAGGAGAGGGAGGGGCAGGGGCACAGTTGGTGACTGATCCCCACCTGCTCACCTGTTGCCAGTCCGCTGACCTGCTGAGCAGGCGCACGCTGCGTCGGCACCTGCTGTGGCAAACTTGCAACCCAGCTCCGCACCTGTAGTTGAGCAGGCGCACGTAAGCCTCGGGGTCCTGCTGGTAGTAGGCCCCCGCATCGATGCCGCGCCAGGACAGCAGGTACGGGTCATCATCGGCGCCTGCGGGGGGGCAGGTGAGGGAGAGACGAGCTGAGGGTGAGGCCCGCCGACAAAGCCTTGTCGTCCGGCAACGCAAGTGGGCAGCTTGACCACATCGAACTGCTGAAGAGCAGTTTGCAGCTGCCCTCATCACCGGCGTCCAAAAGGCGTGCCCTCCAAAAGGGTCTGCCCCTGACGCGCAAGCCATAAGGGCCCCCCCCCCAAGCGCGCCTCACCCTCCACGGTGTGGTTGTACACCACGTCCAGGATGACCTCGATGCCCGCAGCGTGCAGCGTCCTCACCATCTCCTTGAACTCCCTGGCGGCAGCCACAGGCCCCTGGCCGCCTGCAGAGGTGACGGGCGCAGCATAGGAGCTGTTCTGTGGCCGCTGGGAGCGCATGTTGCTGTGGCGCCCGGCCATTGTTTCTGGCCGCGCCTCAGGGGAGCCTGCCCTTGCCTGCTGACATGTGCTTGCTATCCCCTACCCTACAGACACAGCGCCGGTTGACTCGCTTG
This sequence comes from Chlorella sp. Dachan, assembly GCA_006782975.1. NCBI lineage: Eukaryota > Viridiplantae > Chlorophyta > Trebouxiophyceae > Chlorellales > Chlorellaceae > Chlorella > Chlorella sp. Dachan. The sequence goes on from RRZL01000042.1 coordinate 1,039,880, forward strand.
CGCGCGCACCTGACCCGAAGCGGCTCATGGGTGCGAAGAAGTTGAGGTGGGAGTAGCCCCACACGTTGACCATGTGGTCGCGAGGGTTCTTGCTGCTCGTAAGTGGGCCGGGCAGGGCGGGGAGGTTGGGAGGCGGGGCAGGGAGGGCACCCAGTTGCAGGCCACAGCATGATGGCAGCTGCTGGAGCCAATTTTCGAGTGGTTGAGGCGCCTGGCTGCCGCCAGCACATTCACCCTCGCCCGCCACAGCTGCAGCCGTCACTGCCCACCTGCGCTGGAACTCGAGCTCGTCGTACTCGAACACGGGCAGCAGCTCAACTGCAGGCGCACAAGGGGATGGGGGGGAGGTTAGGGTGTCAGGCAGCTCAGTGGTTCCAGCACGGCAGCCATCCACGCTCTGCCTGCACTGCGGCGACAGCAAGCTGCTGCCAGCGGCACTCCTAGAAGCGCCGGCTGTGCAGCAGATCTAAGACCCGCATGAGCAGCGCCAGGCAGGTAGCCCACCCGCATTGATGCCCAGCTGCTTGAGGTGGTCCACCTTGGCGGCCAGGCCCGCATACGTGCCGCGCTGCGCAGCCGGCAGCCCGCTCGTCTCCGAGGCTGCGGGGCGGCCGGATGCGGGAGGGCGGGGGCAGGGTCAGCCCGACATGCCGTGCCTCCAGGCCAGTGGCACGAGGAGCCACAGCTCGGCCTCGAGGCCGCAGAGTCACCGCACATTTTGCGCCCCTCACAGAGCGTACCTGTGAACAGGCGGAGGGGCAGCTCCGCAATGACCAGGTCCTTGAGCGGGATGTTTGGCCGCTGGTAGCCGGCGCCCCAGTCAAACGGCTTGGACTCAAAGTCGTAGGTGCCCCTGAACACGCTGCCCTCCTGCAGGGTGGCGTGAGAGGGGTGGGGAACGGCATTGAGGGGCGCAGAGCCGACCTCAGCAGGCAGGCGGGTGCAGGGGGGCAGGCAGCCGCCATGGCAGGCTGCTGGTTGCTGCGCCTGTTGACTCAGTACGCAATCGCATCTTGCAGCTGCACCAGCAGCTGGGTCCACCAGTGTGCACCCTCTGCACCAGCACGGCGGCCTGCGCAGGAACGCCACCAGCTGCTTGCCTTGGTCTTGAACTGCTCAAAGGCGTCGCGCTGGCCAAATACCGCGCGGCCCTTCACAAACTTGGCATACGGGTCTAGCAGGATCTGTAAATGGAGGGCGGCAGCAGCTTTGGAGCAAGGTTACGTGCATTGATAGCGGCAGGGCCCCACGGTGCCTTGTAGCAGCAGCACGCTTGCCGCAGCTTCACCACATTGAGTGGTGGCTGGTGCATCCCCACGGCAGTTGTGCCCTGCACCCACCTTGTTCTTGTCCCAGCGGTATGGCGTCTCCCAGCCGCCGTTGCCCGCCACCTTGTAGCCGTACAGCACCCCAGACTGGGGGGCAGGAAAGCAGCAGCGACAGAAAATGTGAGGGGTTTCAAGGCCACTAGCACAATCGCCTCACAGCAGCAGCAGGGCTGACTGCGTGGACCGGCAGAATGTGAGCAGCGCACTGCCCACTGCCAGAACGGCGGCAAGGCAACGGAGCTGCCACCTGCAACCACGCACCGCGCACCTGCGGCAGGCCCGCCACAAAGGCATGCCAGGTGTCGCCCGTGCGCTGCATGAGCGTCTCCATGATGGGCCTGTCCTGGTCATCGTGCAGGCACAGCGTGACGCTGGTGGCGGCGGGCGCCCACAGCGCAAAGTTGACGCCCTTCTGCCCATCCTGGCCGGGGGAGGCGCCCAGGGGTGTGGGCTGCCCAGGCTCAACGCTCAGCGTGGTGGCATCGATGGCCGGCAGCTGTGGGGAGGCGACGGCAGGCGCCGCCGCGCCTGCCGCTGTCGCTGCCGCGCTGGCGCTGCCGCCACCCACAGCATGCATGGGGGGCAGCCGCCGCCGCTGTGACTGCTGCTGATGCTGCGGACGCTGCCAAGCTTGTGCACCGGCCGCACGCTGCGGCAGACGGGCGACCGAGCAACTGGATGAGCGGGAGCCTGAGTACCGGCAGCAAACTGGCACTACGCGAGGCGGCGGCGGCGGCGCTTGCACTGGCAGTGGCAGCATGACGTCTGCCACGGCGCTCACCGCCTGGGTGCCGGCCCTGCTGCTTGCCAAAGCAGGCAGCCGGGTGGCAGAGCGCTGCACGCCGCTGCAGGCCGCGGTCATACCGCCTCTGGGCTGTGGGATGGCTGGATCGGTGCCTGATCACGTTTGTAGTGGGTGATCACGTCCGCAGATGGCTGCCCAGGGCTGCCAGCGACCGGTGGCAGTGCACCGAGGGTTGGTTTGTGAACTCTGCTTCGGCCCTGGCGCCAGCCGCTGGTCGATGCAATCAACAACGTTGCATGCCGATCGACAACGTTTGCAGCGGTCCCGCCGAGATGCAGATGCATGGGCGGCAGTGTGTCGCCCTGAACGCTTGCATGCAATTGCATTGCATTCTGGGCGTGGCGAACTACAGTCGAACACGGGCAGCAAGCCAGACGTCGACCCCATTGCGCTGCCACCGCTGCTCTCGCCCACGAGCAGTCGCTTCTGCAGCAGCGCATCCCGCCATCGCATTCCAGCAGTCAATTCACATCTCTGAGCAGCGCGCCGCGCCCCGCCATGAGCGGCAAGCGCCGTGCCCGCGGCGGCGCCAAGCAGCAGGAGCTGCTGGCGGCCCAGCAGGCGCCCGAGGGCCTAGATGACGCCGAGCTGGCACTGTCGAGCGACGAGGAGTACGAGTCGGGCGAGGAGGAGGGCAGCGAGCTGGGCCTGAGCGGCAGCGGCAGCGACGCCGAGGACAGCGAGGAGGAGGAGGGGCGGCCACGCTCCTCTGGCGTGGACCGTGAGATCGAGAACGCGGCCCTCGCCTACATGGCAGCAGTGCAGAAGCGGCAGCAGGCCGGCGGCAGCGGCAGGTGCGAGCGGGGGAGTGCGTTTGAGGTGGCCGCATCGCCGTGTGCGGCGGCGGCGGCGACGTGCCTGCTGCATTGAACATATTACAATTCCATACATGACATGTTGCTGCCTCATCTCCGTGCTGCAGTGACAGCGAGGATGAGGATGACAGCGATGCGGACGAGGAGCCGGCGGCTGCAGCGGCACGTGGCGGCGGCGGCAGCGACCAGCAGGCAGGCAGCGAGGGCGAGGAGAGCGATGAAGAAGAGCGGCCGCAGCACGACGACCCCGCCAGCGACTCCTCAGAGGACGAGCGGCCGCCGCGCAACACGATTGGGGAGGTGCCGCTGGAGTGGTACGACGAGGAGGAGCATATTGGGTGAGAGAGCGGCATTGTTTGGGAGTGTTTTCTCGCTGGCAGGCCAGCGGCCGGGCTGGTAGTGTTCTGAACCCAGCCTGCTGAGCGGCGCTCGTCGCAGTTGCATTGCATCCACCGTCTGCAGCTGCCGCATGGCACGTGCATGGCTGGCACCCTGGCACGCTGCTGCACCCCTCATCTGTGCTACGCCCCATCCTGTGCAGGTACGATGTGGAGGGGCGCAAGCTGGAGAAGCGGGGGCGGCGCGACCGCCTGGACCGCCACATCGCCAAGGCCGACTCGCTGGCCAAGGTGGGGAGGCGGGCAGGGGAGATGTGGGTTTGTTGCATGCAGCGGTCCTTGGAGTTGGAGTGGTCACTGGCTAGTATCATGGTGGTGTTGCCGCCGCCGCTGCCGCCGCCGCCGACGTTGCAGGTCAGCCTGCCCCGGCCCGGCCAGCCGCCTGAGCTGACGGGTGGGATGCGCCCTGCACCCTGCACCCTGTGCCTGCAGGAGATGCGCACTGTGTACGACGAGTACAATGATGAGGAGATTGTGCTGAGCAAGGAGGAGATGCGCATGATCCAGCGCATCCGCCAGGGTGCGCTGCTGTGGGGTTGCTGGGCGTGCAGATGGGTGTGCGACCTTGCGGGTGTGTGCTGCATGATGCGTTCACAGTTGGCTGCTGCTGGGGAGGGCGGTGTGCATGCCGCAGGGGGAAGCACCCTGCTCTGCGTGAGCGGGCAGCCACTCAAGGGGGTGTGCCGCCTGCCTGGTGCCCTGGTGCAGGCCAGTTCCCGCACGTGGAGGTGGACCCCTTTGAGCCGGAGGTGGACTGGTTCACTCGCGACGTGGAGGTGGGCAGGGGGGATGTAGCCGGTGATGCAGCTGGTGATGCGGCTGAGGAGTTGTACGCTTGGCACAGCCGGGCGATGTTCTCATGCCTCTTGCCAGCTGGAGAGCGTCTGCCCATCATCAGGTGCATGAGGTGGCAAGCAGCTTGCACAAGGACAAGGCAGGTGCCGTCGTGCGCCTCACTGCTCCACTGGCTGCTGCTCTGCCGCAGGTCATGCCCCTCAGCGCTGCCCCCGAGCCCAAGCGCCGCTTCATACCCTCCAAGTGGGAGGAGAAGAAGTGAGTCGATGCGGGGCCCCAAAGTGTTGCTGTGCTGTTGGAAAGTGCTGCGCTCATATGGTGTGCCGGATGTCCGACAGCTGTCACAGCACGGTGCATTTTCTGGCTTGGTGCCCTCCCGCCCCCGCTGCCAACCCGACTGGCCCACCCGCCCACCCACCCACCCTCCCTGCCCCAACCAGGGTGGTCAAGCTGGTGCGCGCGCTGCGCAAGGGCTGGATCAAGCGGGAGCAGGAACCGGAGAAGCCCGACGCGTACCTGCTGTGGGAGGACGATGGTGCGTTGCTTGTGTCTGGCTTTGCTCCTTCTTGATCCCGGACCTTGCCATGGGTTAGCAGCGGAGCCAGCAAAGCCGGCTGCCCGCTTGCCGTGGGAGGACAGCGGTGTGGTCGGCGGCGTGGCTGCTGTGTTTCTGGGTGCATGCCCTGAGTTGCTGCCACTTGCTTTCCTCCAGCAGCTGACATAACACTGCGGCTATTTCACGAGCCGGGGGCCCATACCATGCGGTGCATTTCATCCAAACACCTTACAGGCAAGACGGCGGACAAGACGGCCACGGGCCTGACCTACATCCCCGCCCCTAAGCTCAAGCTGCCGGGGCATGAGGAGAGCTACAACCCGCCTGCTGAGTACCTGCCCACCGAGGTGGGCTGTTGTTGGGCTGTTGTTGGGCTGTTGTTGGGCGGGCGGGGCGGATCGGGGCAGGACCGTGGCAGCCTGCGCAGTCTGCGCAGTCTGATGAGTTGCAGGCGTTTCACCCTGCAGCAGACCTGCCCTGCGCCGTGAAGTTGCGTCCCGCCAACCACACCTGACCCTGCTGTGCCTGCTGCGCCTGCTGTGCTGTGCAGGAGGAGAAGAACGCGGCGCAGCTGCTGGATGAAGAGGAGCGGCCGCAGTTTGTGCCCACGTCCTATGACAGCCTGCGCCGGGTGAGCGCCGAGCTTCTAGCCCTGGCCGGTTTGCCGGGTGGAGCGGCTGTGCAACGCAGCTGTCAACAAGGAAGGAGTGTACACGCAGGCCCCCAGCAAGCACTGAGCAGTGTGGTATCCCCGTGCTGCTCCTGGGCCCTTGCAACGTGCTGTTCCCTGGTCCGGCTGCCTGGCAGGTGCCCGCGTACGCCTCCTTCATCAAGGAGCGCTTTGAGCGCTGCCTGGACCTGTATCTGTGCCCCCGCACCCGCCGCAAGCGCCTCATCATCGAGGGTGGGTGGGGTGGCTAGCCATGGCTGGTAACGGGGGTTGGAGTTGAGCGGGTGGCAGGCGTGGGCTGGAGGGTAGCATGGCTGTGGGCGGCTGTGTCGGATCTGGCGCGAGCGGTCACCTGGCCGGTGCTGTGCCGCAGCACCCCTGCACCATGAGCAGCCTGTGATGCGACCTCGCGCCCTGCTGTGATGCGACCCTCGCACCCTGCCATTGTTTGTGGGTGCAGACCCCGAGGTGCTGGTGCCCAAGCTGCCCAAGCCCAAGGACCTGCAGCCCTTCCCAGTCACGCTTTCGGTGCGGTACAGCGGGCACACCAAGGCGGTACGGTCGCTGTCACCCGACCCAACTGGCCAGTGGCTGCTGTCCGGCTCAGGTGCGGCGGCGGGGCTTGGCCTGGTGTGGTGTGGCTTGCGGCTCGGCTGCGGTTAATCATGCACACGTTTGGCTTCCATGCTGCGCTCTACTTCACCACTTGCTGCCATGCTGTTCGCTCACACCTAGTCTTCCCACCCCGCCTCGTCTTCCGGCAGATGACGGCAGCGTGCGGCTGTGGGAGGTGCGGACGGGGCGCTGCATGCGCTCCTGGCAGCTGGAGGAGCCGGTGTCGTGCGTGGCATGGTGCCCCTCCCCGCAGCTCTCCCTGGCGGCAGGTGCGTACTGGAGATGGCCGGTGTGGTGAGGTGCGGTTGCCATGGCAGCAGCCTGCGCTCATGGGTTGCTGGGTGCGCGGCGAGTCGGGTTAGATGGCGCTGGATGAGCACAGCTGGGCACGGCAAAGTGCGCACGCCCATGTCATCTGCCGCGGAGCCAGGGCACTTGCCAGTGTGGCATGTGGCTGTTGACCCACCCACCCTCCCCCTCTCCCAACCTGCCCCGCTTGCCTGCTCCCCGCAGCGACCTGCGGCAAGCAGCTGTTCCTGCTGCCCACCGGGACGGGCAACGAGGAGCAGGAGGCGGCAACAGAGGCGGCCCTGCAGCAGGCGGTGGCGGCCAGCGGCAGCAGCGGCAGCGGCAGCATAGAGGAGGGGCAGCTTGTGAGCTGGCGGCGGTGGCAGGGCGGCAGCGGCAGTGGCAGCGGCGAGGGGGTGGTGGTGCTGCACCGCTTCCAGCTGAAGCATGTGACGTGGCACGGGCGGGGCGACTACTTTGCCACGGTGGCGCCCACCGGCAACACGCAGGTGGGGGCTGGGGTGAAGGGCTGTGGGCAGAGGGTCGGGGTGGGGCGGGGTGCACAGATATGCCTGGCCACCAGGGGACCGACCGCTGGTCAGCTGGCTGGGCTTCCCCGCCCTCCAGGTCCTCCATGCATCCTCACGCTGGGTCTAAATGCCTGCCCTCCCTGGGTCGCCCCCGCTCCCCCGCCCCTCTAACCCTCTCCAGGCGGTGCTGGTGCACCAGCTGAGCAAGGGCGCGAGCCAGAACCCATTCCGCAAGAACCGCGGCCGCGTGGTGCGGGTGCTGTTCCACCCCTCCAAGCCGTTCTTCTTTGTGGCCACGCAGCAAAACGTGAGCTGGTGTTGGGCGGGGTGGGCAGCAGGCAGTAAACTGATCGGTACAGCCTCAGACGGTCTGGCCCAGATGCAGCCTCTAACAGTATCGTTCGCGGCGCCCCTCCCCCAAGCTGGCGGGCCCTGGGCGCGCTTCCGCGATCTCAGCTCAGCACTCCTTGCAGTCAAACTTAAGCATTGTCTCCTTCATCTTCCCCCCTCCCACCAGGTGCGGGTGTACAACCTGGCCAAGCAGGCCCTGGCGCGCAAGCTTGTGGCGGGCAGCGGCGTCATAACGTCCATGGCGGTGCACCCCACCGGAGACCACCTGATTGTGGGCTCAGAGGACAAGCGGCTGTGGTGAGCCCGGCTGGGCGGCGTGCGCCCGGTGGCGTTTGGTGGCGACCCCGAGCCCCTGGGCTGCTGGCTGCACGGCAGGCGCACGCGGTCAAGCTGGTTGCCGCGTGCATCCCTGCCCCAAGCGTCTGCCTCTGCCCGCCAGCCGCAACCCTACCCGCCGCTCCCCTCGATCCAACTGCCGCCCCCCCCCTCCCCTCTGCCCCCATCTCGCTCACCGCCTGCAGCTGGTTCGACCTGGACCTGTCCACCAAGCCGTACCGCTCGCTGCGGTACCACCAGTACGCGGTGCGCGGCACCGCCTTCCACCGCTCCTACCCGCTGTTTGCCTCCGCCTCGGACGACGCCACCGTGCACGTCTTCCACGGCATGGTCTACTCCGACCTCATGACCAACCCGCTCATCGTGCCGGGTGCGCAGCGGGGGAGGGCGGGTGGCAGGCGTATAGAGTGCTGATGGTGTGCAGCGGTGCAAGCCAGCTGGCCGAGCGGCTGAGTGCAAGCTGAGCTTGTGGCCAGCTCTGCCTACGGTCGGAGTCCATGCCTCCACAGCGTTCTGTTCCCAACTGCCCTCCTCACCACAACCCGTCTTCCCACTCCCTCCCCTCCCCGCTCACGCAGTCAAGATCCTGCGGGGCCACGAGATGGTGGACTTCCAGGGCTGCCTGGACGTGGCCTTCCACCCCACGCAGCCCTGGGCATTCACAGCCGGCGCGGATGCGATGATCAACCTGTACGTGAACCCTTGAGCTGCTGTACTGGAGACATTCAATGGGTGGGCCACAGCGTATCATCAATCGTTACACGGTGCAGCCACATTGTGTAAAGTGCCAAAGAATCAGGCTGGGTGGACAGGGTAAGAGCAGCAAGCGCCGGGCAAAGAAAGGGGAAAGCAAAGCGGGGGCATGCTCTAGGCACCGTGATTGTTAGGTGACCAATCAAGCATCTCATTCAGCAGCCCTCCGGGCGCGTGGCTTGTAGGACTGATGTCCAGCTGGAGGGAAGGCTTCATAATGGCCAGCCGTGTGCATGCGTGTAACACATGCAGCGGCACAAAAGGGTCCCTCCTGTCAAGAATCATGTCCAAGCGGCTGAGACGCGGGAGGGAGGCAAGCATGTCGCACAAAGCAGCCCACTGTAATGAGCGCGTGTGGACGTATCGCGCTGGAGTGTTGAGCAGGCTCAGCCGCGTGAGCCGGGTTGCTGCCTGTAACACGTGGTGGCTGCTCCATTTCCAGTGTGGCGCAGCGAGCCAGGTGGCGCAGCGAGCCCAGCCACGCACCGGCGGGGAGCGGCGGCGTCTCGCTTGTGCCAAAGGACAAGTACAGCCACTGCAGGGTACTTAGTGCTGACAGTGGCGCAAGTGAACTGGCTGGCGGCGTGTCAGCATGGGCTGGCGCAACGTGCACCCCCAACCCTGTGAGCGCCGTCAGGTGCTGGAGCGCTGTGCTCAGGCCTTCGTCATCCAGGTCGTCATTCTACACAAAGGGCGTTTCAAAAGGCAGCTGCAATCACCTGAAGTTCAGCCACAAAACGGCTGGCAGCACCCAGGGTAAACCAAACTGCCTTGGGTTGCTCATCCGCAAGGGGCATGCGCCATAATCAGGCAGGAAACTCCACACAGTCTGCCATGATGCATTGTGCTCACCGAGCTCCTGACCGCCAGCACCTGCAGCCCGGCAGGCAGGCTCCCCTGCTCCAGTGAGCAGTCTGCAAGTCCCAGCCTTGTCAGACTAGGGGCTGCAATGGCCAGGTTGGGCACACCACCCAATGCTGCCGCGCCAGTCGCCTCAATGTGCAGACGTGCCAGGAGAGGCAGCGTGGGCGCCTGAAAGCAGCAGCCAGTGGCGATCTAAGCTTGGGTTGTGCGGCTTGACTTCAGATCCGGCATGCTTTGGCCAAGCATGGTCAGCTGAGGTCGCAATCTGGCGGCACCTGCTCCCCACCTGAAAGCTGCCATCCAGAGACATGGCAGTCAGGCGCAGGTCAGTGAGCGAGGTTGGCAGGCGCACGCCGCCGGCCACCAGCAACTCGTTGGCGTACAAATCCAGTCGCTCCAGCTTGGTCAGGTGGTCCAAACTGACCAGCAGCTGTAGCGGCCCAGATACAGATACCTCGAGGGCCTTCAAGCTGCGCATGTGCTGCGCCCAGCTGCCAAGGACTACAGCGTCCGTCCGGTGGAATTGGAGTGCTAGCTGCTCAACGCTGCATGCGGACGCACGACCGTCGCACAGAGCTGCCAACTCAGCTTTCTGCAGCTGAGAACAGCTGTCGGGGACAGTGACGCATAGCTTCAGGCTGTGCACAGCGTGCGAGTGGCGGTGCAGCCACCGAAGCAGCGAGCGTGCCCGTGCGGCTGCCGCAGCCCCCAATTCGGCAGGGGCTTGTTCAACATCTAAATAAAAGTGTCCAAAGTCCGCCTCGACGTGACTCAAAAGCTCAGGTGCAGAAGCCGCTGCAGCCCAGCGCTTGCACACCAGTGCGGCGCCTCCAAGCCTGCGGGGCGGGTGACCGATCGGCAGTGGCAGCGGTGGGGGCCACAGGGTTCAGCAAGCGTCGCTTTGGCGCCCCGCATGGCATCTTCTCACCTCTCCTGCAGCGAGAGCGGCTGCAGCAATCGCACAAGGAGGTCTGGAGGCAGGCAGTCGATGGCGAGCGCTGGCCGCGGCGAGCTGGGAGCTGTCATGCTGCTGAGACGACAGTATGCACGATGCTGGTTATGAGACAGCAGAATGAGATCCAATGGCCGCCCCGTCTCGACTGCATGTTGGCAACAAATGCAGGCTCACTGGTAGAGCACCAGCGGGCCTTCTCGCCAGCCAAACACAACGTGCAGCAAGTCGGCACGCTATTTCGGACGCCCGCTGGTCGTCCGAGCACGCCATGGCAGAAGGCGGCCTTCAGCCGCTGCCTGCGGGCAGCCAACCCGGCCCCGGGGAGGTGCAGCAACTCGAGCAAGATGCAGGCCAGACACCGTGCGAGACAGAAGCCCAGCAGAGTGTAGCAGGTGGCGGCGCTGCCGCCGCTGCCGCTGCGGCCGCCGCACAGCCGCCGGCCGCAGCGCCCTCTGAGCAGCCGCCTGCAGCCGCCCGCGCTGCCGCACCTGCCTATGACGACGGCAAGCTGGTGCACCAGTGCTGGGAGGAGGCGGTCGACCGCAACAGCGGGCAGCCCTACTGGTTCAACCGAGCCACGGTGCGGCCTGATTGAGGCTCTGCGCCTCCCTACTTGTCGCTGTTGTTGCGGTAACAACAATGGCTGCTGGCCTTCTGTCTTCTGTAGCTGCATGTGACTCCTTGCCTGCACCACATGTCCTGTGCAGGGTGTGAGCCAGTGGCACCCACCCCCCGGCTGGGCCGCCGCACCACCAGGCAGTGCGGGCGCTGCTGCCGCCGGCGAGGCTGGCGCCGCCCAGCCACCATGCCCACAGCAGCAGCAGCAGCAGCAGCAGCAGCAGCAGCAGCAGCAGGAACAGGAGCAGCAGGCACCACCTGCCACCCCAGCCTACACCCCTGGCTACTATTATCGAGATGTGGCTGGCCAGATGCAGGGGCCCTTCACACTGGACCACCTGCGCGGCTGGCGCGGCTCCCTGCCCATGGACTTGCCTGTCCTGCAGCTGACCGAGCCGCAGCCCGACAGCCAGGCGGCCAGCAGCGCAGCTGCACAGGCAACAGGGGAGGGCGACAGCCAGGCTGAGGGGCAGAGCAGCGGCAGCCGCTGGGTGCAGCTGGAGCTGGCGCGGCTGCTGGGAGATGACGAGCTCCTGGGCCGCTGGCGCCTGGAGCATCCAGAGCAGGTGTGCTCTCAGTGGGTGGCGCTTGCATCGCCGGCTGCACTGCTTGCGCAATCAAGCTGCAGCGTGCGTGTGGCTGGAACGCCAACCTTTGCATGCTCATGTGTCGAGCCCCTTCCCCAGACCGCGCCACCCTGCCCCTTGCCCGCTGCCCTGCAGGCGGCCTGGCCCGGCAGCGCCCCGCCCGCCGAGTGGTACGAGCTGGAGCGCCAGCAAGGCACCGCCCAGTCCCTGGCTGACGCAGTGCTCTGGGGCCTGCCTGCCCACGATGCCACCGTGGCAGTGGCGCGCGTGGCGGCCGCCTCGGGGCGGTCCTTGCACGAGGTGCTGGAGTGGAACCGCCAGGTGGACTACACAGCCACAGCATACCGCGTCGCGGCGCGAGGACGCATCCAGGCACCTGGCGGCCCGGTGGGTGCTGGGCGGTGGTGGGTGGCCGGCTCGTAAGGGCATGGGTGCGGGCCAGCAGCCTGCCTGTTGCATTCAATTCCCCTGCATGCTCTCTAGGCAGGCGGTTATTACAACCCAACTCAAGCAGGCTGGGAGGTCGGGCGTTTCGTTCGTCGGCTGACCGCTGCCTTGCCACCTGCTCTGTGCTGTTCACGCCGCCGCAGGAGTCGCTGTACTCGGACCTAGCCTCGTACGGCAACCCCTGGGAGATGGAGCAGCAGCTGGCGGCGGCGGCGGACCGGCGCAAGCGCACGCTCAGCGGCGCGGAGCTGCGGGCCATCAAGGAGCGCAAGAAGGAGATCAAGCGCCAGAAGCAGACGGCCTGGCTGTTCACGTAGCGGGCAGGCAGAGGCGTGTCGCAGCCCCCTGCGGGTGTGTCGCAGCCCGCTTGCCAAGCCGGGGATGCCTGCTACTCAGCGCCGCCCCGCCGCCGGGCCCGGTGCAGCGGCTGCGTTCAGCCGGTCGTCCACAATGGCAACCGCCGTGAGCGCGGCGCTGGCCGCCCGCCCCGCCTTGCTGCTGTAGCCCAGACGCCGCCGGGTGTGCGGCGGCACTGCGGCAGGACGGGGTCGCAGACAGCAGCATTGTAAATCTATGCCAAACTATGTCACCCTGAACTCAATCCTTTGACTTTTTTGACCTGATGCCATTCACTCATCACTGCACAGCAATGCGACAGCACCCAGCACTGTAAAACCGTGCGCACCCTTGGCGCCCACGGCGTACATGATGAAGAAGAGGCTGCATGCGGGGTGGGCAGGAGGGGGAGCCGTGGGGCACAGCCAGATATGGAGGGGAATGGAGCATGGCTGCAGCCACCCTTGATCCCCGCACCTCTTCTCGATCGCTGCAAAGCGCGCCTCTATTGCCTGCAGGCACCGGCCAGGGGATAGGGCGAGGTTTGCACACGTTCACAGTGTGGTTGAAGACCTGCCTACTGCGCTGGCTGACGCACCCAGACCAGGCGGCGCCCAGCTGCTCACCGCGCGCAGGTCAGCCATGCTCTCCTGGGCGCTGTCTGCCGTCTCCTGCAGGCCCGACAGCGTGCACGAGGCCTCAGCCTGCAGCAGCAGCAGGTGCTGCAGTCAGGGGTGGGAGGGAGGAGGGGGTGGGTGAGAGGCTTGGGAAGGTGGTCCCTTACAGGAATGGCAAGCCCCAACCATGGCCCAGCACCCACCTTGAGCATGGAGTGCGTGATGGCGTCGTAGCGCGGCTGCGGCTCCTGGGGCGGCGGCGGCATGTTCTCCGAGTTCTCTCCGCCCTCTGCCGCGTCGCCGTCGCCGCCGCCACCCTGCGCGGCAGTGTTGCTGGACTCGTCCTCCTCGTTGCGCTGCTGCAGCACAGCCGGCACCTCTACTGCCACGGCGCAGCACTCCTCAGATTCGTCCGCTTCGCCGTCTGCCTCGCCGCCTGCCCCCGCTGCTGCTGGCTCAGGGCCCTCGGCACCACCTGCCTCGCTGTGTGCCGCGGGCGTGGGCTCTGCATCCTCAGCTGCCGCCCCTGCCTGCTCGTCTTCTTGCTCCTCCTCTTCTCCTGCCTCCTGCTCAGTGGCGGCAGGCTGCTCCTGCGGCTCCTCCTCGTCCTCCCACAGGCCGTCGTCCTCCTCCCACTCGCTCTGCCGCGAGTTGAGGTTGGGATCGGGGATGGGATGGGATGGGATGGGTCAGGCACTGCTGGTCCACAGTACGTTTTACATCACCCCTGTTCTCAAGGCTCGGTTAACCAACACCCACCCAGGCGCACCTCCTCCTCGCTGGACACGTAGGCGGGTGCCGCCTCTGCCGCCCGCCGCCGCAGCTCCGTCGGCTGCAGGGGCGACTGCTCCACAAACACGGTGCTGAGGCGCAGGGTGGGCGCGCGGCCCAGCAGGAAGGAGAGGCGGGCCGGGCGGCGCATGTTTCTGCGGACTTGAAGTGGGCGCGCGGGGTGCGGTTGAGGCCCACGTCCTTCGCCTCAGCGGGCGGCAGTCAATCGGGAGACGGGACAGCAATGCAGAACAAACAGGCGCCGCACAAACCGCCTCTCCAAGGTGCCGCCGCCGCTCCCCCGCCGCTGCGCCGCATTGGGAACACATGAGCCGCCCCCTAGCCCCGCGCTGCATTGTCGCCTCATGGCACCCGCAGATACAAACAAAAGCGACAGTACTGTGATTTGAGACTCAGTGCAATGGCATTGTCCTTCAGCAGCCAAGGAGCCTCGCCTCTCCCCTCTGCCTGCCCGCCTTCCTTCCGATGGGGCCCCAACCTGTGGCGCGGGCACGACCTTGTGGCTGGACGCCATGCGGCAGTCTATGCAAAGCTGCTACTCCATTCCATCCCAGCAGGCCACCACCCTGTCACCAGGAGGCACGCCAGGCTGCCGCCAGGGAGGACCACTCGCAGCATGCCCGCCATGCTTGGCGCCCCACTGAGCACCTTTTACGGCTTTCAGTGGGGTGCTGTGGTGCACATGGCATTGAGAGGCATGGCCCATCTTCCTGCCGCAGCGGCCACATGGCATGATGGCATGCAGTGCATATCCGTGCCTGCGGCCCGGCACAGGCGGCTCGCCAGCGGGGCGGCCGCCCTAGCTGCATGAGCATGGACTCTGGGGACAGCTCGGTGCACCCTCCACCTTACCGGCGTCTTTGAGCGCCGTCCAGGGGCCTTGATCGCAGGCCAAGGGCAGCAGCGGGCCAGGCCTCGTACCTTGTGCGGCGCCCGGGCCTCCAGGCGCCTGCGAGTGCACCGATCGCGGCCCAGCCGCGCCAATTGATTGCTGCAGGCCACGCGGAGGCACCTGGCAAGGTCAACATGGCGGAGGGAAACCCGACCGACCCCAGCCTGCGTTATGCGCAGCTGTTCCGCTACGCCACGCTGCGGGAGCGCGGCATCGTGGTGGTGGGATGCCTGGCCGCGGCGGCAACGGGTGAGTGGGTCTGCGCCGCAGGCCGCCGCCGCTGCTCGCACGGCATGGTCAATTGGCTGCCGCTCGCATTCATTTTAGGCACACCTGCTTCAGTCGTTTCCTCCAGTCGCCTGTCGGACCATGCTGCAGGTGCGGCCACGCCCGTCTTCGCCTTCATGTTTGGCAGGTGAGCCCCTCCGCCAGGCGCCTGCTCTGCTCCTCCGTTGCCCCGCACGTGCGTGCTGCTGCCGGCTCGGCATGACCGCCTGCCTCACTGCTCTGCGGTCTTTCTGACACTTGCAGGCTGCTCAACGCCTTTTTCGCCGCCAACCTGGTGGAGGAGATCAACCGCTTTGTGTTCATCATCCTGGGCATCGCCGGCGCTGCCTTCATCTCAGGTGGGTGGCGGTGCTGCGGCGGTGCAGCGGCACTGATCGGCTGCAGCAACAGGTGCCATGCCATGCCTGTCGGTGCCCTCCCCTTTCGACCCACCGTGCCGTGCCCGCCACCCCGCTTGCCTGCAGGCACGCTGCAGTTTGCCTGCCTGATCTGGGCGGGGGCGGCCCAGGCCAACCGCGTGCGCCGCCTGTACCTCGCCTCCCTGCTCTCCCAGGTGGGGCTGGGTGGACTCCGGGTGGGGCAGCTAGCGTTGACAGTCAGGCGCCGCCAACATGCCACAGCCTGCTGGCTAGCATGTTCACCTTGCTGAACCAAAACAAACCCCCAAGACTGGCCACTGCCGCCCCGCAGGACATGCCCTTCTTTGACACCCGCTCCTCCACTGCCGACCTGCTGCACGCGCTGCGTGAGGACACCCACACCTACCAGGCACGCCTGTCTGTGCACTTTCTGTGCTTGCCACGTGGAAGGCATTACCTGCATGCCCAGAGCCTGCCCTCCACCGGCCTCAGTCGCCAGGCATGCCCATGCTGCTCTGACCCTGCAATCTGCTCGAGCTCGCAGGAGGCCATCTCCGACAAGCTGGGCAGCTTTGTGCAGGGGCTGGCCTGCTTCGTGGGCGGCATGGTGAGGTGGCTGTGCTGGGTGTGCCGAGCCCTCCCTCGCTCGTCAAACCTCCTAAGCGCACGCAGGTTTTTGCTGCTTGCTGCTGATGCCTCGCTGCTGATGCCTCGCTGCTGCCACACCCAGCCTACCTGTGCCGCACCTCCCCCGCAGATTGTGGCCTTCATCCGCGGCTGGGACCTGAGCCTTGTGGTGCTGGCGGCCATCCCCGCCCTCATCATTGCGGGGGGCGTGTGCGGTGTGTTCACAGCCAAGCTGCAGGTTTGTCTAAGGAAAAGCTTGGTTGGTGTGTGCAATAAATTCAGATTGTCGAAGCTGCAGGTGTGGCAGGCAGGCGGGCAGGGCGTGCATGCTGCCGGATGAGCATACAGCGGGTCATTTGGCAACGAATGCACTAGTTTCGCATACAGTTGCAGATGGCACCCGCCCTCGCAAGTTTTCCCGGCAGCTGCCCAGCCTCCACCGCCCTGGCTGCCACTCTCCCCCTGCACAGGCCAAGGCCAGCCGCGCATACGGGCGGGCGGGCGCCATTGCCGGCGAGGCCGTCTCCAACATGCGCACCGTGGCCGCCTTTGGGCGGGAGGAGGCCGTGCTGCGCTCGTACGCCTCCGCCCTGGCAGCGCCCACAAAGGTGTGCGCCTGTGCAAGCAGGGCCGGTGCCTGTCTGCGGGCCAAGACTTTGACGGCGGCTCCGGCCAGTGGGTCGACACGGGTGCCCATTTTGCACTATCTCTTGATGCCCTCCACGGCCCTGCCCTGCTGCTCTGAGTGCCCCCACCCCTGGCTCTCCCACTCACCCTCTCCTCCACAGATGGGCGAGTGGCAGGGCCTGCTGGCGGGCTTCACACTGGGCGCCACCCACTTTGTGTTCTTCGGAGCCTACGCACTGGCGCTGTGGTACGGCAGCCAGCGCGTGGCCGACGGCGCGTCGGATGGCGGCAAGGTGGGGTTGGGTGCTGCTTCCTGGATGGCTGGCAAGAGCCGAGGGATTGCTTTCCAGGCTGGGTGACAGAGATCAGTGCGTATGCCAGCCCAAACGCCGTCATTGCGTCCCGACATAATGCTGTAACCAGCGTGCCACTTCCTTGCTGCGCAGGTGGTGTCGGTCATCCTGGCCTGCGTGCTGGGCGGCTTCTCCCTGGGCCAGGTAGGTGGGCTGCTGCAGGTCTGGGCTGGCTCACACTGTGCACGGCCAGCCACTCAAGGAGGCATGCACATTGCAGCTGATGAGTGTGCCTTGTTGCGCGTGTTACACCTGCGCAAATGCGCAACCGCCGCTGCTCTTGCTCCACACACTGCTTGCAGGCCATGCCGCACCTGGCCACCTTCCAGCAGGGCTGCGTGGCAGCCGCCGGCCTGTTTGGGGTGATTGAGCGCCGGTCTGCCCAGGCGCCTTCTGATGGCACTGCGTCCAAGGGTGCCATTGTGCTGGCTGAGGCCGCGCTGCCTCCCCCAGAGGTCTGCCGCGGCGACCTGGAGCTGGCGGATGTGCACTTTGCCTACCCCGCTCGCCCGCAACGCCCCGTGTTTGCCGGCCTCAACCTCGTGTTCCCGGCAGGTGGGCAGGGCAGGGCAAGCGTGTGACATGGTGCTGATGGGCTGCCGAGGCAGCTCTCTGCTTAGCCTTTAAGAGCTAGCAATCGCCCGCTGCAGCTGCCCTTGTTTACGCACCCAACCCCATGTCGCTTTCCCGCTGCTGTCCCGTCAACCCGCTGTGCAGGCAAGTCTGCCGCCCTGGTGGGCGAGAGCGGGTCGGGCAAGTCCACCATCATCCAGCTGCTGCTGCGCCTGTACGAGCCCTCCGCCGGAGCGGTGCTGCTGGATGGGCGGGACGTGCGCAGCCTGCCGCTGGTGAGTGGGGTGTGAGCAGGGGTGAGCGAGGGTTTGCCTCCCCCTCCTCCCCCACCTGTCTGTTTAGTGGCCCAGATCCCTTTTTTCCCCCGGCCGTGTGGGCCACCCGGGGGCCTGTCATCGTATTGTTCGATTCAGACAGGTGTAAAGCCAGCCAGCCAGCCAGGGTGTGATCCTTTGAAGGTGGCTGAACCCTGGGGTACAAGGCACGTTACCACCCTCCTACCCCTCCCACTGGCTATCTGCTTCTGCCTGCGCCTTGTGTCCCGCAGGACTGGCTGCGCGCCCGTGTGGGCCTGGTGGCCCAGACGCCCACCCTGTTTGCCTCTTCTATCTTTGCCAACATCGCCCTGGTGGGTCAGGCACCTAAAATCCGCAGCAGTTGCGGCTGGTCATGCACTAGCCACCGCATGCCGGGCCTGCCGGTCACAGACCTACCTCAGTCTCTCATCCAAGGTGGTTCATGGCGGCCATTCGTGTGCAGGACAGCGGCGCCTCCATGGATCGAGTGGTGCAGGCGGCCATGGCCGCCAACGCCCACGGCTTCATCTCTAAGCTGCCCAACGGGTGAGCCGATGGGTGCATGCAGCTTGCGGCGTGCTGTGCAGGCAGGCTGTGAGCATTTGCAGTCGCGTGCAACGGCTCATTGGTCTCCTGCCTTGCCCCATGTTTCCATGATGTGCAGCTATGACACGATTGTGGGCGAGAAGGGCAGCAACCTGAGCGGCGGGCAGAAGCAGCGCATCGCCATTGCCCGCGCCATTCTGCGCAACCCCCAGGCAAGCACATGCGGTGGACTGCCACCACGCCAGGTGGTTTGCTGCTTGCATGCGCCAGGGGTCAAGCAATGACCGTCCACTGGACCGTCCACTGGCACACCCTGGCCATGCCCTGGCCATGTCCTCGTGGCCTACCCTGCTGCACCTCCCTCAATCTCCAATGCAGGTGCTCCTGCTGGACGAGGCCACCTCAGCGCTGGACAGCAGCGGCGAGAAGGCGGTGCAGTCTGCCCTGGAGGCCCTCATGCCCGGCCGCACCTGCGTGGCGGTGGCGCACCGCCTGTCCACCGTGGTGGCGGCAGACGCCATCCACGTGCTGAAGCAGGGCCAGGTTGTGGAGAGCGGCACCCACAAGCAGCTGCTGGAGCTGGGCGGTGTGTATGCCAGCATGGCAGCCAAGCAGTCCATGCGGTTCGGCGAGGAGGAGGAGGAGGGGGAGCAGGAGGGGGGCGGCAAGGGAGACGGCGCTGCAGCGGCAGGGGGCAGGGGCAAGGGCACGCTGCGCAAGCTGCGCGAGTCGGTGCTGCGCCGCGGCTCGGTGCGCCTCTCTGTCATCCCCCAGGTGGGCAGAAGCTGTGTGTAGGGGGCATGTCGCGCCTGTGATGGTGGGCGTTTGGTTGCGGGGTGGTGGACAGCGCCTGCTCCTGCGGGTGCAGCTGCTCTGCAATGCTCTCGCGTGTGTGGACGCGCCTGCATGATCGGCAAGAGCGCGGTCGCTGACCAGCCCCATCCCTTAGCCCTTCTCCCTTCTTACCCCTCTCCCTTTGCCCTCCTCCCCATGTGCAGGCCCTGGTGGACAAGCTGTCCAAGAAGAAGGAGGGAGAGGGCTCAGCCCTGGCTGCCGACAACCCTGCCGGCTTCCGCCGCCTGGCCGCCCTCAACCGCCCCGAGTGGGCGGTGGGCGCGCTAGGCCTGCTGTGCGCGCTGGCCGTGGGCCTGCAGGTGGGTGCTTGCTTATGTGGGGTGGGCGTGACTGTGCCTGTGAGTACGAGCAGTTGGCGGCTTGTAGAGGGATGCAGGGCTGACTACTCAGGCCTCCCGAAACGCCGATTTCCACCCTGTGTGCAGATGCCTGGCTTCTCGCTGGCCCTGTCCGAGGTGGTCTCCGACCTGTGGCTGCCCGACCCAGACGACGTCAGGTAAAGAGAAACCCTAGTTTCCGGGGGTCAGACATGCCATCACAGCCCGCATCAGCAGTGCCCCTGCTCTGTGACAGCTGATGCGCACTGGTTGTGAAATGCGCCTTGCATGGCCGCCCTGCCCTGCCCAGGTCTGCGGGCGTCAAGTGGGCGCTGGTGTTCACGGGCATCGGCGCCGGCTCCTTCTTCCTCGAGATAGTGGAGGTGCGAGGACAAGGGAGTACGCTGGCTGGGTTGCAGGGGCACCCTGGCTGGCTGCCGTGCCTGCAGCAGCGCTTGGGAGCGAGTGCTGTCACTGCGGTCTGCCGGCCCATGTGTCAGCCGCTGGCCCTGCAGAGCTTTAAACCCTGCCCCGTTGTTCGTCCTCCGCCCGCAGGGCTGGTGCTTTGGCGTGATGGGCCAGAGGCTGGCCACGCGCATCCGCATCCTCATCCTGCGCGCCCTGCTGCGCCAGGTCAGCGAGGGTTGGTGCACCGGTCTTTGTTGGGCTGGAGACGAGCCTGAGGTGGATCCGGACAGGAGCCGGCTTGCTTGCAGCTACTCGGTCAGCATTGATTCGTGCGCGTTGCTGGTGTGTTGCTTGCTGCTGCCTCCCACACTTAGACCGCCCCATGCTCTTCTGTTCTCCACAGGACATCTCCTTCTTCGATGCCCCCGAGAACAGCAGCGGCGCGCTGCTGTCGGCCCTGGCCTCTGACGCCGCCAGCGTGCGCGGCGCTGTGGGCGACCGGCTTGGCCACATCCTCACCCTGCTCTCCTGCGTGGTGGGCTCCTACGCCATTGCCTTCAAGAGCAGGTGGGAATTGCGAGGTTGGTAAGAGCGCTGGTTATGAGGCATCCCTGCATTCAAATACTTGGGCACTCATCGACGGGTCCACGTTGGTTCGCCCTCGCCTGCCCAGAGGTGTTCCCACCCCACCCACATGCCCAACCTGGGCCCAAAGCTTCTCCCCTCCATGCTGCAGCTGGTCGATGACGCTGGTCATCACCAGCATCCTGCCCATCCTCATCGCCTCCCAGGCCGTCCTCACCAAGCTCAACTTTGGTGCGACAGGGTTGGAACTTCCGACCGATTTGATGTGCAGTCTCCGGTCGAAGGCATGGTAACCAGCCTCCCGACACACTCAAGCCGCACCTCTCCAGCGCCGCCCTGCCTCCCCTCTTTGCTCCACACAGGCGCGCAGCAGAGCGACCGCTCCGCCCTGACGCACGCGGATGCGGTGGCCTCGGAGGCCGTCACCTCCATCAAGACGGTGGCCGCATTCAACATGCAGGTGTGGTGCCTGAGTGAATCCAGGCAGCCTCCAGGCGCTTTCCACGCTCCACACACCTTGTTGATGCCAGGCGCAGTTGGTTGCAGCTGCTTGGCTGAATGTGCGGTGTGCAGCTCGCGCCACTGGTACCTTTTCCATCATCTGCCCAGCCTGGCCCTCCTCACTGCCCATGCCTGCGTGCTCCGCCTTCCCCACAGCCCGCCTACGTGCGCCTGTACCACGAGCGCCTGCAAACGGCGGGCCCCGGCCGCACCGCGCTCATCTCCGGCCTCGGCTTCGGCTGCAGGTGCGGCTGTGCCGTGCTTTGGCAAAGCAACATGGGCAAGCTACAGCCTGTAGTGCCTGCTGACCTCCCCAGAGATGGCACAATGCCCAGCCGTTGCTGCAGCTGGTGCACCAGGCCTGTCCGCCATGTGGCCCTCGTCCCGCACCCCGCTGATGCTCCTGCTGCCCCGCTGATGCTCCCTGCTGCCCCTCCTCCCCTTCCCTCTCACTCCCCCTGCGCAGCCAGTTCATTCTGATGGGCATCTCCTCCCTGTCCTTCTGGTTTGGCGGCACCCAGATCCGGGCGGGACGCATCGACTTCAAGCAGGTGGGCGGGAATATATTTTTCATGGTTGCTTAGCTGTTTCGCGCTGCCGGCACGCTGGCTTTTAACAGACTCCCCCACGTCGCCAGGCAAGATGCGCTTCCGTACCTCGTCGGCAGGCTGGGGGCAGAGCTGACTTTGCGCTGATGCCTCCCGGCTGCCACACCCGCAGATGCTCACCGCCTTTTTTGCCATCTTCTACGCCTCGTTCGGCATCGCCCAGGCGAGCTGCAGCGGCTGATGCACGGGCGGAACTGCCTCTGCTTTCCATGCGCTGCCCAGAGCAGCTAAGGATCCCAAGTCCTGAACCCTGCCAGCCTCCTCCACTTTCTGCTGCTGCCATTCCCCATGCACAGGCCCAGGCCGCCTTCCCCGACCTGGCCAAGGCGGCGGGTGCATGCCAGCGCGTGTTCCGCATCCTGGACTCCCGCCCCACCACCGGCCACACAGTGACACTGCCCGATCCCTCCTCCGATCCGGAAGCAGCCACGGCCACCAGGCGTGGCAAGGCCAGCGCTGGTGTGGTGCCGCAGCAGGCGGCCGAGGGCAGGCCTGCCACACCTTCTGGAGCGGGCGCAGAGGTGGAGATCGAGGGGCGGGTGGAGCTGCGCCGGGTGGCGTTTGCCTACCCCACCCGCCCCCAGCGCCTGGTGCTCAAAGAATTCAACCTCACCGTCCCCGCCGGCACCTCTTGCGCACTGGTGAGGGCGGCCCGGTTGTTGGCTGCTGGTCGCCAACTGCTTGCCTGTGATGTGCCCCTGGGGGCATGGTGCCGCCACATGCAACCACTTCTAGACTTCTGTTCAACCGTGTCTGTTTCGGTTTCGCGCATCCAGCACAGCTTGCACGGCGGCTGAGCCCACCGGCACCTCCCCGCCGCTCCGCACCCCTCCTGCTAGGTGGGCGAGAGCGGGCACGGCAAGTCCACCATCATCGGCCTGCTGGAGCGCTTCTATGAGCCGCTGGACGGAGCGGTGCGGCACTTGGTTGTGCCCTGTGCATGTTGCATGGGGACTGCATTCAGTTCGCTCAAAACTGATGCCCGAAGGCTGGCCCTGGTCCAGTTGCCAGCAAGTCTGCTGACCAACCCCTGCTTTGCCCCACGCGCTGCCAACAAGCGCAGGTGTTGATTGACGGCATCGACGCTCGGTCCATCGGCCTGCGCTGCCTGCGCCGCCAGCTGGCTCTGGTGGGCCAGGAACCCGTCATGTTCAGGTGAGCTGACTGTTTCGTTTTTCACCCGCAACTCCTGCATGATGGAAATTGCACCGTGAAACTGGGGCCAGGAGCCCACCACGTCCAGGTTTTTAGGAGGCGCAGGCGCATTGCGCATTCTGGGGTGGCTGGCTGATCCGCGGCCCATGGGCAGGACCTGGGTGGCTTTCAAGAATGCGCTGGTGCAGGGGAGCTGCACGCATGCCCGCCAACTTGAAGCACCCTGTCCCTTTGTCTCCCTTGACTTGTGCAGCGGCACCATCCTGGACAACATCACCTTTGGCAGCGGCGCCACTCGGGAGCAGGTGCTGGAGGCGGCCCGCGCTGCGCAGGTGGGCGCAACGACACACGCTTATGTGGCGTGGCAGTCAACAGCGGGCGGAGGGTGTGGTTTTAGTGGCAGCTGCGCTGCGGGGCTGCTCGGATCGCACCAGCCCAATTGAGCAAGCACCCGCTGTGCTTCATTATTCCGCTCCTCAAGCAGGCCCTGGAATTCATTGAGCGCCTGCCTGAGGGCCTGGCAACGCGCCTGGGCGACGGTGGCTCCCAGCTGTCAGGCGGCCAGATGCAGCGGCTGGCCATTGCGCGCGCCATCCTGCGCCAGCCCCGGGTGAGGCGGCTGGGCTGGCGGCCTCTCTGCCGTGCTGACCTTGTGCAGCAGCTGGGCGGAGTGCACGCTGCCATGGCAAGCCCCATGTTGCCTACCACCTCGACTCTGTAGCAACGCCCGTTCTACCTGACTTGTACAGTACTTCCCACATGGCCGGCTCACCCGCCCAATTGGGTTGCAACCTGCTCCAAACCCAACCAGATCCTGCTGCTGGACGAGCCCACCTCCGCGCTGGACAGCGAGAGCGAGAAGGCGGTGCAGGCGGCCCTGGACCGGGTCATAGTGAGCAGGACCGCACTGTGCTGTGACCTTGGCTGTTGGAAGGGGAGGAAGCGCAGTTGGCTGGCTGCTTCTCTCCCTTGTCATGTCCATGGTGACTCCCCGCCCGCCCACCCGTTCACCCAGCTCGCCTCCGCCCTTCCCACCCCACCATGCAGGTGGGCCGCACCACCCTGGTGGTGGCCCACCGCCTGTCCACTATCACCGCCTGCACCTCCATCGCCGCCGTGTACCGGGGCCGGGTGCTCGAGCAGGGCAGCCACGCCGAGCTGCTTGAGCGCAACGGCTACTACACCCATCTGTGCGAGGCCTCCAAGGGCTGACGGCAGCTCAGCTTTGACAGGAACTCGTGCCAGGCGCTGAGCCCTTCAGGTTTACAGGTGGCAGCTGGACAGCGGTGGACGGCGACGGCGCCTCGCACCAAACAACCAACTAGGCAAGCACCCAACACGGCAAGGCCGGCCCGGCGATACACAACGGCATGATACAAGTTGAAATACAGGGACGGCGACTCGCCCACCGTTCATTATTTGCTTCCTGCACAAATACACCACTATTAAGCGCTAAACAACAAGCTGTTACGAAGGCACGGCACAGCGTCTGCCCCAGCAACACTTTGCGTGCTGGCTCCGGGCAAGCTCAGGGTGCTCAGGTTACCATCGGCTCGGCTTGGCTGCCGCTGCCGTCGGCCTCTGCCCCTGCCTCTGGAGGGCCCGTCGCTTTGGCCGCCTCGGTTGCCTCCTCCCCTCTCTCCTCCTCCTCATCGCTCGCCGCCCCGCTGACCACTGTCCAGTCAGCCTCGCTGCCCTCTGCTGCCGCCGCCTCCTCACCACCACTGGCCGCTGCCCCCTCAACCGAGCCAGCTGCGCCCCGCGGGCCGGCCTGGGGTGGCGAGCACGCATCCTCCACCACCTCCACCTCGGCAGCAGCTGCCTCCACTACTGCTGCCTCCGCGCCCGCGCTCCAAACCTCCTCCTCCTCCCCCACATCTGCAACTGCAGCAGCCTCCGCCGCGAGCAGCAGCTTGCGAGCTGCCTCCTGGGCTGCATACGCCTCGGCCGCTTCTGCCGCGGACAGGCCGCCGCCCGCACTGAGCCAGGACTCAGCCATCAGCGGCGGGGCGCTGCATGCGCTGCTGCACCGGCTGCTGCCTCCTTGCAGGTCAGCCAGAGCTGCAACTGTGGCGGCGGCTGGGTCCAGGCTGTCTGCTGGGCCGGCAGGCGGCTCCGCTTCAGCAGCCAGCAGCTCCTCGCGCCAGTCGCCCAGCATCTGCGATGGAGGGTGGGCACAGTGCTCAAGGCGAGGCTGCAGTGCTGGAAGGGTAGCTAGCAGCAGCAGGGCATACCCTCTTTCAGTCCAGCATCCCCTTAACTTCAGCACCTCAGCTTCTATAGGCCGATTCAGGAAACTCAGCAAAAGGTTTGCCCCACATGGCATTGGTCCTCCCAGCTCCCCCTCACCTCCTCCGCCTGCCCTTGCAGCTCCTGCACCTCGTCCAGCAGCCCCGCCACAGCGGCACACCGCGCCTCAGCCACCTGCAGGGCTGCGCCACGCTCCGCCTCGCCTGCGGAGTGCAGGGCGGGAGGTGTGGAGAGAGGGTGGGTGGGGGAGGAGCCAGGAGTGGATGTACTGCACTGTTCTAAGCAAGCGCGGCTAGGCAGGGTCCAGGTGCAGAAACAAGTCCACAGCCCCCCAAGGGTAGGCATTCCGAGCACCCTGGTAAGCCTTCCAAGCGCCCCCTGACGCCGCACCCGATCGCGCCACATCCAGCGCATCCTGCATGCAGGCGCGGTACCGGTCTGCATAGGCGCCCAGCTCCCGCCGCGCCTCTGCCAGCCGGCCAGCCAGGTAGGAGCGCACGTAGGCGCGCACAGCGCGCACTGGAGAGGGTGGATTGCAGGGGAGAGTGGGTAGAACTCGTGCGTAACAGCCCCCATGGGCAGATACTCAGCTGTCCGGCGCTGAGGGCGCCACCCGAGCGCAGGCCTCCGCGACAAATGCACGACCAGCCATCACAACCACGGCATGCACGACCAGCCGTCACAACCACGGAATGCACGACCAGCCATCACAGCCACGGAGGCAGCCGCCGGCCCCGCACCCGAGTTGCGGATGGTGGTCTGCACCATGCCTGTGAAGTAGGCACGCACGTTGCGCAGGTCGGCGCTGTAGCGAGGCCGCTCCACCTCGACTAGCTGGCGGTGGGTCTCAGTGACAGGTGCCCAGCTGCAGGAGTCGGCTGGGGCGGTGGTGTCAGCGGTGCAGGTGGAGCAGCCCATTCACTGCTCGAGGCAAAAGCAATCGCTAGCCCAAGCCACGCAGCTGCCCGTGCCCGCCGCCCGCCGCTCACTATTCGAACTGGTTGCACAGCCCGTGGTGCTGGCGCCTGACAAACACGGTGCGGGGCAGGGCCACCACCTCGTGCTCCTGCTCCACTCGCCGCTGGATGCCTGGAGACAGGGGGCATTGCAAGGCCAGGCAGAGTGCAGGCTGCAGCTTTGCAGGGATGGCACGCAGCGCTTGCCAACTGGCTGGCTTCACACGGGGCAGCTTGCCACCACTCGGGCACACAATTAGTCCAATCCCAGGAAGTGCCAATGCAAACGGAGGGGCGCACCCGTGGCAAACAGGGCCTGCAGGTCGGCGTGGAACTGCTCCGCGGTGGGGGGCTCCAGCCGCAGCTCCGCGGGCTCCAGCCGGCAGGACAGCTGTTGGGGACAGGAGGCGGGGCAGATGTTGGGTGTGAGGCAAATGTCAGCGAGGGCAGCCGCTAGCAAGCGAGCTGCGACACGCATCCACAGCTGATGATCAGAATGCCATCAAACTTGGGTTGCCATGCCACGCAGGCGCCTAGGAGCGTATTCCGCTGCCCACAGCCTGCCTCACCGCCTCCGACACCTCGCCCTCGATGGCCGCACACAGCTCGCTCATGCGAGTGTTGATGGCCGTGAACAGCTGCCTGCTAGGCAACAAAGATCAGAAAATCGGGTGATTAAAGGTCAAACCAGACACCGTGTGCTTGCATTGCAATGCATACCTTGCACAGCAAGCCCAGAACCGCAAACAGCAAGCTCAGCGCTGGAATGAGTGCGCCTCATCTCACCGTGCCCGGGCGTTTGTGGCCGACTCCAGGGAGGCCCAGAAGGCACGCACCTCCTCCTCAATCTGCACATTGGAGGCGCCGGGTGTGGGCAGCCAAGCTTTGCGGTGTGGAGGTGGCGGTCAGCGGTATCCCATGTGCAACCCTGCCAAGCCAGCCTGACTGCCTTTCCATAGCGTAGGCGCATGCACAGGCAGCACGCAGTGACAACTGCAACCAAAACATCAGAAGCTCCATGGTGTGGCCGGTCCCCACAGCTCTCCCCAACACTGTTCCCACACCTGCAGGAAGATGGTGGAGTGCAGCTCGCACAGCCGCATCTGCAGCTCCTCCTCGCTGCTGTCCTCAGCGCTGGTCGCTGCATCGCTCCGCCCCACTCGCAGGATGGAGCACACCAGAGACCAGGCGGCGGGCCAGCGGCCCTGGGGCGCGGCCAGCGGCGGACGCCCCGGGGTCAGCACCTGCGGTGGGGGGCATGAGGCATGCCTGAGTTGGTTGGAGGCATGGAGGCGCGAGCTTGCATGCACTGCATCACAGCGACGTATGTATGTGCACGGCTCCACCGCTGCCCGCATTGCCATTTGCTTTCTCCCCGCGAGCTGACCCGCGCCACCTGCAACTAAGCTGCACCAAAGCACCCCCAGGCTGCGCCCTGGCTGCCCACCTGGCCGATCTGGTCCTCCAGCTTGCTCTGCAGGCGTCCCAGGCGCGCCCGAACCTCGTCCACCACTAGCGCCTCGATCTGGGCCACCTCGTGCTGTACTGACTCAAAGGCGGCCAGCGTGTCGGCCAGGCGCACAGACAGCGCCTCCACCTGGGAGGAGGGAAGGGGGGAGCAGCGCTGTAGGAACACTGGACGGATGGCTGGGAGTGGCAGCTGCCGCAGAGGAGCCACGCTGGTTTTTGCAGGCCAGCCCACTCGTCGCAGCTGAGCCGCCCCCACCTGCGCCGACAGCGCCGCCACGCCCTGGTGCAGCGAGGCCGCCGAGGTGCTGCATAGGTTGTGGACCTGCGGGCACAGACAGGGGCAGGCACATGCTCAGCCTCGCGTCATTTGCCTAGCTGGATGGTGGAGGGGATGCGCCAATTGCAGCGCAAGCAGAGAGCAGGCGGCCGCGCACCTGATGCCCGTCGTGCCAGCACGCCGGCACGCCGCCACCCACCCAGCATGCTGCGCCCACTTTGGGCCAGCAGGCTCGAGGCGGCGGAAGACCCGACACAGCACTGGAATAGCCAGACGACAACCCCTTAAGGCCGGGCGTGCCCACCTGTGCCAGCAGCGCCTCCAGGCTGTCAGCGATGGAGATGAGGTGCAGAACAGCGGCCCGGGAGGCGCAGAAGCCGAGCAGGCCCGCCTCCAGGGCGGGCAGGCCGGAGGCCGCCTCCATCTCCAGAGCCGTCTCCCTGAAAAGAGGGGGGAGGGAGCATGGGCAGGCCAGTAGCGGGTGTCACGAGTGCTGCACGGGGCCATGCAGGCTCGACTGGGGGGACTGGAGGTGGGCTGCGCCAGAGCAGGCATGTCGCTGCACCAACCTGCTGCACACCTGATGAGCTCAGGGTCGGTCACGCTCCTCCACCGCTTGCCAAAGGCCAGCCAGCAGGTTGCAGTGGGGGGGGGAGGGGGTGGGGGGGGGCACATTGCCATTTTGGTGGCAGCGTTTGCAGCCGACTATGCAGAAAACGCAGCTAAATCTGCACTCTCACTTGCGGAAGGTGTCCAGCGCGTCCTGGCTGGCTCCACCCGCGCGCAGCACGAGGCGGGCGAAGAGCGCGTCTCGCGCCGAAACCAGGAAGACCTGCCAGGGGGAGGCGACGTGGGTTGGGTCATATCAGAGACAGGGCAAGCCTAGCGGGCCAGACACCAGCTGCACAGAGGTACGAGTACACTAAGCCGCAGCCGCCTGGCACCTGCTGCGGGTCCAGGTGGAAGCCGGGCACCCCCAGCTGCTGAGACACCAGGTCAGCCACATAGGTCCGCGTCTCCTCCTCGCCCATCCCCTCGCAGCTCTCCGCCTGCACAGCGGGCGCAGCAGGGCTGCTGCTCACAAGCTGCAGGGCAGTTGGTGCCAGCAGACAAGCGGCAGTAGCTCGCACAACGTGCCACGTGCAACGCGACGCGTGCTAGGCGGCATGTGCCCATCCCGCCTGCCCCGCATCAACTCTTCCTGCCCACTCTCCCCACCCACCACGCTGCCCCAAAGCACCCACCATGTCGATTTTGTTGACCGCAAAGAACAGGCGGTGCGCCAGGCGGCGGATGAGGGCGGGGTTGAGCTCGCGCAGCCGGCGCAGCATGGCCGCCTCCTCGCTGCAAGACAGGAGGAGGCGGCAGGGAGGCGGGGGCTGTTTGAGGGCACGGGGGTGTGAGAGGGCAGGGCGGCACGCAGCGGAAAACAACAGAACAGCGAGCACTAAGGGCTTTATTGCACCTGGTCTTCAGCTTGGTGTAGTCCAGGACATGCACCGCTGCGTCCACGCTCTCCAGCAGCCGGTCCACCTGTGGCAAGATGCTGAGATAGAGGCTGGGGAGCAGCAGGCGAGTGGGCACCGCGGCGCAGGACTCAATGGTTCCAAGCAGCGCCACACGGCCTGCAATGCCTCGTGCGGAAGCGCAGTGCCATGCCTCTCACCTTGTGCCGCAGCGCCTCCTGCCCATCCTCGTTGGGCCCTGCAGTCAGCCGGTGCGGGCGGGGCAGAAACGGGCAGCAATCAGGGGCGGCGGGCCATGCCGGACCATGCCCTGGCGCGGGCTGCACCATTCTGTCACACCAGTGCAAACATGGAAGGCAGCGACCTCGCAAGCCATGCCCCGCCCCTCGCCAGCTCACCTGGCGTATCCAGCACACACAGCCGGCCTCCCAGCTCAGGGCAGCTGCTCAGAGCCGTGAACGCCACCTGCGCATCTAGTGGCGCCTCCCGTGCCAGCAGACTGCCGCTGGTGCTGCCGCTGGTGCTACTTCCCGACTCTCGTGCAGCCGCGTTCAGCTCCCGCAGGTGCTCTCGAATGGCTGACGCGCCCTCAACAGAGACGGGGCTGCCGTCGGCGGCGGCGTAGGACAGGCGGGGTGGCGCGCCGGCGGCTGCGGCCGCCGAGTGCTCGAGGGCCACAATGCGGCTCGTCTCCGGTACATTGTTGGAGGGCAGCAGCTGCTCCGACAGCAGCGCGTTGATCAGCGTGGACTTGCCTGCTCAAAAAGGGAGAGTGCAGGAGCGAGGTAGGGTTCTCGGCCGCCGGCGGCAGCCCCGCCCCTCTGCTCACGCCCGGGGCATATCGCCAACCTGACTTCGCGAGCGCTATGATGGCGATGGTGGTCCGATCAGCCTCAGCGCGCTGCTTGAGCGAGGCAAAGGCCTGGAACAGTCCGGGCACAGCCGCGTCGGTTGCTCCCGCCGCACGCCCATCGCACAAATCGCTGAGCAACACGCCCGTGCGGTCCAGCAGGCCGTGCAGCTCCTCAGAGAGCGCTGAGGCGGACATAGACGCCAGCCTGAGCCGCCTGCGGGCTGCTGCTGCCGTGCAATAGCAGGAAGGGAACAGCAGAATATGATCGGCGCCTTGCGGCCGCGTTTCTGAGGCACCTCACCCACCGCCGCCATAGGCCCGCTGAGCGCCGGCGCCATGCTGCATGGGCGATGTTGCAAGCAAAATGCAGCTCATCTGCCGTTGTTGCGAGCCATTGGAAGAAGATTTCAGCAAAGCAGACAGTAGGGGGCCTTCAGCACGCAGGCGGGCATGTGCGATGCAGCCGCTGCGGCTGCTCCTGGCTTTCACGGCCGGCTAGCTAGGTGGTTACAAGGCGAGTCTTGTGGGCATAAGTAGAAAGAACTGGAAGAAAGTTGTGGTCTGCCAGGGTTGCACAAGCTGTACAAGCAAAGCATTGTAAGGGGGAAGCGCAGGAACCTTTCACGGTGGGTCGAATCAGTCGCGTGAACACTCAAACGCACAACACATGAGAGGACCGAGGTCGGTAGCACTCGAGGGAGCGGTCAGCATACAGCTGCGCTATCGCAGGCTTGTTGGTACAAGGGAGTACACGGGGGCACGCCACCGCAACTGGATGGCATTGCAAATCGTATGCATCATTGCATCTGGTGCCGGTCAGGCGGCGGACGGCGCCGCAGAGCGCAGCGCGGACAGCAGGGCGGCCACGTCAGCCGCGCTGTGGTTGGGCCCGAAGCCGATGCGCAGGTGGCCCTTGCGGCAGTCCACCTGCACACCCCAGGCAGCCAGCGCCTGCACCGCCTCTGCAGCGGCGGCGGCGCTGGGCAGGCGGAAGACGAGGGTGTGGGACTGGTGGGCCTCGTCCTGAACAAAGACGGCACGGGAGGTGAGGTGCAAAGTGAGATGCGCAGGCAGGGTCGCGAAGCTTCCAACATCACACCACTGCCCCAGCTGTATCTGCCGCCCTTCGTGTTGAACGCCTCCTCCTCCCCCGCACCTGTGGCGGCAGCAGCGTGCCGCAGTTGACGGCTGGGTGTCCGGCCGCATCCAGGCCAGCCAGGAAGGCAGAGTGCAGGCGCATCACGTGGCGGTGCAGCCCTTCCACAGTGATGGGCACCGGCTGCGCCTCCGCCCACATCTGTGATTGTACGGTGGTGGAGCAAGGGGCAGTTGTGATGGTAGGAGGGGCAGCAAGCAGAGGGCGTTGCCAAAAGTGCACGTCTGCAGCCCCTTCCCCTCTACCCTGCCCCTCGCTTCGCCCCGCCCTGCCTCACCTGCATCAGGTGGTTGAAGGTGAGCAGCGGCAGCAGGAAGGCGGGGGTGCCACCCTGCAGCGCAAGGTCTGGGCTGTACCCCACCTGCACGATACGAGCAGCCATGAGGAGGGGTGGGCAAGTTAAGCATGTTTGGGTAGATTTGGTGTTTTGGAGGGACATGCCTGTGCTGCAGCAGGGGGAACCGCAGTGGATGCCCCCAGATAGACAGCACCGCGCCCGGTGGTCTGGGGGCATTCCACCAATCTCCTCCCACTTCAGCCACCCCCGTCCTCCTGGCTTCCCCGCCTTGCCTGGGAGCCAAAGCCAATGCCGCTGCTGCTGGGCGACAACACCGAGGGGTCGGCGAGCCAGCCGGTCAGCACGGGGCGAACTGTTGCGGCCAGTGGGGTGGGCAGCATCATGAACGCGCAGTTGGCGCCGCAGCCTGCAAGAACAAGGACAAAGGGGGCACTCAACGCGTGCCATTCTGATCTGGAAGCCTTCCGACTTGTTCTTGCAAAAGCATCGGGTTCTGCCCAACCAGCCACTGCCACTTTGCACCCACCTGCATGCTTGAGCATGCCCGCCACATAGCAGCAGTCGCCCGCCACCTCAGCCAGGTCGGTGGGCAGGGCCGCAAAGCCGTGGTAGGCGTCCAGAATGGCAAGGGGGGCCTGCTGGCGCGGCTGGGCGGGCTGCGCAGCAGCGGGGCTAGCCCCGCCTGCGGCGCTGTCGCCGCTGTCATTGCCACCAGTGGCGGCCCGCAGGGCGCGCACAAATGCAGGGATCTTGGGCACCAGCGTCTGCTGGGTCAGATAGGTGGTGGTGGAGACGTACACAACGTCAAACTGCCGCCCTGCGGCAGCTGCGGCTGCCGCAGCGACGCAGCAGCGCTCAGCAAAGCTGTCTGCTGGCTCAGCGGGCACCGCCTCCATTTCAGCAAGGCCAGCCTCTGAAGGAGGAGCGAGGGGAGGTGGGAGGCATGTCGGTGTGTCAAATGCAGCAGCTGTGCATGTTGAACAAGGTCACTGGCAGCTGGCACAGCCATCACCGCCTCAAACGGGCCAGGTGGTAAACGCCTAGGGAGCCGCACCACGCTTACCCACGAGGCGGTTGAGCTGACGCGTCAAACTGTAGAACTCGCAGCTGCTGGCAAGCACTCGCAGCGGCCGCGCTGCCGTGGCGCCCCCCCTTGCCCCAGCCCCGGCACCGACACCGGCACTGGAGCTGGCACAGGCGCTGCCGCCGCAGCTGCGCTGGTCCACCAGCGCGCTGAGCAGGCGGGTGACCAGCTCATGCGAGTTGTGCCCAAACTGGACGGAGCAGGCGGGGCTGTCGTGCGGCAGGCCCAGCAGCGACTTGATGCTTGCGGCCGCCTGCGGGTGGGATGTGCGGGCCAGGGCAGTGGGCAGCACTGGGCGTCAACCAGCGCATTTCAACCAGTGCTGGGGTCCATGTTGGCAATAGCTGTGAGGCACCGCCGGGACGAAGTGCAGTGTTCCGGGGCGAGAAATGCACCATGCACACTCGCACAGCACTTTCAGCCCAGCCCGGCGCACCCGCGGCATGACGCGGCCAAACACGGCATCCCAGGCCGAGTTGCCCAGCTGGTACAGGCCCGCCAGCTCGCGGCTGGCACGGTACTGCGGCAGGAGGGCAGGGCAGCAGGGTAAAGCTGGTCAGCCAAAGCAACTTTGGTGGGCGGCGAAAAGGGCAGGACGGCAGGGTAAGACTGGTCAGCCAAAGCAGCTTTGGTGGGCGCAGCAGGCGGCTGCGGGCGCAGTCCTGTCGTCCTTCCCCGCCCTGGCGTGCGTTTCCAACAGGATGCCTTGCTGGGCAGCTACTAAGCGCACCAGGGCCAGGGGCGGCACCTGCCCCCACGCATGGTCCAAGAAGGCCAGTGGCAGGCCCGACAGCCTGGTGTGGTCCCCTGCTGATTTGGCACCGCTGGCACTGGTGCTGCTGCTTGCACCAGCAAAGGGCACCAGCCCCAGCTGCTGTGCCTGCTCGGCGGCCTCAGCAGACACCATGTCACGGAAGGCTGCGGGCATAGCATCCCAGGCATACAGCTGGCGCCGCGCTGCCTCAAAGCCGTCAGCACCCGCCTCCTGCGCCCCCGCTGCCGCCGGCGCAGCAGCAGTGGGGCCGGCAGCCGGCGCGCTGCCGTGCCCAAAGGGGCAGCCGCTTGCCGGGGCAGGGCTGCCCCTTCCTGCGCCCGCCTGAGCTGCAGGCGGGCTGTGCTTGGTGCTGTCTTGAGGCGGGGTGGCGCTGCCGCTGGTGCGGTACCGGTCCAGCAGGCCCTGCATGATGCGCCCCTTCCTGTCAGCCAGCTCAGCGTCGATCTTGGCGCCCAGCGCCACCCTGCGGGCGAGGGGAGGGATTGTGGGCGCGGGTTTGCAGGAGGCGCCGATCCAGCTGGGCATGCCAGCAGCCAGGGGTGGCTGCACTGCCGCTGCATCGGCCTGTGCCGCAGGCTGCTCCGGCCGCTGTTTGGACGCCGTGGTGCAGCCCAAACAACCACCCTCAGCTGCCAGCCCACAGTGTCCCTCTCCTCCCCCCTCACTTGCAGCGGTCAAGCAGCGGGAAGATGGGCACCTCATAGCCCGCCTTGAGGGCCGCCACCGCCCGCTTCATGGTGCCCCGCGCATCGCTGCCAATCACGTTGGTGGCCAGGCAGTAGTGCTGCAGCAGGGGTGCGGGAGGAGGGAAGGGTTGCGCCGGAGTCCGTGCCAATCATGAGTGACTGCTGTGTTCGCCGTTGCTTCTGGAGCATCTCACGCGGGCAGGTGGCATTGATCCCGCACATTACTCAATATCTTGCAGGTGCTCTGCGCCTGTAACTGTTGCACGCACCTTGAAGTAGAAGCCGCCCAAGACTCCCGTCTCCAGCGACTCCAGCGCCTTGCAGAAGCTGTACAGGCCTGCGGGGCGGACCAGAGGCGCGGATCAGAGGTGCGGTTCAAGCGCCACCTTGCACACGTGACAGCAGCAGTGTTTTGACGCCCTGGCTCAGCCCATGATCAGTTCGCACGCTGACCACACAGGCACACAGGCCCGCGTAACGCTTCACACGTCAACCCACCTGGGTGGCGGTCTGGCCACTCGTAAATCTCGAGCAGTGCAGCCAGCAGCTGCTCCTCCTGCTCCTCTTCCTCACTGACCTGGCCGGTGGGCTCGCCACCGGGCTCCCCAGCCATTGTGGCAACCGCAGGCGCGGCCAGCAGTGCGGTGGCCAGGGGCTGGAACAGCTTGCGCACCATGGGCTTGAAGGCCTTGACCTGTAGCAGGAGATGAGGGCAGGCGCGCATGAGCAGGACAGCTGAGCAGGCAGGGCAGGCTCACCTGCGCCGTGTGCTGGGGCTTGCAGACGTCCATGCATCATACTTGTCATGCAGGGCCACTTGCTTCAACTCCAGGACTGCCGGCAACAGCCGCAGCAAGAACAGGCCCTCCCCAGCCCTCACTTGCGAGGAGCCTTCTCCCGAGGTGCCCTCAATCTCCACCTGCCACGGGCGGCATGGCGTGGCACAACTGTTGGAGCACGACGGCAGCCGAGCAGCAGTCGTCGAGGAGGGAGCCCGCGCAGCTCAACCAGGCCGGCATGCTTCCATCTCAAGACCATGCACGCAGGCAGCAGCTCAACCAGGCTGGTATGCCTCCATCTCAGGACCATGCACGCAGGCAGCCCCACCTTGAGCAGCAGGTAGTCCCTCAGGTTCATTGTGGTCAGCAGCATGAGGTGGTCCCCCAGGTACGACAGGATACGGGAGGCCTGAGGCAGGGAGGGGGCATCACAAGGGCCGGAGGCTGCTGGGGCCCGGGGGCTGCTGGGGCAGATGGCCGGCAATGGAGGCAACACTGCTGCTCTATCATGCAGCGCATGCCCTTGTAAAACAGGCACGCCCGTGCACCCAAGCAGCCCCGCCCATGTCCGACCACCCCGCCGCCCGCCGCCCCCACCTGTGCGCTGCGCGCCGCCGCCAGGTGCCAGTTTCCTGCCTCTGCAAACGCCTGGGCGCTGGCGACGCGAGAGAGAACGATGAAGGCCCAGCAGTCGGTGCCCAGGTGCACGGTGCGGAAGAAAAAGTCCTCGGCTGCACAAGAGGGTGGGGGCGTGGGGTGGCGGGGAGGCATGCGGGCAGGTGGGTGGGCAGGGAGGCAGGGAGGCAGGTGCGGCAGCTCAGCAGCCTGGGGCACGATATGAGGAGCAGCGGCCCAGCACTTCATGTAAGCCCGGAAATCTGTGGCACAGCGCAGCTGCCCAGCACACGCACGGTTGGTGTACGCCTCGCTGGTGAGCGTCTGCTCGCAGCGCCAGGGCTGCACCAGGGCGTCATAGTCCAGGTTGAGGCTGTGGCGCACCTGTGCCGGTGGGGAGGGCGGGAGGGAAGAAGCAAGCCGGGTGGTGTGGGCGAGTGCAGGGCAGTGTTGGTTGGGCTCTGCTCCACAGCAGGGAGCGGCGTGTTGAAAGCAGGCAAACCGCACACAGGCCGGCCGACATGGCCGCTCCACACACGAGAGTCAGGAAGGCTCGCTGGGACGACGGCGACACGTGCACGAAATTCAAAGCCAGCAAAGCTCATTTCCTTGTGCACTCGTTCACCAACCAAGCTCACCTTGAACTCGGGCAGGCCCACGGCGCGGCGCAGCGCCGACAGCTGGTGCTCCACCCCCAGCCCCACCGACCAGCGCTCAAAGGCGGCGAAGGCGGAGCTGATGTTGATGACCAGCTGCAGGTGGGGTTGGGGGGGACAGGCTGGAGGATGATGCGGAGCAACTGGATGCCACGCAGAAAGCCGCGCGTGGAGCCAGGCAAGCAAGCACCATCCAGCGGCAACGCCAACACATCCTGCAGGCCTGCCCAATCTTACTCGGATGACTGAGTTGCGCTCAGCGCTGCTCATGCCTCCAAACTGCATCGCGGCAGCAGCGCAGGTGGGGGCGGCTGGAGAGGTTTGAAGTTGAGCCAGCCGCAGCGGCTGCAACAAGCCAAGAGAGACCCAGGCATCTGGTGGCCCACAATACATGCCGCCACTCCTCTCACCTTGGCCTGGATGGCTTGAGTCAGGCGGTGCAGGCCGGGGGAGTGGCAGGGGCCCGCCTTGGTGGGTGGGCAGCCCTCAAAGGGGAACGGCTGCAGGGCAGCAGCGGGGCAGGCACAGTGTGCATGGATGAGGCCTGCCCGTTGCCTTTTTTGAAAGGCAGCAGGCAGCCAGTGACAGAGCGCACATGCAAGCACTGGTGCACACGTCGTGCTGTGCATGCGTCGCACGCTGTGCCTGCCCGCCTACCTGGGTGAGGGACAGGCGGCTGGCGGGCGCCCCGTCCTGCAGCTCCTCCTCCAGCTCGGCATCGATCACCTCGACCAGCAGCTGGCACTGCGCAGGGATGGCAAGGTGAAACAGTCCGGCAGAGCGTGAGCCGGAATGGAGCCCATGTGTGCCGACTCCAGCCACCTCCCCCAGCAGCTGGCAGTTCAGTGTCA
Organism: Chlorella sp. Dachan; assembly: GCA_006782975.1. Classification (NCBI taxonomy): domain Eukaryota; kingdom Viridiplantae; phylum Chlorophyta; class Trebouxiophyceae; order Chlorellales; family Chlorellaceae; genus Chlorella; species Chlorella sp. Dachan. Next base: position 1,076,498 of record RRZL01000042.1, read on the forward strand.
TCGAGGATGCGCAGGAAGATGGAGACGACTGTAGGGTGAAGGCCAGCCCGGCCAGCTCGGTGTGCAGGACGTGGTGCGAAGAAAGGGCACTCCTGGGCACCCCTCCAACTCGGCGCACCTGCGCCGCAATGTCGTCCGCCACCTGCTCCGCACGGCGCTGCTTGCTCACGTACGTGCGCCCATCCGCCACAAACTGGGACAGCAGCAGCAGCGCCAGCTCGATGCCGTGGAACCCTGCAGGTCGTTGGCGGGGTGGGGGTAGTGGGGCGGTGGGCGGGCTTGGACATCGGCAAGTGGAGCCAGAGCCCTGGCACCGCCGGCGCACACACCGCTGCATTCCCTACAGTCCTGCAGGTCCCTGGCCCCGCAGACCTGCGGCGAAGCAGGGCTCTAGCACGGGCCGCTCCGTGGTTGGGGCGTCCCACACATCCTTGAGCAGCGGCAGGTGCACGTACTGCAGGGGAGGGGGGAGGCACAGTGCTCGGCTGGGCAGCAGCGGAAGGCTGCATCACTGCTTCCCGAGCTGGGTTGCTTCCAGAAGGCCAGGCTCAGTGCATCCTGGCACCCCAACCCGTCAGCACCTGCTCATACAGGAGGCGCACACGCTCTCGCCCGACGGGCAGCTTGACGGGCGGCGTGCCTTCGTCACGGTTAGTCTGCGTGTGGAACGGGGCACCAACAATGTTCGCCGTGAATATTGAACAGCACGCCGTCCATGGGAGTGCTTAGGGCAGCTGGGGCACAACGTGGTAGCCGCGCCGAAGGAGCGGCGGCCGAGCGGCGGCGGTGGCGGCCACCTCCATAGCCCCGCGGCTCCCGCGCCTGTTGCACCAACCTGTTGCAGCGGCTGTGGACCGGCCGGCGCACTGCTGCCGCCGCCAAAAGGGCACGACATAGCGGCCTGGAGGCGAGCAGACTTGCTCGCGAGCGGCTGCTCGAGGTCGCTAACGGGGCTGGCGGTGCCCCAAAGGAACGTAGATCAGATGACAAGTGTGTCGGAATGGCTCGGGGTGGCTTGACTGTGTCCGCCCGCTGCGTGCTGTGCAGCTGCCGCTCGCACGCCACCTGTCCACGCGGCCATCTGTCCACCCCATGTAGGGAACCTCTGGAGCACCAGGGCAGCTAGAACCGCCTCAGGGTATCCTCAAGCAGTTTTAAAGGGCGAAAAGACCGAGCATGCTCAGGTTCGAGAGCTTGCGACGCGGCGGCAGCAAGCGGCAACTGCAGTTCGGATCCGGCGGCAGAGCAACCGTCGTGCCATCCATGCTGCACCGACATTATTGACTGCTCAACTTGAGATCCGGGCCGCATGCCCAGCCTCAAATGTACAGCATGTGCAGTGCTAGCCGCACGGAGTGCATGACCGCCGATCCAGCTGGCGCCGCCATCGCCGGCAGCCAGTCCAGCTCTCTCTTCCATTATCGCGGATCGCTCGCAAGCGCATCATCTAGGCAGCTTGTTCGCCTCAAGCAAGCCTGCAGCGGCCGCCATGAGCGAGCCCTTTGCGTTGCTCACGCCAGAGAGTTCCGATGGTGCCGGCGATCCTGTCGTGGTCAGCATGAAAGGTTCCCAGATGCTCAGAGCTGTCGCTGGCCACGCCGCCGCCGCCGCCGCCGCCGCCGCCGCTCCTCAATGACCCTCGCCTCCCCACCGCAGGTGCTGCTGGGGTGGGCGGGGGCGGACCGAGACAAAGCCGTACTGAAATACGCAGAGGTGTTGGCGCAGAGGGGCTATGCCAGCGTGCGCTCGGTGCAGCCGCTGCTTACCGCCTTTTCGCCGCTGGCATCTGCGCGGCGGCGCTGGGCGCTGGCCCTGCTGCGCTACTTGGAGGAGCAGCACCTCTGGCCGCAGCGCCGCTTGGTGCTCTTTGCCTTCAGCAACGGTGAGATTGGCCGGGTGGGAGAGCGGGATGAGTATGTGGCCCTGCAGGAATTGCGTACCTGTTGAGCGCTTGGTTGCTGTCAAACACAGCTTGCCTCTCCACCGCCCTCTACTCCAAGCAGGCGGGCTGTACGTGGTGGAGCAGCTGATGCTGATTGCAGAGAGCGACCCGCGGTGAGCGGTACAATAGCACGCAGGCAGCTGCCTGGGCCCATGCGTATGCAGTAGTGCAGCCTGCCCCCGGTCGTCCTGCTGTGATAATCTCCTGCACACCCATTCACAGGTATGCCCGCCTGCCCGACACCATAGCAGCCCTGGTTGTTGACTCGGCGCCGGTCATGGCTGACCCACGCTCAGTGGCAAGCGTGGTGGAGGCCAGCACTCCCCCCGGCTGGCGCCGCTGGCTGCTTGCCCGGTACATTGCGGCCAGCGCACGGCTGCGAGGCGTTGACGGAGGCATGCAGGCTTACTTGGCCAACCTGCGCCGCCTGGGCTGGGGCAAGCCGCAGCTGTTCCTGTACAGCAGGGACGACCCCATTGCACGCGCCGACAAGGTGGGAGAATGTGTCGATTGCAGCAGAGGTAGGGCATCGTGGCATGCGGGGAAGTCTGCGGAGGACATGAACTTGGTTGCAGCGGTTGACAAATGTCGGATGGCTATTTTTTTTCCGGTTTCTGTTCCCTCATTCCTGGCAGATCGACCAGCTGGTTGAGGACAAGCTTGCGCTGGGGCAGGATGTGCGGGCCCGCTGCTGGGAAAAGGCGCGCAACTGTGTGGCTTGCGGATGGGGACGAGAGGCGGCGGCGACTTGGGGGAGGAGAGGTGGTGGGGGTTGCAAGCCTTCGCTGGCTGCTACGGCATCAGCAGGCTAGGTGGGCACGGATGGCGATGGGCACTTTAACCTTGCGCCTTGCCTGCCCTGCCCCACCCCGCCTGTGCAGAGCGCCCATTGCGCCCACCTGAAGCATCACCCTGAGGAGTATCAGCAGCTGCTGTTTGGGCTGCTGGAGGAGGTACAGGCCAGGCGCAGCTGCAGTGGCGGCGGTGGAAGTGGCGGTGGGAGCAGCAGCGGCGGCGCCGGCAGAGCTCCAAACGGCGGCAGCCGTGCAGGCGGCGGCGGAGCAGGCACTTCAGCGGCAGCCGGTGCACCACGTGCTAGGCTCTAGGCTGGCCAGATGTTACAAGCCGTGCATGTGGTGCGATTCATCAGAGTGGTACAGCGTAGAACGCAAGGGTGCTCAGGCGTCAGCAACAACCGCTGGCTGCGGCCGCCGCACCCACCACCCTGCCAGCTCTTCTGTGCCTGGAGCTGCGCCCCGCTTTGGCCGCCACTCCACTCTCCGTCCAGCTACCTCTTCTTCTTGGGCTCCTCCTTCCCTTCCAGCAGCGGCTGCAGCTCCCGCAGCACCTGGCGCACCAGCTCCAGCCGCGGCTCGGTGTTCACAAACGCCAGCTCAGCCTGCACCATTTCCTCGCCGCCGCGGGAGGCGTGCGCCTGGCCGCCCTCGGGCTTCAGAGCCAGGGCCAGGTAGTGTCGCTGCTTGCGCATGGGGGTGGTGTGCTGTGGGGAGGAGGTGGGTGGGGTGCAGAGCTTTGTGCATCTGTGCTGTTGAGGGGCGGTTGACAGCACAGCCGAACGTAAGCATGCCCGCCTCCACCTCGGTCGCCGCCGCCGTAATCAGCAGCCCAGAGTGTCTGCAAGGAACCCCCCAAAACAAAACAAACGCCCTCACCTCGTGAATGATGGCGCAGTCCACCCGGCTGCACGGCACCACCCGCGTCTGCTGGTTCAGGCGGCACCGCCGCCGCGCCTCAAACCGCACAGCCTGGCCAGGCGTGAAGGTCAGGGTCTCGCAGGACACCTCCACCAGGCCTTGCAGCAGCTGCACTGCCAAGGCGATGGCGGCGGCCAGGGCTGCAGCTTGGGCCCAGCTCCAGTGCCAGTTCATGACCACGGCCTGAGGGGGCGAGGGTGGGGATGAGGGGCAAGCATTGGGGCAAGATTTGGGGATGCACTGGCGGACGCGGCAGCTTGCAAGCTGCATCGACCTTTCAGCCAGGTTTCCAGGGCGCAAGGGCACGCATTAAAAGATTCATGCAACTCACCCAGGCAATCATGCCGCCCAGGGCGAGCAGCGGCGGCAGGTCGTGTGGCGACAGCAGCGGCCGCTCAACGCGCCACTCCACTGCACCGCCGTCATGGTGCAGCACCACCAGCCTCTCCTTATCTCCCAGTCCCATGGCTGCCTGCAGTGAGGCGCGCGGGCGAGGCCAGGGGCAAGGGTGAGAGTGAGGGTGAGGGCGGCATCCTGGCGGCGGCGACGGCGGCGGCGGCGGCGGCAGGAAGCGGCGATGACGCCGCAGTGGCGCTCCGGTGCGATGTCGCTGTTTAATGCGCTTTTTATGACGCGCCTGCGGGCGTCAGCGGGTCGCGGAAGCAGCAGCCTGGGGCTCGCAAAATGTCGCCTGTGGGGAGCCTCTCGGGAGGCTCTGAACGATTCATACCGCTACCATGCCAGCGACAGCAAGCATGCGATTGATGCGCCACCACCTGCCTGCCGCCGCCGCCCAGCTGGCGCCGCTGCCGCCGCATACTCGCCGGCATGCAGTGGCCGCCCATGCTGCCAAGCTGGGTGGGCTGGTATGGGGGCTCGACTGCAGATGCCAGGTGCCTTGGGCACACCATCGGTCCGAGAAACACAGGGGTGGCCCCCAGCAAATGCAACACGTTGATCGGCATGCCGCCGAGCTGGCCTGGCGCATGCATGCCATGAACATCAGCTGCTGGCAACGCAGTGATGGACATTTGATTGTTTATGCGGGCATAGCAGGTATAGCATGTTTAGAGCGGGCCAAGTGATTCCCCACCACACGTGAAGAATCTTGGTTGCACACGCTCTGGCTGAACGTCTCACCGCCGGCGGCAGTGCCCAACCCCTGCTCCATCTTAAGCCTTCGTGATGCTCCTCTTTGCCAAACTTGATTGCTTGCACGATCTTACGCCCTTGAAGTTGACAGCTAGCGCCTCGGATGAGGTGCCTGTGGCCCTTCTCTACGACGCCCATGCTGCGCGCTGCAACGGTGGTAGGTTGTGGTTCATGAGCTCAAAGCCGTTGATTCACTACCGGCCATTTTGTGATCAGGGTCACTCGGGGCAGTCCTTGCGCACGCACAAAGCCATGCAGGCCATCACGAGCGCCCACCCCGCTGCCTGCCCGGGCCTGGCTCGCCCGCGCCTGCCCCAGCAGCGGGCCCAGCAGCCGCGCCTGATCGTGCCAAAGGTGTGTGCATGTTGATCTGCTCCCGCGCGCCAATGCATGGCGGTTGGGAACCGCCTCTCCACATCTGCCGCCGCCGCTTCCGGACGCCCCGCCCCCCTTCTACACTGCAGGCTACATCCAGTGATGTCCAGCAGTGGCTCAGCCAGGGCCTGATCACTGACCAGGAGGCCAAGAAGTGAGTGCTGGCAAAAGCGGCATGCATGGCACAGCTGCGCGGGTTGTCGTCACCCTTCACAACAATGCTGGCCCCGCCGCCGGCTGTCGGTTTGAACCCTCGCTCAGCCCCGTCCACCCATGCCCCGCTCCGCCTGCCTTGCAGCTTCTCCCCCCAACAACTTGAGTTCATGGCACGCAAGCGCCAGGGTGGTGAGTGAATGGGAGTTGGACGAGCGAATGGGAACCGCTGCGTGTCGGGCGTGAATCCTTGGAGCTTTGTTGTGGCCCTTACCCCTACTGTGGCCCTGCTTGTTAACCCCAGCCCATCCGACCAAAGCTGTGCACCTGCCACCGTACATGTATGCAGGCGGCTCGGCGTCCCCGGCCCCCACCGCCCGCAGCAGCAGCCTGGAGAGCGACCGCGCCAGCCTGGAGCGCAGCTTCTCCTCCAACCCCTCCCCTCGCCCCTCCTCCCGCCAGTCCTTGCCTCGCCCCTCCTCCCGCCAGCCCTCCTTCAGCGCCGCACCCTCCTCCTCCTCATCCGCACCATCCTACACGCCGTCTGCATCTTCCAGCCCCGCTCCGGCGCGCTCCTCCTCCTCCTCGCCCCGCAGCGGCGGCACGAGCGGCCAGCGGGACCACAAGGTGCGCTGTTTGAGGCTGCGGGTACTTTGGCATGCTGTTGACTACACGCGCGTACGCTGCTGGTTGGACGCTGCAGCAGCAAGGAGCGTCCCTGTGCTCACATGTTTCCCCTGTCTCCAACTGTGTGGTCACCCGCAGGGCCGCTGGCGCGGCATTGATGCTGACGTGGACATGTCTGACGACCAGCAGGTGGGTGCTGTGTGGCTCTGGGGCCTCACCTCTGGGCGCAACAAGCTGCAGGGGTTCACCAAGTTTGACTGCCTGCTCCATGATACATGGCCAGTCACACCGCTCACCGCGACCCCTGCACCCCTGCAGGACATCACGCGCGGGCGCGACATGGTGGACAGCCTGTTCCAGGGCTTTGGCGCGGGCGTGGGCGGCACCCACAACGCGGTGCTGTCCTCCACTGACTACCTGTCCACCGCCATGCGCAGCCTGGGCAACATTGAGGACGGATTCTACATCGCCCCCGGTGAGCAGGGGTGGACAGGCAGAGGTGCACAGGCTGCGGGAGAGCTGCGAGTGTGCATGTGCGCTTGCGGCGCTGCCGTGCCCTGCCACCCCTGCCTCACCCCGCCTTGCTTCAACCGTGGCGGACACCCCCTCGCTCTGCGCGCAGCCTTCCTTGACAAAATGGCCATTCACATTGCCAAGAACTTCCTGGACCTGCCCAAGATCAAGGTGCCCCTGATTCTGGGCATCTGGGGCGGAAAGGGCCAGGGCAAGACCTTCCAGTGCAACCTGGCATACAAGAAGCTGGGTGCGTGGTGAAGCACACCTGAAGCAGCAGGGCAGCATGTGCACCTATCCCAGCTGCCACTTTACCCTGGGGCAGTCGCCTGGGCAGCATGACGTAACCTTGCAGGCTGGCCATCACACACCTGCTCAGCACATGGCCCTGCAATGTGTGTTGCCCCACGCGCACGCAGGCATCAGCCCCATTGTGATGTCTGCCGGCGAGCTGGAGAGCGGCAACGCCGGGGAGCCCGCCAAGCTCATCCGCCAGCGGTGAGCGAGGGTGGGAGCCGGCATTTAAGTAGCCCTGCAATGCGTCAGGACAATGCTGTCGGCCTGCAGCCCCTGTTTGCATGCTTGCCCCGGCTCCTGGCGCGTGCATGAGCACTGGCGTGAGCACTTTGCGCGGCACCGCGGCCGCCTCACCTGCACCTGCCCGTTATTGCCCTGTGCAGCTACCGCGAGGCGTCCGACATCATCAAGAAGGGCAAGATGGCCTCGCTGTTCATCAACGACCTGGACGCGGGTGCTGGCCGCATGGGTGACGCCACCCAGGTGCGGAGGCAGAGCAGGCCGAGTCGGCCGCGGGTCCCTGGCCAGGGTGCGATGCACGTGAAGTGCAGTTGGAAGGAAGTCTGATGTGCACAGCCCTGTGCCACAGCTTACAGCATGGGCGCGGTGGTACGTCGTGTTGCACCGCATCATGCCTCGTCCCGCCCATGCTCCCCGCACCACGCCCCCACCAGGCATGGCCCTCACCAGCCCTCCTCCATGCACTCCCCTAACCCCATTGCAGTACACCGTGAACAACCAGATGGTGAACGCGACCCTCATGAACATTGCCGACAACCCCACCAACGTGCAGCTGCCCGGCGTGTGTGAGTGCAGCAGGCGGGGGGGGATGGTGCCTCACAGCTCGGCCGCATTCCCTGGGTCGCCGTGCTTGGGCTGCACGCCTCTCACTCCATGCTTCCCCCACACTCATCCTGCCCCGCAGACAAGAACGAGGAGATCCCGCGCGTGCCCATTGTGTGCACGGGCAACGACTTCTCCACCCTGTACGCCCCCCTGATCCGCGATGGACGCATGGAGAAGGTGTGCGCTGCATGAGAGCTGCTTGCCTTGCCGCCGGGCTGCTGTTGTAGGCATGTTGAGCAGATGAGCGTGCTGTAATTCCCAGCCAGGCCGGCCTGGCACCGAGCTACGTGCTGCAGCAAGCCGTCCACCCTGCCGCCAACCTGTCTCTTCCCTGCCCTGACCCTGCCTGGCCGTTGCTCGCCCCGTGGTGCAGTTCTACTGGAACCCCACCCGCGAGGACCGCATCGGCGTGTGCATGGGCATCTTCCAGGTGCGACTCGGTTGCCCTGCCGTGCTGCCAGGCCATCTCCATGCCGCGTGGCGTGCCGCCTGCGGCAGGCTTGGCCTAGAGAGCCCCTCCTGGCCAACTTTGTTTGAACTTCAATGCCGCTTCAATGCGTGCCATTCCGCCCTGTCTGTCCCGCAGCACGACAACGTGAGCCGCGCCGACGTGGAGACCCTGGTGGATGCCTTCCCCGGCCAGTCCATCGACTTCTTTGGCGCGCTGCGTGCCCGCGTGTACGACGACAAGGTGCGATTGACCACATTGAGCAGGAAACAGCCATGGCGGGGGTTGCTGCTACCTTGAGGCGCTGCTGTTGGATGGTCTGCTGCGACCCCTTTCCAATGAATGTCTCCATGGGGTTCTGCTTGGCCAGCCCCACTGCCCGCCACCCACTCAAGCTCTCGCAACAACCCCGCCCACTTTAGGTCCGCGAATGGATTGGCGGCATCGGCGTGGAGAACATGGGCAAGCGGCTGGTGAACAGCAAGGAGGGCAAGGTGGAGTTTGACAAGCCCTCCATGCCCCTGGCCACCCTTATGCACTACGGTGAGCCTGGCAGGCTGGTGGGGGAGGTGTCACACTCATGCGTGTTACGGCAGCCATGGCGCTTGTCGACATGGCGAGCTGCATGCTGGCTGGGCTGACGCAAACGCAAACCGCACTCGTCAACCAACGAGCACTCCCTCTCCCATGCCCCCCTTTCCAGGCAACCTGCTGGTGGAGGAGCAGGAGAACGTGAAGCGCGTGCAGCTGGCAGACGAGTACATGAGCGGCGCGGTGAGTGGAGGGCACTGATGCTGCCTCATTGGCTTTGGCCTGGCTGTGCTGCCACGTCGCGTGCCAGAGCCTGTATGCTGCTGTGCTGCTGCTGAGCATGATGTCTCCTCGGTTTCATGCTCTGCCCCACAGGCGCTGGCAGGCGTCACCGGCAGCAGCCTGCCGGAGGGTTACCGTGCGCGGTAAACGAGCAGTGAAAATAAGTTTCATGTCAAGCCTCGCTGCAACCGACCCAGCAGATGGGAATGCACAGTAGGCTCCCCTTGCACCTGCAGAAGCGTCCTGCACTAGGTTTACCTTGCATGGCATCCCGCATGCCATCCCTTGAAATACACACAAGCACCCACCATTCATCTTTTGCTGCCTGTATGCCAGCTGAGCTGGCCGTTTTTGGTGCGTCTGTTTCGCCCGCTCGATGTGTGCGGCACCCTGCGCCATGCTCCACGATGCGCGCGACCTAGCCCCAGATTACTACCCACCGTTTTATCCATGTGATACCATTTCATCTTGCATTGCCCATGTAATCCAAACGAAACAGTCAGGGCAGCAGCTGCACACAAGCGTGTGGATGCACGAGGTGGCGGCGAGCCGCCGGTGCATGCTGCCCCCCGCTGCTGAGCTCTGCAGGTGGGTGCGGCAGCCGCGTGTGCGTCCGAGCTTTGTTACCGCCTGTGTGGCGCTGTGTCTCGCCCCTGAAGCGCAGCCGCCACCTCAGGAGGTCGGGAGCGGGTTTGCCGTCGCGCGCCTCTGTTCGCGCCGCCGCTGCTGCCATCGTGCGTAGAGCGCGATTGTTGTCGACCGAGCGCTCTCCTCTGTTGTGCTGCCGCCGCCGCCGCTGCCACTGCCGTTGCTGTGCCCCGCTAAGCGGCAACATCTGCCTTGCTGATCCATTGCGCTGCAGTGCGCACCTGGCCGTTATATCGCACCAGGCAGCTGGGCCAGCGGGATGATGGTCGCCTCGCTGCGCAAGCTGCCGCTGACGGCGCTGCTCAGCCCGAGCGATGGAGCAGCGGGCAAGGGCGGCGCCGAAGGGCCGGACGGCAGCACCCCTGCCTACCTGTCTCGAGACACCCTGCAGTAAGTGGGAGGGTGGTGCATTCAGGGGCTGTGGCGCGTTGTTTGGGTGCAGGGTGCTCAAGCATGCACAGTGACACTGCCTCACCTGACTGTTCATGGATCCTCTGCACCATCCCTGCAGGCTGTGCTTTGCGACGCGCAAGCAGATCTACAAGCTGAAGGACCTGGAGCTTGCGCTTCTGCGAGCATTTAGCGGCCAAGGTAGGCCGGGGGTAGATGCCTTGCAACAGCTGAGACGCTGGCTGCTGAGAGGGCATTCTGTGGGTCTGGAGCACCTAGCCACCGCGCCGCACATGCGGACTCCACCCCTCCCCGCACCTTCTCGTCTGCCGCAGACGTGCTGCCCTCCATCCTGAAGGGTGCCCTCGTGCGCTTTGTTTCCAAGCAGGTGGGTGCAGTTGGTCGGGACCCGGGCAGCTACAGCTGCTGGCTGGGCTTTGAACAGGCGGCTGTGCAGAGGAGTAATGTGCGGCTGGCACCGGCGCTGCCTTACTGTAAGCTGCACATGTTGACCCCCTTACTTATGCCAACAGGAATACCGCATGGCGCTCATCAGCGAAACGCGGGAGGAGCCGGCTGGCCAGCTGATGCTGCGTCCGCAGGTGAGCCCAGCATGCTAAGCGCTGCACACTCACACCGGCAAGATTGAGGCCGTTCTTGGGAGCAGGCCCTGGCATGCCACTTGCTGGCATGGCATGCGGGACTGGCATGGCATGCCTGCCCTGCCTGCCCTGCCTGCCGTCCTCCACCTGCACTCCTCTCCCTCTCTCCCCTGCCCTCGAACCCCCAGGGCTTTGACCGCTGGGTGCCCTCCTCCTGCCTGTCCAACACCTGCACCCTGAGCGACGACAAGCAGTGGGCGGCTCTGGGGCGGGACGAGGTCTGCGCCCTGCTGCGCACGCTGGCGGGCGCCATGCCATCGCGTCGAGAGGTGGGCCAGGCATGTGCTGCAACCGCATGCTTGCCTTGCTGCTCTTGGCACTCAGGCTGCTCGACCACGGCTTTTGCTGGGGGTGTTTGCTCCGCACATGCGCCGTGTGAACCAAGCACAAACAACGCCTCACCGCTGCAGATCGCCGCTACATGCTGCCGCCTCAGCACGGGCTGGCTGTGGGCATGCCAGGGAGCAGGCGCCTTCCGGGCAGCACTAGCTGCTGACCCTGCTGCAGTTGTTGCGCAGCTGGAGGACCCTGCTGCTGTGGCGGCCCTCCTGCCATGCGTAGAGGAGCCGGCAACGCACAGCAGCCGGCCACCCACCCCAGCAGAGGCCGCTGCAGCTGCAGCGCGTGCAGCTGCTGCATTCAGGCAGAAGGCGCAGCATGGCGGCAGCGGAGATCCGGAGCAGCCGGCGCAGCAACATGGTCGGCCAGCCTCACCGCCCTGGTCTGCTGGAACCCAGCCGGCTGTGGCGTCCCAGCAGCAGCAGGCACAGGTGCGGGACGGCCCCGCTCCCAAGCGGCAGCGGGCAGACAGCCCATCTGCAGGCAGCACTGGACAGCAGCAGCAGCAGCAGCAGCAGCAGCAGCAGCAGCAGCAGCAGCAGCAGCAGCAGCAGCAGCAGCAGCAGCAGCAGCAGCAACAGCAGCAGCAGCAGCAGCAGCAGCAACACCAGTCTGGGGGCCAGCCGCCGTTACAGCATCTTTTGCAGCCAGCAGCAGAGGCGTTCCGGTTTGGCTTTGCCCCTCAAGACATGTCTCAGCGGACTGGCCAGGTGTTCCCTCCAGCAAGTCAGATGCAGCAGCCAACTGTCCAGCCGCCGCCACCTACAAATCGGCCGCTGGGGCCGAGTGGTCAGTTGCTGCCGGCGTCCTTCCAGCTGCCGCCGCCTCTGCCGTTGCTGCCACCATTCACACAACCTGTGCAAACTCCAGTGTCGCCCTCTGTGGCACAGCACCAGTGGGCTGTGCAGCAGCAGCAGCAATCACAACCGCCGCCGCCGCAGCAGCAACCACAGCCGCAGCCGCAGCAGCAGCAGTCTCAACAGCAGTCATCGCAGCAGCAGCAGCAGCCGCTCCTCGCAGGGCGCGTGCAGGCGCCGCTGTGGCCTGTGCTCAAGCAGTCGCCGACGGCGGGTTACGCCTGGATGCCAGCCGGCGGTGCGCTGGAGCGAGGGCTTATGCAGGCTGTGCATGCCTTGACGAGCAGCGCACCCACGGAGCCTCGCCAGCTGGGCGACCTGGGCAACCAGCTGCTGGCAATGAAGATGTGAGTGATGGCAGGGGCGCAGGCGTGGAGTCCATGGTGGTGGTGGCACGGGTTGGCAGCGCCCTGTGCGCCTGCCTGCTTTCAGGTGTGGCAGTGCAGTTGGGCTGTGCCCACTATCTGGCTGCAACGCCCGCGCAGGTGCCAAGCAGCATTGGCAGCCAACCACCTGCCCCCATTTACAGCTTGCCCCCTTCCTGCCTTTTGCACGCAGCAACTACAAGAACTATTGTGGAAACCACAGGACGCTGACGCAGTGCGTGCACGAGCTGTACTACCGCGGCCTCATTGTGCTGTACAGCCAAACGGTGCGGCAGGCCAAGAGCTATTACTTCGCGGCTCAGCCCGCCCGGCTGCTGCCGTGATGCGCAGCGCGCGGTGCAGTGCTTCACAGCCCGCAAGATGCGCGGTTGATTGGCATTGGCCAACCTAAACCATTGTCCAACCTGTATCATTGCAACAGCAGCAATCTGTTGGGGATGCAAGGAGGGGCAAGATGCATTCAGGCATGGGGGGGAGGCAGTGCGCTTAGCGTCATCGCGAGGGTCGAACGACAGCAGGGCACATGGCAGCAGGCACCGCCGCATCCATTGCCTCCAAACCATAATAAGTGTCTTCCTGCAATCTATTTTCAGCTTACTACACTAGCCGAGGGGCCCGCAGTTCGCCAAAACATTTGCGCCTCGCTCGCCTCGCTGCCCTTCACGCCCCACTCAACTATCAGAGCATCTGCGAAACTGTGCGAATCGCAGGCAGCAGGCGATCACGGTTGCCGCCCGCGCTCGGTAGCTGCCGCCGCCGCCGCCGCCGCCGCTGTTGCTGCCCACGAGCGGCGTCCCTGCGGCAGCGGCATACATGGCGGCGCCGCCATCTGATGCCGACCTGCCGGCATACCCGCTGCAGCCCAAGCACCGGTGGAGCTTCCGCAACCACTTCCTGACAGGCATCACCCTGCCGGCCTGGCTACGGCTGCTCTGGCGCTATGGCCGCGGCATCGACTGGCGGCTCTACTGGCAGGCAGGCGCTGAGTTTGTTGGCTGGGTCAGGCCACGATGGGTGATAGGGTGCAGGCGTGGGGTGGGGGTGCGGAGCTTCAGGCTTGGAGATTCGTTGAGAACACCGCTCCCCCGCTCCTTCCCCTCCGCAGCGCGCCGCATTCCTGTCGCTGATGAGCTGTCTCAACTCGCTGCTAGGACTGGTTGACACGCTGCTATACGGCCGAGACATTGCACAGCAGCAGCTGCACGACCAGCCCGTCATCATTCTTGGTGTGTGTCTGCTTGTGGAACTGTGTGTAAAGACTGCTGTGTGGTCTGCCGCCTGTCGTGTGCCGCTGAGGGCAGGCGCCTGCTTCTGCTGCCCCTGTTCTGCGCAGCTCACCTGCAGGCAAAGACGTCCTATGTCTGACCGGTTTCGTTGATCCGCCTGACGCCCGTTTGCTGCCCTGCACGCCTGCAGGCCACCCGCGCACGGGCACGACACACATCCACAACCTGCTGGCCCTGGACCCCCAGTAAGAGCGGCCGCTAGTTGTGTGCATCGCTGACGGCAAGCTGTTGTACCGTTTTCCTAACTGCACTGGAGGGAGGGATGACGAGGTGTGTGAGCTGCATGCGCTTGCTAGCCACATGCACCCTCCACATGCACCCTTCACCACCCCACCCCTCCTCCCCTGGCCCCAGGTTTGCCTACGCCCGCACGCTGCACGCCGGCTTCCCCGCCGCCTTCCTATGGCTGGAGGCCGCGGGCGCCAAGCCCGCCCTGTCTGGCTTTGTGGACAGCACCCGGCCCATGGACCAGATGCCGCTCAGCCTGGACACGCCGGCAGAGGATGAGATTGCCATGTCAGCGGTGGCGGGCGTGTCAGCGTACCTGCCCCTCGTGTTCATGCGGGACAGGTGGGTGCGCAGGTGGTTTGCGGGAGCGTGGGGTGCGCCTGGTGCCAGCGCTGACCAGGGCGTGGGTGGGCACCGGGCACGGTGCATTGCGCACAGCCGTAAGAACGCATGACGAGCAATCGAACGTCGTGCTGAGGCTGGGCCTGCTCAAGCGACGCTCTGCAGGCACAAGATGGATCCATTCTACACGTTTGAGGGGGCGGACGCCGGCGACTTCAGCCTGTGGCGGGACGCCATGCTGTGGTTCTTCAAAAAGGTGGGGACAACTGCAGCTCGCCAGGATTTCAAGTTGCAGTAAGGGCTGGCTGCATTTCCTTTCACCTTGCCATGCCGTCTGGTGAGGACGATGCCTGTCGCATGCCGAGTCCTGCCAGGTGTTTGGCAGCATTGCCCCCCCACCCAACCCCCGCCATTGCTCCCCCACCCAACCCCCGCCCCTGTACCCCGTAGGTCACGCTGCGTTGCGGCGGCCGCAAGCCGCTGCTCATCAAGTCTCCGGTGCACACGGCGCGTGTGGCGCTGCTGCTCAAGCTGTTCCCGCGGGCCCGCTTTGTGTATGTGCACCGAGACCCGCTGACCACCTTTTGCAGTGCGGCGCACATGGTGAGCTCGTGTTCGTCCTGTGCCTGGGGTGACGCTGTGGCGGCCGCCAAGCAGCCGTGTGTGGCAGGCAGCTGGGGCCGGAGAAGGTATGGTGCATCGCAAGTGCGCGGCTCAAATCGGCTGCCTGCCTGTCCCACTGCCTTGCAGGCAAACACTTACTACTGGCGAGTGCCTGGGAGGTCTTTGCAACGCCAGTAGCACTGTGATGTGCCGGGCTCAGCTGAGGGGCAGGGAGAAGGGGCACCGCTCACCGTTTCTCCCGCTCACCCCTCTGCTTGCTGCCGCACACCCGCTGCCCCCAGGTACTGCTACCTGCAGCAGCCCGGCGACGCAGACGTCACTGGCTTCATCCTGGATCAGTTCGAGCTGCTGCACCGCACATATGTGCACGACCGCGCCCTCATCCCACCAGGTGCGGCACATGATAGATGGGGCGGGGTGTGCCGGCAGTAGCAGTACGTATGCCTCGATGGCAATCATCGCGCACTTTAGCCGGCCCGCCACCCATGCTCCGCTGGTGCGAGCTGCTGCTCTGAGTGCTAGCAGCAGCGCACCACGCCCTGGCCGCTCGCACCTGCTCACCAAACCCCCTCTCTTCCTGTGTTTGACCGCGTGCAGGCCAGCTGGTGGAGGTGCGGTTTGCTGACCTGGAGCGCAACCCGCTGGGCACGCTGCGCCACATCTACAGCGGCCTCTCCCTGCCCGGCTTTGAACGAGTGCAGCCGATGTTTGAGCGCTACATCGGCAGCCTGGAGATGAGCGGGTTCAGGAAGAACGCTCACAGGTGGGCGGTGTGGCTCTGGTGATACTAAAGCTGGCTGTTCACGCGGCCCGGTCACAGCAGTGGCACTTAGCATTGGCACCCACCCACCCTTGTCTGAGGCATGCTCCTGCATGCCACTGGTTGCATGGCGTTTGTACCAAGAGCCGCGCACACCGTGTCTCGCAGGCGCCTGAGCCCCGAGCTGCGCCAGCGCGTGCGCCAGCGCTGGGCCGCGTTTTACAAGGACTTTGGCTACCCGCTAGACGAGGAGGAGGAAGCTGTGGCGGACCAGTAGCAGCCGTGACCACAGTGTGGTATTTTGCACTGGCCCTGGGATAACTCTCAAGAGGGCACGTTCTCGACTTTCCTCTCACTTGCTCTGCCTGCCTGCCGTCCTGCCGCCTCTCTTGCAACCCTTCTTTTCAACTTTGTTCCAATTTCAGTTTCAACACAATCCAGTTCTCACTTCATACCACTCAACCGCGATGCGCTTTGATCAGCAGTCCCTCCACTTCCGCCAGCCCACCGCAGTCATTCTCCTTGCAGCCGCCCCGCTTGTAAAGCCCCACACTGCCACTGCCGCTACTTCCGTTGGGGCCGCTGCCCCCCAGCGCCGCCTGGCCCTGTGCCACAGCCTCAAGTAGGCGGCACTGCTGCTGCAGCGCCGCACACTTGAGCTCAGCCGCGTCCCGCTCCCGTGCCGCCCTGTCCCGCTCAACACACGCGCGGTCCAGCCGGGCCTGCAGCTCCTTGCGCTGCTGGCTGGCGGTGCTGTGGGCGGCCACAGCCGCAGCGGCCTGCGCCTGGGCCTGCCGAGGGGCAGGAGGAGGCAGGGATTCGCTGGAGTGCAGCAGCACAGTGCAACCACTTGCATGCTGTGTGATGACCAGTGCCATGCATGCATGGCACCCCGCCCCCACCCATCTACCCACCCGGTGTGGCCACCTGTGGCCCTACCGCCACCCCAGCGCACCTGCTGCGCTGCTCTCCGACCTTCCTCTGCCGCCCTCCGCTGCTCCTCAGCTGTGCGCTGTGCGGCACTCAGCTCCTGCCCTAGCCGAGCCGCTTCCGCCTTGGCTGTGCTCGCCTCGATCTGCAGGTCCCGAGTGGCCGCCGCGCGCTCCTCACACACCCGCCGCAGCTCCTCCTGCCAGGTGTTGGAGCGGAGCAGGGGCTGGATGTCAAGGTATGTCATGCTAGGCTGGCATACTGGTGGGGACGCTAGAAGGGAGGCCACAAAGGCTCAGGATGAGTAAAGCAGGCATGCAGGCTCACATCTTCTGAGCCAGCTGTCTGGCGAACACACCGCAGCCGTTTCACCTGCAACCGCGCTTTCTCCGCTTCAAGAGCGCCCACCTCCTTGCGCACAGCAACCAGCTCAGCGGCCTGGGCACGCAGCGCCTCCTGCTGCCTGCCTGCCTCCGCAGCCTGCGCCGCTGCCGCAGCATCAGCACGACCAGCCGCCGCCTTCTGCTCCGCTTCGGCCTTGGCAGCCAGCAGGCGCAGCTCAGTCTGCAACTCCTGCTCTCGAGCATCCGCCCGGTGTGCCGCCGCCTGCGCCTCCTCCCGCAGGCTGTCCAGCCGTGCCTGCAGCTGCTCCGCTTGCGCTTTTGTAACCTTGTGCGCCTCCTCAGCACCCACCAAGCGTTCATTAGCTGCAGCCAGGCTGGCCTCCAGCTGCTGCCGCTGCTGCTCCCAACGCTGCCGCTCCGCCCCATGCGTGGCCTGCGCCTGCGCAAGGGCCGCCTGACAGCTGTCGCGCTCCTTGGTGGCCGCCTGCAGCCCCGCCTCCAGCTGTCGGCAGCTGGCACTCAGCTCCTGGCCCACAGCCGACAGCTGCTGCACTTGGCCCAGCAGCGCCGCCCGCTCCTGCTGCAGGGAGGCCTTGTCGCCCTCCAGCTCGCTCACCCGCGCCTGCACCGGAGGGGAGGCAAGTGCGACGTCAGAGTTACACTATGGGAAGGAGCAAGCCAGTTGGGCAGCATGAAGGTCTACCTGCTTGCGCTTCACACAACGAGCCAGGCATAACCAGCCTACTTCGCTGGACGGCATCAGCCTGGCAAGCCACGCAGCAGGGAAGCGCACCCTACCTGCAGGGCGCGCGCTGGATCCCCTTCAGGCAGCCGCCCCGCCAGCTGCTGACGCAGGGAGCGGACCTCCGCGGCCAGCTGCTGCTCACGGGCCAGCCCCGCTGCGCGCGCTTCCTGCGCTGCCTCCATGCAGCGACCCGCCTCCCGCATGTGTCCCGCAGCCTGCAACCAAAGACGTGAGTGGAGGCTGTGAGAGGATTGCAAGATGGGTTTGTCGAGTGCGGGCAAACAGGATGTGCGCTCAAAGTAACACTGCTGATCGACTTGCCTCGGCCTCGCGGCGGGCAGCCTCAGCTGCCTTGCTGGCTGCTGTCGCTGCCTCGGCACGTGCCGCAGCTGCCTCGCCCCTGGCTGCCTCAGCCTGGCGCCGCAGCTCTGCTGTCTCTGCTGCAAACCCAGCGGGGGTGGCCTCCTTGAGCTGCAGCTGGGCGGTGGTCAGGGCCGCGGTCAGGACAGTCTTCTCTCCAGACAGCGCCTCCACGGTGCTCCTGAGTTGGAAAGGCGGAGCGGGAGCAGTACGTGTGTGTACGGGACAATGAAACACTGGGCTGTGGTGAAAGCACCGCACAGGGCGCACCGCACAGGGCATCCAGCTGGTTTGAGTGGTAGCACAGCCCTCTCCCACACCTGAGCTCTGCGCACTGCGCGTCTTTCGCCTCGATACGAGCGCTGAGCCCAGCCAGCTCTCGACCCACCGCCTCGCACTGCCCCACCGCCGCAGCCAGCGAGGCACGCAGCTCTGTCTCACGCTGCTGCCCGGCCCGCATGGCGTCTGCTGCTGACGCCAGCTGGCTGACTGCGGCGGCAGCCTGTGATGCGAGGCGAATGTTGTCGGCCGCGGCTGCTGATAGGTGGCCCTGCATTCGTGCCAGCTCAGCCTGCATGGCCGCCTGCTGCTCCAGCAGCAGGGCGTTCTCACGGAAGAGCGCGTCCGCACGCTGGCTGCCGTCGGCGCTGCCACCCTTGCTGCCCCTGCCGCTGCCGCTGCCAGCTGCCTGGCGTGCCGCAGAGCCCTCAGGTAATTCTGACCCCTCCTTGGCCAGCACACCTGCATGCTCAGCAGCTGCTGCCGGCTGCTCCTGCTGCTTCTCCGCCCGTGCCTCTGCTACAGCAGCAGGCGCCAGCGCAGGCTGCTTGGCGGGCGAGGCGGCCAGGCTACCAGCAGTGGAGCGGGACTGAGCCAACTCGCAGCTCAGCTGGGCCACTGCTGCCTCCAGGCGCTGTACGTGGCTCTGCACGCCACTGCCGTTGGGCCGCCCGCTGAAGGACAGCAGCCGCACGGGCAGGCTCGGCTGCGGCAGCGTTGCCTGCGGCTCGGCTGCCGCCGCTGCATGTGTGGGGCTGGAAGGCGCAGACGCAGAGAGGCGGTGGCTGGGAGCTGCCTTGGCGCCCGCTGGGCTGGCCACCAGCGGCAGTCCCGGCAGGACGGGCGAGGTGGGCGCCGAGCACGAGGGCACTCGGGGATGGGCGCCATTCTGCTTAACTGCGCCTGCGCCCGCTGCTGCGCCTGCTCGGCTGCAGCCATCTGCTGCTAGGTCGAAGTGGACGTGCGGGCTGCCAGCATGCGCGGTGGTGATGCCCCACGCCCCCTCTGCCTCCTCGTCCGAGCCCCAGCCCAGCTCCCCCAGCAGCGCGTCTGGGGAGTCGCCTCGGCTGTCCAGGCTGGCTGCATCCTCGCTGCCTCCTGCCAGGCTGCCGCCGCCGCTGCTGCCAGCACCCACATCTGCCACGGGGGATCCAAAGCTGAGGGAGCGGGGGTCAGGCTCTGCTGGCTCCTCGGCAAGCGGTTGGGGCGGGGGTGTGGCAGCAGTGTGGGAGGGCACCGGGCACCGCACCCCTGCCGCCAGCAGGCGCGCCTCCAGCTCGCTGTCCTGGGAGCGCGGCGCCCGGCGGGCATGCTCCTCCAGCTGCCGTGCCGCCTGCTGCACCTGCTCCTTGGATTTGGCTCGCAGCAGGAGCTCTCGTGGAGCGGGGCGCTGTCGCCCGCCGTCGGCCACCCGCAGGCACAGCGCGTGCTCCCTGGTGGGCAGCACACACGCCTGCCAGCTGACAGCGCCAATGTCGTGCTCCTCAAGCGTCTGCGGGCGGGGTTGGGAGGGGTGGGATTGCGGTCAACGAGGGCCATGAGCGGCGGTAGCGGCGGCGGTTGGCGGCGGCGGCAACACCCACCTCGCCGGCCTTGGAACGCAGCCTCAGGCGGCCCTGGTCTGCTACGAGGACCACGCGCTGCTCCCCCAGCGGCCCGGAGAGGCGGAAGGAGCTGCGGTCCGGCGAGGTGAAGCCTGGAAAGCGCATGGACGCTGCTGTTTGGGATCTCAGGCATGTGCGTGGGTGTGAATTGAGCCGTTGAAGGGGAGCGGCCTGCGCAAGCGTGCGTTAGGTTGCGAGCCTCCATGCACAGGGCGAGTTTCGTGCCAGGGGGCAAGGAGTGACACTGTAACGATTCCCATAGTGCAACTGAGCAGGGCAGCGCCGCCACAGAGCGATGGGTCGCGAACACCGCCGCGGCGAGGAGAGCGATGCCCTGGCGGCCATCAGCCGCGCTTTAGCGGTGAGACTGATGCGATCAGTTGCAGGCGAGGCAGCCCGCTGAGCTGCACGCTGGCACTGGCCGCCGCGCCTGCAGGCCGCCGCTGCTGCTGCCGCCTCCCCAACATGCACTGATTGCACAAGCCAACCCAACGGTTGCACTGCATGCATTGTGGCCCGCTGCCCCAGGCCGCCGCCGCCGCTCCTCCCGCCGCCACGCCGCCAGCGGCTGCTGCACCCGAGCGCACGGAAGCAAAGAAGGACAAGAAAGCCAAGAGGGACGCTTCTGAGAAGAAGAAGAAGCGCAAGCATGAGGCGGCAGCAGCGGTCGCAGCGACAGCAGATGCGGCTGAGCGGGATGAGCCCGGTGCCATCATGCAGCCGCCCGAGCCGGCGGCATCCGACATGGAGCTGGCGTTGCAGCGGTGAGGCGCCTGGTCCTGGCCAATCTGCCTGCCTGTGCACCGCCCAGCTTGGTTGCTTCACTGTGGTGCATGCCCCAAATGATCACGCGGATGCGGCGCAGCCTCAACCATGCTACTCTCCCCACCTGCCTTTGCAGGCTGCGCCAGGCGGCGGCTGCACTGCAAGACGCAGCAGCAGCGGCGGCGGGCAGCCCACCCTCGCTCATCGCGCTGCAGCAGCATCTGGAGGCGCTGGATACTTGTGCAGAGCAGCTGTGTGCTGCGGTGGCGGCCACGGGTGCGGCGCAGCCACCAGCGGCGCTGCAGCTGCTCCAGTCGCAGGCCCAGCAGCTGCTGCACACCTGCCAGCCCAACAGCGGCAACCTGCCTGCACTGCCGCCCTCAGCGTCGCAGCTGGCAGCGCTGCAACTGCAGGCAGCGGCAGCAGCGACAGCAGTGGAGCAGCGGCAAGGGCAGCCGGCGGCCCTGGCTGCGCAGGATCCAGGCCAGCGCCTTCGGTTCCAGCAGCACTTTATGGCGGCTTTTGCAGACTGCTATGCCACCGAAGTCGAAGCGCTGCAGGAAGCGGAGCCGCCGATCCCGGCTGGCGTGCTGCTGCAGTGCGTTCGCATGGCGGCGGACAGCGAGGCGTTGCATCCGGCGCGCCTGCGAGCGGTGATGCTGGAGGCTGCTGCGGTGTGCCAGCCCTGACGCGCATGTGCGTTGCAAGGTTGCCCTCCTCATGACGTGTTGCATGCTGCTGCGTATGCGATGAGCTGTTGTGTTACAGTAGCAATCATGATGCCGTGGCTGGCAGGCAGCGGTGCAGAGGTGTGCAAGGTACAGATAAGGCAAGCGCTGTCGGTACTTTCAAGCTGGGTTCATTTTGCTGGTTGGCGCTGCTTCACTTGCCTGCCGGCTTGGCCGCCGCCACCGCTGCTGCAGCCGCTGCCTGTGGCGAGCCTGCGGCAGCCTTTGGCACCGCTGGCGCCGCTGCTCCGCCTGCCGCTGCCGCCTTGGGTGAGGCCACACCCGCCTGCCGCTGCTGCTTGCCTTCCAGCCACTCTCGGCTGCCGTCTAGGCTGATGGAGCGCTGCAGCAGCGTGGGTGCGTTGTCATCCGGCACGCTGAGCTGGCGGAAGGACTCATCGCCCACGAAGCAGATCTGGGGGGCAAAGGGGGTGGCAGGGTGGAAGCAAGGTGGGGGGCAATGAAGACAGCGAGCAAAGCAAAGCTTGAGCAGGCAGCAGCTGCTGCTAGGAGAGCAGCATAAGTGGCAAACATGCCATCAGCAGCGGCCCTCCCCGACACAGCCGCACCTCATGGCCGTCCGGGTCGGCTAGGATGACCACCTGCACCGTTGCCTTGCCGGGCGTGTCCAGGGAGACGAGCGGCGTGAGCACCCGATAGCCGCGCGCCTGCACCTCCTCCTGTGCGGAATGAGTCGGCAGGGAAGGCGCGTGGTGAGGAGCCAATACGTAGTGCAAGCGCGTGCAAGAGCCAGACGCAAGGGCGCAGCGGTCCATGTGACGCAGAAACAGCAAGCAGGCCCAGCCGGCCGCAGCGGCACCTGCAGCGCCGGCAGGTCGGCGGCGGGGCAGCTGAAGGCAATGCGGCCGTAGCCAGTGCCGCGGTCCAGCGGCGTCCCCGCTGGCAGCTGCTTCAGCCGCAGCGTCGCCTGGCCCGCGCCTGTGGGGCGGGAAAATTGGTGGGGATTGCGCGGTGGGGCATGCAGGCCCACAGCATGTGCCTTGCTGTTGAGCAACCGCAACTTGCAAGCAAGGCAGAGCTGACGCCCCAGAAGAGCCACCCCAGCACCGCGCCACACCCCACACGCAGCACTTGCCCTGCTCACCCGCGCTCATCACCGCAAAGTCGTCGCCGCGGTCCACCTCCAGGAACCCTAGCACATCCGCCCAGTACGCCACGCTACGCTCCAGGTCGGTGACCTGCCGAGGGGGAGGTGCCAGCCAGTGGCCGATTTCGAAACTGCCCATTCACCAAGCATGTCCCGATCAGCTGCCCCCACATGCCCGGCAGCTGTGCCCCACTGCTTTGCCAGGAGCATGGCACCGCCAGGCAGCCTCACCGCCAGGCACACGGAGGCGAGGTAGCCCGAGTCTGTGGGGTCCTCGTTCAGCACCCTGCGGCAGGCCAGAAGGGTGGCAGCAATCAAGCAACCCGCAGCTCACCGGCATCCCCCTTACACGGTTGCAAGCCGGTGCCATCTGTAAACAAGCTGCAGTGGAACACTGCAGAGCGGCTGCAGGAAGCGGGATGCACACCGGAAGACGTGGCCTTCGGGCGAGCGCACTTCCCGCACGTTGAACTCAATCTCGTGCCCCAGGCCCTGCCAGTGGGTTGGTTGGGGCCATGTTTCATGGCAGCACTTGCGCAGCTGGTTGCAGGCTGTGGGTGGCAGACAGCACTTGGCACACGCATGCATATGCAGGCACTGCAGCAGCAGTGCAGTCGTCGACCGCAACTGCTTGACAACTGACTGCGAGCTCCAGCAACCACCTGCGCCCCAATCACAGCCCGCCCACCTGCTCCTCCAGGTTGCTGTACGCCACGCGGTTGCGGACCTTGAAGTACACGTGGTCGTTGCCCAGGCGGTACCCCTTCACCTCGTAGTTGTACGTCAGCTCCAGCACAAACGCCGAGTCCTGGGGCAGGGAAGATGGTGCAGGGTCAGCAGGGCAGGGATTTGTGGGCAAGCAGGAGCAGTCGGCGGCCACCCCTGCACAAACGAAGAGTCCTGTGGCAGGGCAGAGGCTTGCAGGCAGGTCAAGAGTCCTGTGGCAGGAAGGATCGTGCAGGCCAGCAGGACCAGTTGGCGGCCACCCCTGCACGATCCTGGCGGTGCACGCAGAGCAAGGGCTTGGGGCGCTGCGCAGCCGCCGCAGCTATTGACACCGCGCCCGGTGTGTTGGACGTGCGTGATGAGCGACGCCAACTGGCCCCAGTTGAGGGCTGCACAATCCGCAAGCTAGCATCCGCGCGCTGGCGCATGCACCCAAGCCCCCTCCCGGCTCCCCGCCGCCTGCTCACCTCGCTGTCATACCCCATCATACTCTTGCTCCACCGGCCGCTGTAGGGCCCGTTGCAGGTGGCCTTGCAGCCCTCCTTGAACTCCTCGTGCCGCAGCGTGTGCATGCCCAGCACGTCGTGCAGGAAGTGCACCGTGGTGGTGCGGTCCGCCACCTGGCGTCCAGCGGGCGGGACAGCGCAGCAAGCACTCTGAGACAGGATGGGTTGCGCTGGCCATGCAGAGGCACGAGCATGTGCAAGCCAGCGGATGTACTGCCCACGGTGAGCGCGCAAGTCGAAGCCGTCGATAGTATGGCAGAAAGCAGAGTCTGCTGCCAGCGGCCCACCTTGGTGACGTAGTGGAGCGCCCGTACGTTGCTAGGCGCCATGGTGGCTCAAGAGCTCCGCCCTGCGGCAGGCGGCGGTGAGCAAGCGACGGCAGATGGCTGGGCGAGGCGGGTGGGCCTGCGGGGCGTCCACGACATTGACGGAGTCATGCACGCCGCGGCAAGGGCTTGGTCGGCCAGAAAAGAGCGGGGTTGAGCAGTGGCGCGCGAAGCCCAACCGCGGGGCCTGCCGTAGCCGCAGCTGCTAACCGATCCGAACGATCACGCACCGATCGTCGCCTGTTGCAACAAGACCAAGGCGCACAGGTGCAGTGTGGACGGAGTTGGGCAGGCAGGCAGCTCCCAGGAGGTGGGTGTGCAACTGGGGCCAGCTTCAAGGCGGTCTTGGTACTGCCCAATGCGTGCTGGGGCGACCAGGGCCCAGGCCAGACGTCTCCATGCGCCTGCTGACGCGGAGGGTTCCAGTCGCAGACGCCGTTCCGCCTTGCAAGTGGGTGTCTGGCACTGTGCTTGTCTACTAGTTTCGGTCAGAATGCAGCCAATGGCCTGGAGCTTTGCACAAGGACAGCAGGGGTGGCTCGCACCCACCGGTCGGCCGCTCAAGCGCCCTGCCAGCCGGGAGTGCTTGGCGCCTCACGTCAAGCACCCAGCAATGGCAGCAGCGGTGCCACCAGGCGGCAACGCCGAGGCAGCTGCTGTGGCGGCGGCGGCGCCCGCGGCCGACGGTATCGACGTGGCAGCAGTGGCGGCCAAGCACGGGTTAGCAAGTGGGGGCTGTTTGTTTATGGGCATGCCAGGCCTCCTGCCAGCGGTGTGCCGACCCTCAGTGTGCTTGGGGGCCTAACTGGTTTGTGCGCGGCTCACGTCATCGTCACCGCTCCTCTGCCCCTCTTACCACCGCTGCGCAGCTGGGACCTGCAGCAGCGCAACGACTACAGCAACGACCGGCACGTGCAGTGGATACCCATCGCAGCCATCCGCCGCCCGCTGCAGGGCACGCGCAGCAACGGTGAGCAGCAGGCTGCAGAGCAGGTGGCATTGTGAGGCACGGTCATCGCTGGGGCCTGCTGCTGGGAGAAAGACCTGCATGATGATGGCTGTGCAGCTGCCCCACTGATTCGGCTACTACACGTCATCCATGCAGACCCAGAGAAGGTGGCGGCGCTCATGAAGAGCATAGACTCCGTCGGGCTGCTGGTGAGAAGCAGCCAGCACGAGCCGCCTGCCGAGGGCAAGCAGGGAGCGCCAGGGCAGGCCACGCGAAGGCGCTGTGCCTGCACCGCTGCGCCTCAGTTGCTGCCCGCCATCCCGTTGAGCAGGAGCCGATTGATGTGCTGGAGGTGGATGGCAAGATCTATGGCTTCAGCGGCTGCCACCGCTTTGAGGCGCATGTGCGGCTGGGGCGCGAGCAGATCCTGTGCCGCGTGCGCAAGGCCACGCCGCAGGTGCGTGGCGTGGAGGGCAATGCGGCGCCGCTCGTTGCCTGCTTGCGATGGCCTGCGTGCGAGCAGGGGACATGCGCCTTACCTCAAGCTCAATCCGAGCTTTTCTAGCACATTGTTGGCGCGTGTTGCCATGCTGCCCTCCCCAGGTGCTCAAGTTCCACATGATGTGATGCGTTGACCTGGCGTTGCAGCCTGCTGAAGAATGCAGCCACCTAGTGCCAGTTCACGAGCGTTGTGCTTGCAAGCACAGTGTATCCAGCGATTCCTGCGCCCTCTCCAGCTGTACATGCTATCTGTATGAAGCCTCTCAGCCTCTGTGTGAGCCGCCTGCCCTCTGCCTGCCGACCCTCAGCTTTCCCCTGCACCTCTGCTGTCCTGCCTGCCCTTGATTTCATGACGTTAGATGCTCTTGTACATGTTGCAATCGGAAACAGAGGCTGACGAACGGGAAGGGGAGACGAGCTGCTGGCAGGGAAACAAAACTGTTCGGGCGCTACGCTGGATTTGTTTGGCCGCAGCCGGGTTGGGCCACACTGTTTGTGAGTCGTTCTTTCATTGCAAGGCATCCATACTGTTAACGGAGGCTCCCTTCGAGCTGCTACCACGGTGCTCAAGCACCACTGCAGCGAGCTGTGCTCCCACAGCGCTCGAGCGGGGGACGCAGCCGGGCTGAGGGCTGGCGGGGGTTGCGCAGCCTCCCCCCTCACTTCTTCCTGCCACCCATCCACTCGGGCAGCTTGAAGGTTACGCCCTTGAGGCCCCACACGCCCTGCAGGCGGACATCACAGGCGATGACGGTTTGGGGCGCGGGTCCCCCACCTCTTCAGTGCCCCCCCATTCAGATGCCACCCTCCTGTGAGGTGCGGCACACCGCAGCCCAGGCAGTGCACCGCAGCCCAGGCAGCGCAGCGCCCCCCTCTCTGCCGCCACCTGCCTTCGATGTGCGGCAGCCCAGGCAGTGCACCCCCTGCCCCTCTCCCTGCCCTCCCCAACAAACCCACCTTCTCCTCGTCGTCCTCCTCCTTGATCTTGGTGAGGTCCACCACCGCTGCGGGTGTGCATGGGCCAGGCGAGTGGATGTTTGGATGCGGGCCGACTGGATGTCAGGAAGCATGCGGCAAGGGCGCTGCACTCATGTGGAGCGACTTTGGGCTTTGCACCACTCAATGCCACCCACAGCATACCGCTCGTCTGCTTCATGGACGCGCCGCCGCCAAACCGGTTGGTGCCCGTGGCGTCGTCCAGGCCGCCCTCGCCCTTCACCGCGCCCTGAGGGTGGGCGGGTGGGGCAGTGGCGGGTGCAGGTGCCGGTGAACTGGTGAAGCAAGGCGGAAGAGCGGGCAGCTCTGCCGCACACACAGCATGTGCCTCGGCTGGCCGGCAGCCGACAATCCTGCTGGCGCCGGCCAGCAGTGAGCCCCGCCCAGCGGGCGCGCACCTCCATGCCCGCGGGCCCAATCTTGCCGTTGTTGTACTCGTACAGGACCATGCCGATGGATCCGTCCAAGTGCTCCTGGGCCTGCAGGGGCGGGGTAGGGGCGGACCGCGCTGCTGCTGCTGAGTCGGTCGTCCCGACGGGAAGGGCGCAGCAACCGCGACGCACGCCCGCTGGGCCTCCCCGAGAGGCTTGCATGCATGTAAGCTAGCAACTCAACCACAGGCGGGTCCGGCCATCCTTGTGCATTCGATGCGGCCCCACACAACAGCTGGGAAATCAAATAACTGCGCTGGGGCCCGCCTGCCCCACACACGCTTGCCTTGTCCACAAACTGTGCAAACTCAGGCAGCCGGTTGTGGTCGGCCATGGCCGCCTGGCTCACATACAGCTCCATGAAGTGGAAGGTGCCCTTCTCGTAGTCGTCCTGAACACGGGATGTCAAAGCAGCCAAGATATAGCGAGCGCCGGTGCAGGCGGCCTTGGCAGTGTGCACCCGGCATGCTGATCCGCATGGTCTGGGTGCCCCGGCACAGCACGCCGCTGCCGGCCGCTGGCCCAGCGCGGGAACCCCGTGCGAACAGTGGCAGCACCCCCTCCTGAATGAACCACCACATCCCTCGGCTCCGCTCACCTCTGACACCTCAAAGGCGAGCACCCCCGCGCTGCGGTCGGGCATGCGCTGGCGGGAGAAGTCGGCCACTCCTTGGCACAGCTGCCGCAGCTGCTCCTCATGCCCCTCCTTGGCCTTCATCGTCTTGCTGCACAGTATCTGCTTGCCCTTCTGCACCTTGACCGCTGCCGTGACCACCAGGCGGCCGCGCCCGCTGCTGCTGCTGCTGCTGCCTGCCGCTGGCCGCTGCCGCCGGTGCAGCGCCGCTGCCGCTGCCGCCGGCCGCAGGGGGGCTGCTGCTGCTGCGGGGCGCCGCGCTGCTGCCTGGACACCCAGGGCGCCGCATTGTGTTGTCGAGAGCGCTGTGAGCTGCATAGCGCCGCTGCTTCTGTCGCTGGGGAGGCGCGTGAGTTGCTGGGGGCGGCTTGCGGGTTGGGGAGGATGCCGATGTGCAGGGTAGAGCTGCTGAAATGTAACAGTGCAGTGCACGCAACCCTAGCCGGGCTTGCGATCCTGATGCAGCACCCTGCCAGCGCAGCAATTTCGGAGGACGCAAGGCTAGGGTGCAGGTGGATCGATCGCAACTAGACGGCATTAATATAGTCCTGCAGGGGGCGCCAGCCGGCTCCGCAAGGCCATGGGCGCCAGCAGAACAGCCCTTCGCCTTTTGGCGCGCCTGCGGGCACCAGCTGCCTCTGCCGAACCTCTCACAGGTGTCGCAACCGATCCGATTCTTGCTGGGGGTCGGGTTCGCACCGCCGAGGCAGGGAATGAGGGCTCCGCTGCCGCCGCCGGCGCCTGCTGCCCGTCACCGCCGCTCGACCCCGCTGCTTCTGCTGCAGGCTGCGCCCGTGCCCTGACAGCTGCCATCCTTCAAGTCAGCCGGCAGCAAGGAGCAGGCGGCCAGCAGCATGCCAACGGCAGCAGTGCGGTAGCCGCAGTGGCGGGCCTGGCCACCGCAGCAGCAGCGGCAGCACAGCTGTGGCCGGAACGGGCGCGCTGCGAGGCGGCGCCCGCAGCCGCCAGCGCCTTCCGCCCGCCAGGCGGTGCAGAGGAGCAGCCCCGCGGCTGGCTGGGCTGGCTGGGCAGCTTGTGGGGCGGCCGGAGGGGAGCAGAGCCAGATTGGCTGCAGGCTGTGCGAGAGGACCCCCGAGTGGCAGTGGTATTTGCCTTTGCCCTGCCCTTCCTGTCCCTCTCATTTGGCTTCGTGCCCACCCAGGCGGACATGGAGAAAGGTAGGGGGCCCGACTGTCTGGTTTGCTTCAGCAGATGATGTGGCGCAGTAGCGTAAAGTACATACAATGTGTCAGCCAGTTGCCGTCGATGTGCCCTGTGCCCGCCCGCTGGCTGCCGTCTTGCTTGCACCACAGCGCCCTGTGCCTCTCATCTCGCTGGTCAATCATCCCACTCCTCGTCCTGCCTCACGTTGTGTTGTGCAGCTGTGTTTAGGGTTGATTGACCCTAAACCCTAAATAATCGGGTGTTGTGTTGTGCAGCTGCAAGGCAGGTGGAGCCGCACCTGTCCCACCTGCGGCCCTGGGAGCTCTCGGTCCTGCTGTGGGGCGCCGCCCGCCTCGGCTTCACCCCCAGCCCCTCTCTGCTGCGGCAGGTAGGACACAGGTGCAGGTGGTGTGGCAGTGTGCATCTGGCCGCAGTGCGTGATTGGGTAGACTGGGAGAGAGCCGGGGAAGCTGGAATGGGCTTCACATTAGCCCACCATGGGGCACTGCCATGACGCTGTTGATGTGCTGCACCCTTGCGCTGCAGGTGCAGGAGCAGGTTGCGGCTGTGCTGCGCGAGCAGCCCGGCAGCCCAGGGGCGTTCTCCACGCAGGTGCGGCAGCTGGCTGCGTCTGCTGTCGATTACAGTGCCAGCTGCTGCTGCTGCTGCTGCTGCTGCTGCTGCTGCTGCTTGGCTGCTGCTGCCGCTGCTGCTTGGCTGTGCATCTAGTTGTCCACCCGATGTGCATACATTCATGTACCCTCCTCATCGCCGCAATCCCCCTCCTCCCAACGCTCAGGAGGCGGCCATGGCGGCTTGGGCCCTGTCTGCGCTGGAAGCACAGACGCCGCAGCTGTGGGCCGCTGAGCTGGCCTTCATCTCAGCCTGCCCGGCGGGCAGCATGGACGAGGCGAGTGCACCTTGTGCCCACCTCTGAGAGACGCCAGTGGACCATACAGTTCTGTGCGCCCCTGCCACAGAAGCCCAGCCTTCCCTCCAACTTGACTGCCCCCTCACCCTGCAGCCCGAACTGCCCCTGCCGCGCCCGCAGGTGGCGCTGATCCACCTGTTCCAGGCGGGCATGTTTGCGGACCGGGCAGTGGTCACAGCTCCCACAGATGTGGAGGAGGCCACGCCCCGTATGCGCTCTGCCGCCGGTGGGTGAAGGGGGTGGGTGGCAAGGCACTCAGGCCCTCGCCTCGATGCACGCCCGCAAGCTTGGGTTTGTGGTTGTGACAAGGCTGCAGACATGTGGGGACTGGGGCCCTCGCCTCGATGCGCGCCCGCAAGCTCGTGGTTGAGTTGTGTAGCTGCTCGTGGGCTGCCTTTGCGTCCTGCCTGCCGCAACACAACATCCCAAGCGACCTGTGCAGACGAGGTGCGGGCCACGCTGGCCGCTGGCGGCTGCCCCCTGCCGCTCATCACGCGCGCCGAGCAGGCGTACCGTGCGGCATCGCACCAGGTGGGCGCCATTGTGGGCATGTACTGCCGCTCAGGCATTCGTTGTGCTTGGAGGCTTGCTTGCTTCCAAGGTATGTGCTGCTTGCACATCTTGCCAGCGTGGGACCCGTCCATCTCAGTCCCTGCTGGCCAACCCATCAAACCAAGCAGGCCGGCTTCGACGGGCCGCTGATTGTGGAGCTCACCATGCTGCGCCTGCTGGTCACAATCTACCAGGCAGGTGCCAGCTTGGCCTGCTGCGTGTGAATGCGGCGGTGGCTGGCTGCGCCTGGCTTGGTGGCGACTGTGGCAGCTTCATTTGCTCTTCGTTGAGTTTGTCAAAAGTTTTAGCAAGAACTCATGGTGTGCCCACCATGCCTCTGTGCCACACCGCCGCCCTGCCTCAGGAGCTGGGCGATGCACTGGCCTACCAGCCCCTGTTCAACGACCTGAAGCTGCTGGACCTGAAGCATGCGCGCCAGGTGTGGGCAGCTGCTTTGGGGCGCTGAGGGCGCACAAGAACGTCCAGCGCTCGACTGATTTGATTGGTGCTGCGGCATGCTCGCGGCAACGTTGATTGGGCTGGTGTGCGCTGGCATGCCCAGAGCGGTATGTTTTGGTGCGTGCTGGGCTCTGAGATGGTCGATTTAAATCAACCCTCGCAGCTGTTGGAGGACCCCTACCTGCTGGCCAAGTTCAAGAGCGAGATCGCCGACAAGCGCAGGTGGGGCGGGTGGTGTGGATCCACCGCCACAGCAGCCATCCTTGCATGTTGCACCGGGGTGCACTGAACCCTCGATGCCATGCCCAGCAAGTCACACATACCGCACCGCACGGCATGTGTTTGCTGCCCGCAGCCGCGCCAACGACTTCACACGCACGCTGACTGACGTGTCCCGCACGCTGCGCGGCATGGGGCTGTACCACACGGTGCAGGTGGGCTGCGCTTCAGGACTGTTCTCGTTTGTGGCCCTTTTGGCTGCCTTTGCAGCTGGGCTGCATTTGCAGCTGGGCTGCTTGACTGCATGTGGATGTCCGCTTGTATGAGCGTTCATGTCACTTGCGTTGCTGCACAACCACACTTGTCAGATGCCTGTTGAGGACGATATGGTGCACGTGGACATTGCGCTGCCCGACTACAAGGCAAGCGCTTCACCAGCCTTCTTCTCGGGCCTGGATCTCTTGGGCATGGGCTACCTGCATGCCGCAGCCAATGTCAGCGACCAATGCATCGCATGGGGGAGCCAGGGCAGCTGTGTTCCACCAGGGTTTAACATTACGTGCCCAGCCGCCCCCCTTGCAGGTGGCGTTCTTCCTGGAGACGCCCGCCCCCAGCGGCAGGGCAGGCAGCAGGGGGGCCGGCGATGGGCGGCTGGATGCGGAAGGCACTATGCTGAGCGGGTGCGCAGGGGCTGGCTTCGTTCAACTGCGCTCAGCTTGTGGCCTGCTGTGGGTGTTGTTGCGGCTCAGCCTTGCTGCAGCTGGCCACTGTGTGCATTCTCGCCCACCCCGCTGCCCTGCAGCTACCTGGCCAATGAGAGCCCTGGGACCAAGCTGGCCAAGCTGCGCCTGCTGCAGCAGCGTGGCTGGGTCGTCCTGCCCCTGCAGTGGGTCGACAAGTGAGTGCACTTGCAAGCGGCGATGGGGCGCTTGCGGTGTGCTGCTGTGATGTGGCCAGGCCAGCGCGTGGTTTTAGATGCAGCAACGTAGGTCGGCCGTCTGCACATGAGAACAGCCCACCCACCTGCCTGGATGCGCTAGCTACATACTGCGCCCCATCTGCTCATTCCTCACTGCAGCGTGCGAGGGGAGGCGGAGAAGCGGCGCCTGCTGCTGCAGCAGCTGGACAGGGCGGGGCAGCAGCAGCTCATGCGAGGCCGGGTCAGGTGGGCGGGCTGCCGGTGGAGAGGCGGGGCAGGGGGTTGGTCTGCGGGGAGGTTTGTTTGCCCCTAATCCGTTGCGCAAGGTCACAGTTTCGGAGCCCTTGTGCTGGCGGAGGGGCTCGCCACCCCGCCCTGCCGTCCCCTCTCAACCCTCCAACGCAGCTCCATGCTTCACGGCGCGATGCGGCAGGCGGAGGAGAGCAAGCTGGGGCGGGAGCGGTATGGCGCAGCTGAGTCGGCAGGGCAGAACATCACCCGCGGGGCACGGCACTGATGCGGCCTCGCCGCAGATGGCAGCTGCGGCCAGCTGGCGCTGCTCGCATGTGGCTTAGGCACAGTGTGTGGCCGCGGCGAGGCCGTTTTTGACCTTAAGCCGCTGCATGTGGCTGAGTCAAATTGGTGGTGTAGGCTTGGTGGCGAGGCCGGCATGGCACAAAAGCGCCCGCCTTGAGTGCTCAAAGCGTCCCCAGGGGCAGGGCAGGCACTCCAAGTGGCTGTGAGAGGTGCATCCAGGCTGTAAGCGTGCATGTCACTACCACAACACATAATGCGCATGCTTGTGCGCTCCCAACCACAGAATTGTGCAGATCCAGCATGGGCGGCAGCTGGCTACCCTGCGATGCAAACGCTTCACTACACGGTTTGAGGGCTGCTCCCGCCAAAACCTGCGCGTCTTGTCTTGGCTGTTTGATTGGCCGCCTCTACCCTTTAGCACCCAACAGCAATGCAGGCGGGTGGCACTGGGGGAGGGTGTGCCTCCCGGGCTTCCCACATACCAGCCTCACGTTGTGCCCATTCCCCACCCTGCATCTACCCCACCGGTATTTTTTCTAATGCCATGCTCGTCCGCACAGCGTCGTCCATCTATCTGTGCAGATATGCTGATGCAGGGCGTCACTGGGCTGGGCCAAATTTGGCCTCCAGGCGCAAGCCGCAGCGTACACGGCATGGCGGCTGTTGGAGAACTTCCTGCTGCTAAAAGCGGCCCTCACGTGCGCTATCCGCATTCCACATTCATTTTGCATCGCCCAAACACCATGAAGCTCGCCATCCTCGTCGTGGCCTGCGCGCTTGTGTGCGCGAATGCCTGCTCGCAGGTGTACTTCGGCACCAGCGAACTTCACGCTCACGGCCGCCGCCTGACCGCGGTAAGTCCGCCCGATTGCAATACGCCAGGCGCTTGCGCGCGATGCATGCAGGCTGCGCCCCTGCCGCCGCCCCCGCCGCCGCCACCGCGCCTTATCCACTCTGCGCCCGCCTCCCGGCTGCCCCACTCCTTGCCTGCAGGCTGAGGGCCCCTCCTGGAACTGTGAGCGCCTCTGGGTGCTGCAGGGGCGCGGGTTGCATGTATGAGAGGTTGCCCCTGAGGCTTGTGCCCCTGCGCCGAGTTGAGGCCCCCTCCCCTCCCGCCCCGCCCCTCCATAGATAACAACAACGGCGCCGACTGGCCCGGCACCTGCTCCAGCGGCAGCAAGCAGAGCCCCATTGCCTTCTCCACCGACGGTGAGGGCTGTGTGATTGCGCGCTAAACCATTTGTACACAGCAGTACGCATGGTAGTGGTAGGCCTCCCAGACGCATCGTGCCCCATACTTGTCCGCTCTGCGCCGGTGCTCCAGGACTGCCCGCCATCTCTGCCGACGCTCGTGCCAACCTCCAGCTGGGCGTGGCTAGCGGCCTCAAGGTCATCAACACCGGTGAGCGCGGTGGGCAGCGGGTGGAGGTGGCTGGCTGGGAAGTGCAGGATTGTGGCAGCGGCGCACTTTGCACCGACTGGCGGCAGTGCAGCGCCGCGCATCAGCGCTGCGCTCCCTGCTTTGCCCTGACCCCTTCTTCCCCCTCCTCCTCCTCCTGCCCTTTCTCCCCTGCAGGCCACGGCACTCAGATCGAGTGGGACAGCCTGTCTGACTCTGCCGCCACCGTGCCGGTGAGCTGCAAGCGCCTCAACGAGCGCGATGAGCGCGTGCTCCTCGATCCTTGCATGTGCAATCAACCTGCTTTGCTCCAGCTGCATTGCTGCCCTCAGAGGCGTGTAGTAGAAGCAACACACAGAGCCACTTGGCTGCGGCAACCCTCCAACCGCCGTACTGCAGTGGTTGAACATCCGCCCCTGCTTTGCTCCGCCCAACCTGCCGCCCCGCTCCGGGGTCATCTCACCTGCCGCCCCCTCCCCCTGCTTCCGCTCCTCCCTGCCCGCTCCCCTCAGGTGGTTGACGACAAGTGGCACGCCATCTTCGACGGCTCCGCCGAGGGCAAGACCGTGCGCCAGGTGCCCGGTGAGCGAGGGGCAGGCCAGCACTGGGGTGGCGGTTCGAGGTGGTGGGTCCGAGGCGGTGGGGGCAGAGACGACCGCCCATGCGTGCCTGTGCTGGTGCATGTTGCCCTCCCGACCCACTCCAAGGCCTCACACCGCCCGATGCCCTCGGCTCCCCCCTGGCCCTCCCGCCCGCAGTCAAGCCTCTGCAGTTCCACCTGCACACCGCCAGCGAGCACCTGGTGAACGGCGAGCTGGCCCCAGTGGAGCTGCACATCGTGACCGCAGGTGGCTGGGGGTTGAGAGGGAGAGGTGGGACTGCGGGTGGGGGCGCCTGCCTGCCTGCCTGCGGCACGCCGTGGCCAGGGGCCATGCGCAGGGAAGGGCTGGTACGTGGGCACCCTGGATTCACAACTGGGCCATTCGCCACTCCCTCGACCAACCACGCCCCTAGCCACCCACCCTCTCCACTGACCAGTGGACAACACGACCGACCCCAACGCCTGGGTGCCCGGGAACTGCCGCCAGTCGCTGTGCCTGGCTGTCTTCGGAGTGTCCCTCTGGGTGAGCGGGGGCTGCAGGGGAACAGTGATCATGGCTCGGATGAACAGTGATCATGGCTCAGATGAACAGTGATCATGGTTCAGATGAACAGTGATCATAGACCGAATGCAGCCGCTTGTGGAACAGCATTGAGTGGGGCCGGCAGGCACGGCATGCCCATGTCTGGCTTGCCATGCATCCCCCCTCTCCCTGCTCGCCGCGCCAACATCTCTGCTCCCCTCCNCAAGGACCCCTACGCCCCCGCCGACAACTTCTGGCAGACCGTGGTTGACAACCTGCCCACCGCCACCGGCAAGGCGGGCGCCAACAACCTGACCTCCCCCGCCACCCTCAACCTCACCGCCCTGCTGGTCAGTGGGGGTGTGCATTGCTAACCTCAACCCAACCAATGTACGCCACACATTCCAGCCAAGTGTGCTGAACACAACTGAGCTGCCGCCTGTCTGGCCGTCACCTGTGGCCCTTGGTGCCTTTCAAACAGCCTGCCTGCCCGTCTCTCCTTCCCCACAGCCCGACGACCTGACCTTTGCCACCTACTCTGGCAGCCTGACCACCCCGCCCTGCAGCGAGGGCGTGCAGTGGTGGGTGTCCAGCTGCTGTGCAGGCTGTGGGTTGCGTAGCTCCTGCCATTTGGTTGCCTGGCTGCCGCCATCTGCACGCAGACGAACGGAGCACTACCCTGCACCAAACATCCTGCACACTCCACTCACTGCTTGTCTCCCTATCTACTGCACTCCTCCAGGCACATGTTTGTGACTCCCAAGCGCGAGCTGAGCGCCGCCCAGGTGCGCGGGCTGGTTTGTGCCAGCGCCCGCCTTGCCTGCCCCATGCGCAGCCAGCTTCGCCATTGGTTCGAGCTTCCCTCTGTCCCCTCCCACCCTCCAACACCTTTGCCTCTCTGCGCCCCTCCCTCCCTCCCCTCCTGCCACAGCTGGACGCCCTGCAGTCTGTCTCCGCCACCGCCAAGGCCGAGACCCTGGTCGCCTGCCCCGCCGACGAGGTTGTGCCCGAGGTGACCAAGGCCGATGGCAACACCACCGGCGATGATGCCACCGTGGAGCTGGGCTGCAAGACCGCCACCGGCGCCCGCATCACCAACCGCCAGGTGGGCAAAGCTGGCAGAAGGAGGCCTGCGCGGCTCATCTGTCCCCCCTGCTGAAGCAGCCAGGCAGGCTCATCTTCTTACCTCCGCTGAAGCAGCTAGGCAGGCACGGCACAATTCGCCAGCTGTGCCTTGCTGACTCTCAGCGCATGCCCTCCCCGCAGGTCATGCCGCTCAACGGCCGCACCGTCTTCATCTCCAAGGCCTGAAGGGGCAGCCTTCCATGGCTAGTTGCCTGCCTTTCTTGGCTAGCCGCCAGGCATGCCGACCGAGCGGAGCCCGAAGACAGCACTGAACGAGCTGCTGCTCAACAACTTAAGGCAGTTGGCGTTGCGCGGTTGATGATGCGCTGCACGCTGCCGGGATTTTCAAGGGGGCTTGGTCCCTGCCGGCCCGAGCCCCCGTTGGGATCTCTGTTTCATCCCGTCTCCCTTCTCTCTCAATCGTGTTGGACATCCATCCTCTTCCCTGACTCCCCTTTGCCACCTGATCAGATGCCGGTTGCCCCCCCCCCTGTTTTCCCCCGGACTTTCGTCCTGCCCCCGTCTTTTTCCATCGGATCAGAGTCCTGTTGACCACCCCTGCTCTCCCTTGTAGCGCGCTTGTTTCTGTGTGTGAGGCCTCAAGACTGCTATGCACCAATTTGGTTGTGCTTGCCTCAGTTGTGCTATGAATAACGCCTGCACTTTCATTCTCCGCCCTCCGCTTCGCGACCCCCACCACCTGCCTGCCTGTTATTGTTGGCCGCATGCAGCCACCTGGTGTGTGAAGCTGGAACCAATTACAGCGCAGGGCAGCGTCCGAGGCGAGCGCTAGGTGGGGAGGCAGAAGGGGTGCATGTACAGGGACCTCGAGGGGCAGACGAAATACAGGGGTGCCGATGAATTGTAGTACAGAGGGAGGCAGATGAGGGGGAAACGCAAGAATACCTGGATTGGGTTGGACAATGCTCTCGTTCAAACCATGGCAGTGCCTTGCTACGCCGCCGGCGGGACCGCTGCTGCTGCCGCTGCCGCCGCCGCTGCGGGGGCGGGCACAGGGCTCACCACCTCACTGCCGCCCTCGAGCCCTGCTGCCTCGCCGTCTGCATGCCGCTGCGAGCCGCTGCCGCCACCTGGCACCTCTGGGTTGCTGGGCCCGTCCAGAAGGGCCCTGATCTCAGCCAGTGTGAGCGTCTCGTTCTGCAGCAGCGCCTGTGCCAGCGAGTGCAGCTCCGCCTCGCGCGCCTTGAGCAGGCTGCGGGGCAGGGAATGGTGGGGGGAGGGGAAGAAGACGCGTCAGCCGCATCTGCCCAGGAAAGGCCGCAGGCACAGTGACGGCGTGGCGCAGAAGGGAAGGGCACGCACAGAGGGCAGCACGCCAAGCACCAAAGCCCCTCTGCACTTCCACCCCATGCACGCAAAGCGCGCCTGCCGTACCCTGCTCACCTGGTGACGCGCTGGTAAGCCGACTTGAGCATGCCCTGCACCTCGGCGTCCACCGCCTGCCGCGTGCTGGGGCTCTGCTCCTCGCCCACCGCCACTGCACAGGCAGGTGTGGTAGAAGCATGCATGGGTGAGCCCAACCCAGCGGCGGTGCATGCTGGCTTGCCTGCAGGTTGTCGTTTGTGCAAAGTGCGGCTGAATGCTGCCGCTGCTGCCGTGACTGAGACCTGGCCAGCACTGCAACTCAACACACATGTGGGGAGTGCACAACAAACACTCTCCCACACTGCCCACCTGGTCCAATTTTGTCGCTCATACCACAGTCTACCACCATGTGGCGCGCCAGGCGGGTCGCCTGCCGCAGGTCGCTCGTCGCGCCGCTGGTCACATGCTCCTCGCCTGCAACATGGTATGGGCAGTGTTGGGGTGACCGCAGGGTCACACGGGCAAGCCAGGGATGCACAGCCACTTGGCTGCCCTCTCAAACAAGCAGCCCACAAGGCCCAGCCCGCCGCAGCATGAAGCCATGCGCAAGCCAGGCCGGCGCAGCACGAATGCGCAAGCCAGCCCGCCGCAGCATGAAGCCATGCGCAACCCAAAAGGCCGGCGCACCAAAGATGAGCTCCTCCGCGGCCTTGCCGCCCATGCACACGTCGATCTGGGCCAGCATCTGCTGCCGCGTCACGCTGTACTCGTCCTTGTCGGGCACCTGGCTCACCATGCCCAGCGCGTGGCCGCGCGGCACAATGGTGGCCTGCATGGAGGGTGGATGGGAGGTGGAGGAGTGGAGGGTGGATGGGAGATGGGAAGGCAGCCTGGGGTGCATTATGGAGTGCAACGCGGCTCGGATTGGGAGCTGCGGAGGGCATGGAACACCTCTGACTTGGCAACAGGACCACTTGAAGTGCAAACCGTACATCCAAGGCCGGCTGCCTCCCACCTTGTGGATGGGCTTGGCACCCGGGGTGTAGAGCGCCACCAGCGCGTGACCGCCCTCGTGGTACGCAGTCAGCTTGCGCGCCTCCTCGCTCTGCACAGGCGCATGAAGAGTGAGTGATGAAATGCACAGACGCATGTAGAGTGAGCGGTGACATGCGCACGTGCCTCCCCATGCTGGAGACTGTGCAGCATAATGCAGCCAGCCTGCACGCCGCAACGTGGCGAGCAGCGGCCACGGCGCGGGTGGCCTACTGCTCCAAGGCCAGCAAGCCTCTGCCCCAAAGCCCTGCGCCCCGCCCCCACCTGAGTGATGGCGCGTGGCGTGCCCATCAGGATCTTGTCCCGCGCCTCATCCAGCAGCTGCGGCGGGCAGAAGGAGGGCGGACACGCAAGGGCAGTGAGTATGGTGCATGGTGTAAATGGCGGCCGGGCAGGACCCTCGGGAAGTTTGGGGGGCAGCAGGCGCCAAAAACGTATGACGCTGGCATCTACCTGCGTGGTGATGGCGTCGCTGTCATGGCGCGCCGCCAGCAGCGCCGACTCGTTCACCAGGTTGGCCAGCTCCGCGCCGCTGAAGCCGGGGGTGCGCCGCGCCAGCAGCTCTGCGCCAGGCAAAGGGGTGCCAGGTGAGCAGGGTGGGTGACAAGACTGTGCAGTGGTGGGCTGCGCCGCGCCAGTAGCTCTCTGGATCGGCAGGGCAGGTGGCGTGTCACGCTGGGTGAGGCGTTGCAAGTTCAGGCAGGATAGAAGAGGGTCTGCAGGGGTTGCGTATCTAGGAAGGGGCCTGCATGTGCAAGGACAGCACTGCAAG
Source organism: Chlorella sp. Dachan (assembly GCA_006782975.1). Taxonomy (NCBI): domain Eukaryota; kingdom Viridiplantae; phylum Chlorophyta; class Trebouxiophyceae; order Chlorellales; family Chlorellaceae; genus Chlorella; species Chlorella sp. Dachan. Next base: position 1,115,413 of record RRZL01000042.1, read on the forward strand.
CCAAAGCACAGCCGCGCACAGCGCCCAATCCTCAGACCCGAGCCCTCCAATCGCTACCCACCCGTGTCCACATCGGGTGCCACTGGCTTGCCGGCCAGGTATAGGTCCAGGATCTCCTGGCGGCCGCGCACATCCGGCAGCGTCACCGCCACCTGGGCAGGAGGGGCAACGGAAGCGAGAACATCCCCTGTCAGTGGCGGCAACAACACCTGTGGCCTCCTTCAGCCACCTTATGACAGCTGCCAAGCCCACGCTCGCTAAGCTCAAGCTCAGGCCTGCCCAGCTTGGGTGCCACCCACCTGGCGGTCAAAGCGGCCGGGGCGGGTGAGCGCGCTGTCCAGCAGCTCGGGCAGGTTGGTGGCAGCCATGACCACAATGCCGCTGCATGGGGTGGTGGAGCAGGGTGTGAGGTCCAGCCAAACTGGACGGGTCAACCGCTGCTGTAACGTCAACTGGGACGCATGCAAACCTCGCCATGCCAGCACACACCTGCCCCTGACGCCAGCCCCAGCCCCAGCCCACCTGTTCTCCTCAAACCCATCCATGTCCGTCAGCAGCTGGTTGAGCGTCTTGCGGCTGCCGCCGCTGCTCTCCCAGTTGGTGCGCTTGCCGCCTGCAGGGGGTGGGGCGGGAGGGTGGGGCGGAGGGAGTGCTGGGGAGACGGGCCAGGGGCCCAACACATGTGAAGCGCACACACGTCTCCGGCTGTCTGGCGTGGGGCGCACGGACCCACATGCATTGGGCCACCCACTCATAGGCACGCAGCAGCAGACTCCCAGCAGCAAACATTCCCCAACAAAGCAGGCCAGCGGCCGCTCTCACCCATGGCGTCGATCTCATCGATGAAGATGATGCAGGGCGCCTTGCGCTTGGCGGCGGCAAACAGGGCGCGCACGCGGCGCGACCCCACCCCCACAAACATCTCGTCAAACTCGGAGCCAGCCCTGGAAAAGTCATGGGAGACGGAGAGAGCAATCCGTTGGCAACTCAGCACGAGGAATGGGGCCAACATAGAGCAAGGTTTGGGTCTGCCCCAGGGCTCGCACTCCGCAAGTGTGCTCCCCTGGACGGCTGAGCCAGGTGGTACGGCACACCGCTTATGCTGGGACCAGCCCACAGCAGCCTCACTCACTTGTAGAAGAAGGGCACCCCCGCCTCGCCCGCCACCGCCCGCGCCAGCAGCGTCTTGCCCGTGCCTGCGGGGCGGTCAGGTGAAAGGGCGCCGGTTGCTCCAGGTGCATCACATCCAGTGCCTGCCCAGCTGCAATTACAAAATTCAATATTTCGCGACCGCACGGGTCGGCCACCCCAGCGTGTGCCCTGCCAAGGCTCACCGGGAGGGCCCGTCAGCAGCACGCCCTTGGGCAGCTTGCCGCCCAGCCGCGTGAACTTGTCGGGGTGCTTCAGGTACTCCACAATCTCCTGCCACAATAATCAAAATTGCAATAAAAGAGGTGGGTGGCAAGAAACATTGGTCACCAAGTACCACCATCCGCCACAACGCCACAACTGTGCCGCCCGCGCTGCCTTGCCCGCCCGCCCGCTTGCCTGCCCACCTGCAGCTCGCCGATCGCCTCATTGCAGCCCTTCACATCCTTGAACTTCTTCACGCTCTTCTCCGGCAGGTTCTCCTGCAAGGCGAGACAGTTTGGGCAGCAGTCCATGAACGGTCGACCTTTCCAGGGGCGCGCCGACTGCAAGTGGGCATCTGGAGGCAACGCCTGCACTCCTTGCCCAAGCCAGAACACCCAATCCAAATCCAGGCGCAAGGGCAGCCCAGCCCAGCCGCCCCTGCACCTTGCTGTACTCCTTGGCCGCAAACATGCCGCCCTCGCTGCGCGTGGCCGCCGCCATGCCGGCGTTAGCGCCCGGCAGCCCGCCGGGGATGGCCGATGCACCGCCGCCCTGCAGGCGCCGCACAGCGGCAGCACCCGCCGTCATGATGTACATGACTGCAGGTCGGGAGGCGGAGGGCGGGATGAGGGGTAAGCTCCGTCAGCCGACATAGCTAGTGCATCCGCATGCCCACTTGCCAGCAGGGCATGGCGCACGCCTGACAACTCCCCCCCATGCCAGGGAGCCCCATGTGCCACCAGGCCGCACCTGCCGTGATGCCGATGCAGCTCCACAGGAAGTTGGAGAGGAAGGACAGCGGGCCGCTGCCGCCCTTGTCCTGCAGCACAGGGGAGGTGCCATGGCGGTGACGGGCAGGCAGTGTGGCCGCAGTTGGAGCAGCAGCATCCAGTTGGCGCGTCAGCTCATGCTGCGTCCTGCAAAGCATCGCACTTGCATGCAGACACAAACACGGCGTCCAATCCCGGCCGCTGGCTTCAGCACTGCTTATGCTACGCAGGCAGTCGCCCAACCTGCTGCGCGCACCTGCGACTGCACGATGACGTGCAGCGGGTGCGCCACAGTGGCGCCCGGCGCATCCGCCACCTGCCTGCCCGCCGACAGCGCCTGCAGCTCCGCCAGCAGCTGGCGCAGTGAGCGGTGCGACTGGCCCTGGTCAGGCGATGCCGAGGGATCGTCTCCAAACTGCGCCAGCCGCCCGGTGACCACCAGTGCTGTGAGGTACTCGCGCACTACTGCCGCGTTGACTGCGAAGCGCCCGCCGGTGGTGCCTGCGGACATTGCTGCGGCTGGCGCACCGCCGCGGCCCAGGCAGCGTGCCTCCACCAGCTGCACAACCGGAGGGCAGACAGCAACGGCCAGTCTACTTCCAGCGACAGCAGCACTACACATGGACGGCAGCCCCTGCCTGGCATGTTCACCATGGGCAGCTGGAAGTGCCGGACGTCCAGCACCACACATCCTGCCCACAGCACACAGCAGAGCACCGCAGCACCGCTCACGTCGACCACGGCGGTGTGGTGGCCGTGCTTGTTGAAGGCATGCAGCACGGCGGCCAGGCGGGTCGGGTCCAGCGGCCCCTCAGCGGCCGCCTTTTCCAGCTTGGCCAGCTCGCGCTGCACCACCAGGGCCTGCAGCCCCATGCGGTCCAGCACCCACGACAGCGGCTCCACCAGCACCAGGCGCAGCAGCAGGCTGAGCGTGTCGCCCAGCACTCGGAAAAAGGTGGCCAGCGCGGCGCTCAGGCTGGGTGGCGGCGCGGCCGCCTCGCCCTCGCCCGCCTCGCCCGCGGGGGCTGCTGCTGCAGATGTCGCTGCCGCCGTCTGCAATGCAGAGGGACATGTAGTGTGGCAGTGTAAGGGACGGTGCTGGGCGGATGCATCGCTGCTTGTCACAGCAACGCCCGACCGGAGACCACTAAACCACACGAGCAGCAGCGGCGGCGTTCCAAGGCACAACAGTCCACCGCTCGCCTGCAGCGCCTCCAGCTCAGCTTCCGCCTGGGCGGCCTCTGCTCGTGCCGCCTCCCGCTTCACATCCAGCTTGGCGGCCTCCGTCTTGGCCATCTCCAGCTTGGTGGCGGCAAAGCTGAGCCGGGCGGCCCGCAGCAGGCGGTCGAGGCCCTCACTGCCGGCCGCATCGCTGCTGGTGCTGGCCGCTGCATCGCTGCCGACATCCATGCTGCTGCTGCTGGCTGCTACGCTGCTGCTGGCAGGACCCGGCTCTGCAGCATTGGCGGATGGGCCGGCGGCTGCCGGTGCCGCCTCGGCTTCCTTGCCCTCCTCGCCCGCGCCCGCCGCCATGCTGCCCGCCGTCCTCAGCAGCCGCTGGCGCAGGTGGCGCAGTGGCAGGGGGCTGGCATGGTGGGGCCGCAGCAGGCTGCCGCTGCGCAGGCTGCCGCGGCTGCACGTGCCCCGAGGCAGCGGAGCGGCGCTGGGACTGCGGCAAGGCACCGCCGCCGCTGCCAGGCGCAGCGTCATGGCGCTGCCGGCTCGCTCACGCCTGCCCTGCGAAGTGCAGAGGTTGTCGATGAGGTCTGAGCGCGGCCTGGCTGGGCAGGGAGCGCGCTGGCAGTCCTGCCGAGGCGCTCTGAGGCTTGGGGCCTGAGCGGCGCTTGGTAGAAAATTAACAGGCTTACCTGAGCGCGTGCCTAGCTTCTGAGCCCGCACGGGGCAGAGGGGAAGAGCGGCGTCAGCAGGGGGTCCGTGCGCGTGCCTGGCAATGCTCTGCAATTGCCCACTACAATGTGGAGGCTGAGGAGTGCACCTGGGGCCCAAGGCGAGGTCAGGGAGCGCCCGAAATGCGCGCCCATGCTTGTCCGGAGTGAAGCGATCAGCGCCCTGCGTCAATGCCAGAGCTGCACGATACATTGACAGGGTGATCGCCGGCGTGCGGGAGCGGAACAGCGCCGCTCGCGAGTCCGTTGCCAACTGCGGGCTCCGTCGGCCCTGCGCAGCCCCCCACACGCGATCACATGCTTCACAGCGACCGCCAGTAGCGTCCCAGCAGCACAGGCGCCGACAGCGGCGGCAGGCGGGAAAACAAAGTTGCGGCCTGCAAGTGCGGCCACGAGGCTCCCCAGCCGTTGTGCCTTGCTCAACAAAGCGGCATGAGCGGCGGGGGCCAGCCACCCGGCGGCTCCGCCCCCCAGCCGCCGCCGGCGGTGGCGGCGGCGCTCGAGGCCACTCGCGCCAAGTTCAACCTCATGCAGCAGCAGCAGGCGCGCGGAGCGCAGCCCAATGGCGCGGCAGCAGCAGGAGCACGGCCATCAGGAGCAGCGGCGCCGGTGGGCAGCATCCCAGTCGGCAGGGCAGCAGGCGTGGCGCCGCCGCCGCTCACTAGCGCTCGCAACAACCCAATGTTTGGAGAGGTGCGGCCGCGGTGGCAGCCCCGTGCTCGTTCTTGCTTGCCGCACGACAGATCAGTCCAATCCTGTGCTTGCCTGCTGCATCAATCCTGCTGCTGCTGCGTGCCGCACATGCCGCCGCCCGGCTCGCCGCCTTGCATCCTGAGGCTGCACCCAGCTGCCCGCGCCTGCCGCCCGGCGCAGGCTGCCATCATGTCCCCCGACAAGAAGGTGGACCGGGAGTACACTCCCAAGCTGGCAGACGCCATCCGTGCTCCCTCCCCCAGCGGCACCCTTCAGCCCGACGGCGCCCTGCCGCCTGTGGGCGACCTGTTTGCCCCGCGGCCCGCCCTGCCGGCTTACCTGCAGCAGGGGCCCTCCTCAGCGCCCCGCCTGCCTGACTGGGACAGCCGGCGGCCGTACCTCACGGGGCGCTTCCTGTACGATGCGGCGGTGGACAGCAAGGGCAGCAGCAGCGAGGCCAGCCGGCCACCGGCGCTGGATACGTACCCGGCCGGGGTCCAGGAGTCCCTGCGTGAGTAGCATGGGCTGGTGATTGGTTTGCTGATGTGCTGAGCGGCAGGCCCTGTGGTTGTCTGCGGTTTTCATAATGTCACGGTTGCTTGGCCTGCAAGGCTCACGTGCTGCTGCCGCTGCCTGCTGTACAGCCCGCTCGCCTCATGCACTTGTCAACTGCACACCCTTGATGTCCAGTGGTGGACGACCTGCTGTCAGCCTTCCTGGGCCTTTCGGGTGGCTACGTGCGGGTCAAGCCGCTGGCAGCTCCCGGCGGGCAGCGCCTTGGCTACGAGGTGGCAGCCCAGGGCCAGCTGGAGCCGGCGCTTGCGGAGATGGCAGCACGCATGCTGCCCATCTGGTGCGGCCAGCGGGCTGGCTTGGTTGAGAGTGTCTCTGCTGCTGCTGCTCGGCTGCTGCTGCTGCTGCTGTCCTGCTGCTGGAGACTGTGCAAGTTGAACCACCGTTCACACCGCCTGCCTCAATCAACACCTGCAGCGAGTATGTGGCCACAATCCAGCGGTTTGTGGAGACGCGGCGGGCGTACGAGTGGGGGCTGGTGGCGCAGGCGCTGGCGGGTGCCATGCGGCACGTGCTGCAGGTGGGCCGGAGGCCCATCCGCAGCCTTGCACACATGCTGTTGAGGCAGAAACGGTAGATGGATGGTGGCTCAAGCAAGGTAGATGAGCTGGTGCGCTACAGGGCTTAGCAAATTAATGCCTGTTTGCTGTGCAGGACTGGGAGCTGATGGTGGCCCAGTTGGAGCACCAGCTGCGCGGCGGCAAGCTGACGCTGCAGGCGCTGTGGTACTATGTGCAGCCGCCGCGCTCAGGTGCAGCCGCTACTGCGTTGCCTGCCACGTTGGGTTGCCTTTTGTCGCATGGGTTTGTGGCTAGATGTGGTGCGAGTTGTGCAGCTGGAATGCAAGGG
>RRZL01000042.1:1121587-1168646 GCA_006782975.1 Chlorella sp. Dachan
CTGCCGGGGCGCACGGGACGCAGCCGGTGGGCCGGCATGGCTACCGCCTGCAACATTGTTCCCGCCCTCCAACCCACTCTGCAGCGCTGAAGCTGGTGGCCAGCCTTGCAGCAGAGGCGTCCTCGGGGCGGTTACGGGGAGCAGCCCTGCTGGACCTGCTGCACTCACGCTGCGCTGGGGCCATGGGCGATGCGGCAGCGCACCGGCTTGCCCTGCGCCTGCTGCGCGCTGCGGCGGAGCCCTATTTTGGCATGCTGGAGCGCTGGCTGTGAGCTGGAGGCTGTTGGCTTGCTGCGTGCGCTGCTGGATGTCTGAGCTCGCAGGTTGCGCTGATGTGTTCTACCATGCTCGCGGTGGGGGCCTCTTGTCCATATGTGCAATTCCTGTGCCTTCCTTGTGTGCAGCTGTGAGGGAGCTGTGGATGACCCGTACGGAGAATTCATGGTTCAAGAGAACAAGGCAAGCAAGGGCGTAAGCTGATTGCGCAGCGCAGACTGTTTTTGCTATTCACATGAACCATGGCTGATGCTGCCGGCTGCCACTCCTGCTGCCTGCAGGACATTGGCCGCGAGTCGCTCACAGCCGACAACCAGTCAGCGTACTGGCACGAGCGCTGGACGCTGCGGCCCGCCTTTGACCCGCAGACAGGGGCGGCGCTGCTGCAGCCGAGCAGCGGAGCAGCAGGGCAGCAGCCGCAGCCACAGCATGATGTGCCGGCATTCCTGCAGCGCCAGAAGCTGCTGGTGCTCAACACCGGCAAGTACCTGAACGTCATGCGGGAGTGCGCAGCGCAGCCGCCCCGCACGCTGCCGCTGGGCACGCACCTGGGTGAGTGGGTGGGGCAGGGGAAGAGGGGTGTGCGGCTGCTAGGGCCGCGCAGTGGACGGTACACCGCGTGCTGCGGAGGCTCGTGTGCCTGAAGGGTTGCCATGCAAGCTGCTGTGCCATGTTCCCGCTGCCGACCAGAGTATGACGAGGGCGGGCGGTACGGACTACTGATTGAGGATGCGCATGCCGCCGCCTCATCCGCCGCCATGGAGCTGCTGCGGCGCAGCGAGAACCTGGCAGGCGGGCTGGCCGTGCTCAAGCGCTACTTCCTGGTGGCGCAGGTGGGTGGTGCAGGGATGTTGCATGGTTGCAAGCAGGGGGCCAGCAGAAGGCTTGCTTTGATGGGGGGATGGATTTGTGAGGGTTGGCGTGGGTGCTCAGCCGTCTGGAGGCGCAGGCTCTGCAAACTGGTTGGTGTTGCAGTCCTCTGCGCTGCTGCGCTCAGCAACACGTTGGCTGCCCCCGCCCCGTTGCAGGGCGACATGCTGCTGCACCTCATGGACGCGGCTGAGCCGGAGTTTGGCAGCCCCGTCGGCGCAGTGCCCCTGCTGCAGCTGCAGTCGCTGCTTGAGAGCGCGGTGCGCGGCAGCAGCGCTGCGACCGACCCTGCAGCGGCGCACCTGGCGGCCGCATGGGACCACCGCTCCATCCTCAACATGCTCATCGCAAACCAGGCGGCGCTGGCGGCACCAGGGCCGGGCGGCGAGATCGCAGGCGGCAAGACGCCCTTCTCCAAGGTGCCTGGCTGGGGCTGGGCCGGGAGGGCTGGGCGAGCACTGGGTGGAACACCCGAATACCCGTCTGAGATGCTGCGCTGTCTAGCGCGCATGTCTGCTGCTGGCTGTGGCTGCCCTGGTTGCTCACCACCTACCGCTGTACCTGCCCACGCGCAGCTCAAGTCGACCACACCCGCGCCCATGACTGCCAGCGAGCGGAACAACTTTGGCAAGAAACGGAGTGCCCGCGAGAGCTTCATGCTGGCGTATGAGGTGCGGCAGGGCCATGGAGAGGGGGCGACGGGAGCAACTGCTTGGTGTCCGACGTGGTGGAGGCACACCCACCAGAAGCTGCAAACTGCAGTTTTCGTCGCCCACTGGTCCTGCCGCCTGCAGGTGCCGTGGCCGCTGAGCATCGCCGCGCCGGAGGCTGCGCTGGCGCAGTACCAGGTGCGCACACCACTCTGCTTGCCAAGCATGTGTATGTTCATTATGCCGTAGCTGGCCTGGCTTGCAAGCATGTTGACCGTCCTTGCCTTCCCGCTCTGATGCACTTCACCGCCACCTCCAACGGCCGCCTCGCCTTGCCATCCCCTCTCAACACCCCAGATGGTGTTCCGCCACATCTTTGAGCTCAAGTGGGTGGAGCGGGAGCTGAACCGCGTGGTGGCCCTGTACGCACAGACCACAGGCGTGGCCAGCCGGCGGGCGCGAGCTCGGCGCGCCTCCCTGGGCGGCGGCGGCAGCTCGGCGGCCACTGACGTGCTGGCCGCCACCCTGGCGCACGCCTACTCCACCTGCCAGGTCATGACCCACTTCTTCCGCCAGGTGTGTTTTGGGAGGCAGGTGGACTGGGGCTGAGGCATGGGACGCGACCGGGTTGGCAGCTGGCGACTGGCTTGAGCTGGCGGGCTGTGTTGAGCGGCACACGCGGCGAGGAGGGTGTGGGCTGATGCATGTCAAACCGTGGAGTTCCTGTGCCCACCCACCGCCGCAGTACCTGATGTATGTGACGTTTGAGGTGATGGAGCCGCTGTGGGCCGCCTTTGAAGCCAAGGTCAAGACCGCCAGCAGCCTGGACGAGGTGGGTGGGCCTAGGGATGGCCGGACAGCTGTGGGCGGGGAAGTGAGCTGAGAGTCTGCGACTGCTGTTGGAACACAGACCTTGGCTTGGGCATGCTCAAACGTCCCAGACTCGCAGCTCCCACCCGCTTCACACACATGCCCTTCCCCACTCCACCGCCCCGTGTCCGCAGATTGTGGAGCAGCACAAGGCGTTCCTGCGCCGCCTGATGAAGGGCTGCCTGCTGAGCCGCAAGGTGGTGGTGCTGCGCGCGCTGCTCAACCTCAAGGAGCTGGTGAGCCGCTGCGCTGCGCTGTGTTCTGCTCTGCTCTGCTCTCCGGCACCAGTCGGCCCTGGGCAGGCCTGCCGCTATATCTAGGCTGCTGGCCAGCATGTTACCATTGCGGGCACTCCTGCTTGGCCACCACAGCGCCATGCAGGCTGCTGCATCATGTGGCCCCTTCCAACAAGCCTGCACCGCACACCGTCCTCTGCTGCAGGCACTGCGCTTTGTGCGCCTGTCGGATGAGGCAGCGGCGGTCAACTGGGCGGCGCTGGAGGAGGAGGCGGAGCAGAAGTGCATGGGCTCAAGTGCGCTTCCTGCTTTACTCGGGGGCTTGAGCTGTGTTTGCTTGGGGGCTGCCTTTTGCATGCGGCTCACCTCGACAGCTGCTGCTGCACCAGCTGAGCCCCTGACCTGCCCCCACCCCTCCCTGTTGCAGGCGGGCGCAAGACTGAGCGGCAGCGCGAGCTGCGCCTGGTCAAGGCAGCCCTGGCGCGTGGGGAGCTAGAGCGGCGGCTCAGCCAGCCCACCTTTGCGGCCAGCATCAGGTGCAGGAAGCAGGAAGGGGAGATAGTTGGGTGGAAGCAGCGGCGTGGCGTTTTATCAGCAGCAAGCTGGGTAGCTGGCAATTGGTTGACGCTCCATTCAAACTTGCCGATGCGCTGGAGGTTGCCCCAACCGCCCCTGAGCTGCCGCTCACCTGGCCCCAACCCCCATTCCAATGCGCAGCGACCTGCACGGCAAGTTTGTGCTCAAGGTCTGCGAGTTCATCAACGCGCTGGGCGCCGCGCACAAGTGAGCACGCGGGCCCGGCACCTTGGGGTGCTGCAATCGCTGCTGCTGCACATGCTGTAAAGTCGGGTGTGGCCCCGCCTGGTGTCTGATGCCACCATCACCTCTCAACCACCACCCAGCCGCCCTGCCCACATTCGTTTCCATGCCTGCCTGCAGGCACGCGCAAAACGAACTGAGTGACACGCGGGAGGAGCTGGAGTCCCTGCTCAACCTCATGGCCCGCCTCGACTTCAACGGGTGGGTAGGGGCGGGTGTGTGGACAGTCTGCTTGTCCAACATCGGGGCCCAGCGGGTTGAGAGCGCCGGAGGCGGGCAGTGCCACTCATGGGCGCACAGCGTGCCAGCATGTCAACCAGGCCCCAGCACCAGTGCGAGCTTTCACTTATCCATGCTCCCTCCACCTCCGCTGCCGTGCAGCTACTTCTCGGCGCGGGCGCCGCCCCCACCGCCCAAGGAGGAAGGCAAGGCCGACGGCGGCCTGGCGGCGGCAGGCAGCGAGCGCATGACGGTGCAGTTTGCGCAGTGACCAGCTAGGTGAGATTAGACGCACCGCACACGGCACAGCATTGTTCTGTGATCGAGACCCTCTCACCCACGCTGCAACCTTGACTGGACGGGCGCTAAGCTTCTTGCACTCCTGTGATCTCTAACGCGGCTATGTAAGCATCGGCATTCGCCGTAGGCTGGGTTGGACAGCATGGTGCGGCGCCGCCTTGGCAGCAATGTGCCTGTGGGTGCCTGAGGGTGTGCGGTGCAAGGCAGCTCCAGAAGTGGCTACAGAGCGTGAATGTTGGGGCAGCAGCCCATGCAGCGATGGGGCGGCCTGCGTCGGCATGGCCAGCGTTATGCAGGTGTGTCATTTTCAAGCCTCTCTCTGCTGGTAATCTGCCTGGTTGTTAGGGCCTGCTGGAGGATCTGGGTGCCCGTCGCCCCCATGGCAAGCAGCACCGGTTCAATCGATGCTGGGCATGCTCTTTTTACGAGCATGGGGCAGTCTGCTGTTACCAAACTGCACATTCGTTCCATCAAGGCTCCCATCAAGCCCTGGCGCGCAGCAGCTGGGCAGCCAGTTCACAAACCGGCGGCACTGCCGCTCCCGCGCACCGCCCTAGCTCACCTCCCGAGGTGAGTCACCGGCCAGCTGCACCGAGTGAGCACTGCACTGCGGTGGCTTTCCTGTGGGACCCTGTGCGAAGCCGCGGGTTTGAAGCGGGCCGCTAAAGGCCTCAGGCACGTGCCCGCGCGGGAACCTCCTGACCGCCTTTCCCTCACAGGGAAGGACATGGCGGTTCCATCCGGCCCCGGCAGATGGCGTCTCGCGGCCCTGGCAATTTGCCTGCTGAGGTGTTCCGCCGCCGCCAGCACCTGCACAGCAAGTAAGTGTTTTTTCTCTGCATCTCCCAATCCCTGGGGTACCATCTGGGTGTGCAGCTGAGATGCCAGCAGCCCGACAGGATGGAACAGGTGTGGACAGTGGCCTGCTCAAGGCTGAGCCGCCAAGCCGCCGCTGCGCCCCCACTACGCGCATGGACACTTGTGGCCCCACCTCTGCCCCACCAACCCCGACCCGCAGGCTCAGTCCAGATGGAGCTGGTCAGCGTGGCGGCTGGCCTGGAGACTCACGAGTTTGTCAGATGCATGTCCAGCTTTACGATGAACATCGACACCAGCTGCGGCGTGTCGCTCACCGCCACCGCGCCCGCCACCAACTTCCTGTCCTACGTGCCAGCCATGTGGAGCAGCGACACCAACATGTACAAGCAGTTCAAGCCGTGCCCCACCGCCAGCTCCAACAAAAACAACGCCAACTTGATGGCGGCGCTGCAAGGCTTTGTGTATGGCACTGATGCCCAGGGCACCGCCCTCAAGCCCACCGCCATGGTTGGCACGGCCCTCACGCCTGGCCGCCTGGAACTCGTCGTCACCAACACTCCAACCAAAAAGTCGCTCATCTGGGCCTTCCGCTCCACAACCGGCAACCCCACGGTGCTGGCCGTCGAATACGTGCCCGCCGGCAGTGGCGGCGTCAATGACCTCTACCAAATGACGGCTGGCGTTGAGTACATATCCAGCGCCACGCCCAGCCAGCCATGCAGCACCGGCCGCTACCCTGTGACAGCCAGCAGCGGCCTCAAGCTGTGCCTGCTGTGCCCTGCTGGCAGCACTGGTGACGGCACCGCCTGCACTGCATGCGCTGGTGGCACCGCCTCGGGCGCCCCCGGCCTGCCCTCAAGCTCCAGCTGCACGCAGTGTACGGCAGGCACCTACGCGCCGGCAGGTGAGTGAGAGTGGTTAGAGGAATACATTATCGAGGGGAGAGCAGTGTTGTTTGCGTGCTTTACCTGGGGCACCAGGCACTGCCATGCCTGGAAGCGCCAGCGTGGCGAGCCCCTCACCTCTGTGGCCTGAACATCGTCATTGTTGCCCTGCCCCTGCCTCACCGTTGCCGCAGGCAGCACCACCTGCCTGCCCTGCCCCCAGCACACCTTCTCTGGCGCGGGTGCAAGCCAGTGCACGCCCTGGTGAGTGCTCAGTGTGTTTCTGGAGGCCAGTGCTACTTGCTGGGGATGAGGCAGTGCGGCCATGCCACACGATGTGAAGGGAGCAGCAGCCTTTAGCACGCTTGTCGCCTGCCTGACCAGCAGTGCACCTGTGCCCCTCATCCAGTGCAGCCCCGCTGGCACCTACGCCTGGGTGCCCGGCAGCACCGTCTGCGTGCGGTGCACCGATGGCGTTGCCCACCTGCACACCGAAGGCGCTAGCCTGCCCACCGCGTCGGCAGGTGAGCTGGAATGGAGCGCAGCAGTCATGCTGGGCAGTCCTTGCCAGCCAAGGAGCCTGCGCCCTTGCCTGCTGCGCATGCAAGGACAGCTGGTGCCCTGCCCTGCCCTCCCTACTGGCTGCAGGCAGCGCCGTCCTGCGGTTTGCAAGCAAGCTTGGCGCCGCCTGCGACGCGCTCGCCAGTGTTTTCCCCATCCCGGCACTCAGCTTCTGCACGACCTGGAAAGCAGGCACTAAGGCTGGCCCTCCTGACCTCAAGCTGGCGCTGGAGGTGGCGGGCGACTGCTCCGTAGACATCAAGCCCATTGGCGACACTTTCTGTGCCGACCCACTGGCTGTGGCTGGGGAGGCCATGCCGCCCCCTCTGAGCGGCACCTACAGCTACTCCTACAGCAACCTCACCATGCGAGCCTATTACACCAGCACCAACCGCGTCCGCATGCTGCTTCCGCCCGGTGATGGCGGTGCCAGGTGCGCACAACGGCTGCTGTGCTGTGCTGTTGCTGAGTTGCCTGGTGCCACTTGTGTCCTGTGCAGCTCTGAGGCCGGAACTGTTTAGTGAGGCAGCCAGTGCTTGGTGAGGCACACATTGCATGCGCTGGCCTGGCACCCAGAGCCAACCCCCGACACCTCCTGTGCTGCAGCTCCTTCATGCTGCACATTGATAACGTGTCGGGCTCCACATCCACAGTGGATCTCTGGATTTCTGCGGCGACCAACAAGACTGTCGACGCCAGCGCTCCTGGGGTGAGCAGGCCAGCTTGGGCTCGTCGCTGCTGCGGTGCACATCAAAGCATTTAGAGCAACAGGATGCAGTGGCCGTTATGACTGACTGCAGCCGCCCCGTACTTTGCTCTGCAGTCTCTGAGCTGCTCAATGTCTGCAGCGGTCGACGGCGGCAATGTGGCGGGCGCTTCAGCCGCCTGCGGCGCAGGGTCCAACAAGGTTGCCAACTCGTGCTACGCCTGGTGCGCTGGGTGGCCACTTGCGATCCCAGCCGTCGCCCTGCTGGCTATGCATGGCTGCCCTAGCTGCCCTGCCCGCTTCACAACTGCAATCACAAATCATAGCCTCCGCTGCTGTTGCTGCAGCCCTCAAGGCAACACCTGCGCTGGTGGCACCGCTGCGAAGGCTGTGTGTGCCGCTGACTACGCAAACCCCTTCCTGGGCCAGTCCAGCGGCTGCTTCAGCTGCAACTCTGGCACCACCCTGGTCAGCAGCTTGGCAGGCTCAGCCTACTGCACCATTCCTCAATGCCGCCCAAGTGCGCCGTGTACTGCTGATGGGTGGCATGGCTCGAGTTGTACAGTGCCGGCTCTTGTTGCCATGCGCCAGTACTCCACATACTGGCTGCATGCCGCTTTCGCCAGCTGCTCTGCCTGATGGACAGCGTGCATGGTAGCAGCACTGCCCAACCTTGTGCATGGGATATCCGCCATCGATGGCGGCCTGCCGCCCCCGGTCAACACACCCGCGTGCTAATTGCCCGCACTGCCCCTTTCCCAGGCTCCATCACATTGGAGCTGATGAGCATCGCCATCTTCAGCTGGGCCAACCTGCACAAATGCCTGCCCACCGCTGTGGTCAGCATCGACGCCAACTGCCAGTACTGGATCCGTGCCCCCGCCTCGGACAACATGCTTGTCAGTGCGATGGCGGCAACCACCGGCATCCAAGCCTACTCAGAGCTTACGCTGTGCCCCGCCAGCTCTGCCAAAGTCAACTCCCTGCAGCTGGCATTCGACAGCTACGTGTATGGCTTGAATGCCACCGGCACGGGGGCCGCCTTCCCGGCGTCCCGCGGGGCCAGTGTCTCGGGTGTCGCCTTTCCCAGCCCCGGCAAGATGGTAGTGACCTTCAACGGCAACTCGGCCATCACCATCACCTACGCCATCCGCTCCACAACCGGCAACACCAGCAGCATTGACGCCAACGCCGTCGCGACCACCGGCGCAGGCTTCACAGCCGGCAGCGAGTTCAGGGATGCCGCAACTGCGGGCTTGCCGTGCCCCACCGGCCGCTACGGCCTGCGCGTGGGCAGCATCAAGCTGTGCGCCGCGTGCCCCCCCGGCACCACAGGCAGCAACGGTTACGGCTGCAAAGCCTGCCCTGTGGGCACCAGCTCAGAAGGGGTTGCCTATTCCGGTAGCTGCTCACCATGCAGTGCAGGCACCTACGCCCAGGAGGGTGAGTGGCGCCCCATGCCCCTGCGGCGGCTGCACACGGTGCATTGGCAGGATCCTGTTCCCTCCGGAGGGAACTCGTACTGCCAGCATGCTGCTGTGGCTGTGCCTGTAACGCTGCTCGCTGCCCTCGTCATCACGCTGCCTTGCTCCCGCCGCAGGCAGCTCCAACTGCCAGCGCTGCCCCCCACACACCTACTCTGGCGTTGGCGCAAGCGAGTGCACGCCCTGGTAGGCACCATCGTGCAGCTTCAGCAAGGGGGCTATGTACGCAGTTAACAGCAGTGTGTACATGCACGTCCAGCATGCACGTTGGCAGCAGCAAACTTAAGCGGAGTGTCCCCAACTTGATGTCCCGCCCTCCACAACCCTGGGCAGCCCTGATGACACCTACGCCTGGCTGCCGGGCAGCACTGAGTGCATGCGCTGTGCTGGCGGCATTGCCACCCCGCACACTGCGGCAACGCTACCGGCCCCGTCTGAAGGTGAGGAGCTCACTGAGTGGCACGTGGTGTGCACGTTGAGTCTGGCCCGTACGCCAGCACAGCCTGCCTGTCCTGCCCTTCACCTGTGGGTTGCACCACCGACGGCTGGCTTCACTGGCATGCTGTTGCTGCCCTGCCTGATGGCTGCACTGCAAGGCTGACTCCTGAGGGTTTCCCACCGCTGGCCCGCATCCAACTCCTGCGGCTCGCACCGGTTCTGCAGGCAATGCCATCCTGAAGTTTGCCAGCAAGCTGGGAACCGGCTGCGACTCACTCATGTACGGCTTCCCCATCCCAGCTGTCACGGCTTGCAAGAGCTGGAGGGACGGCACCAAAGGTGGAGCCAACCCACCGGACGTCAAGCTGGCACTGCAGGTGGCCGATGACTGCTCGGTCACAATCAGCCCCATCTCCGACAAAACCTGCGCCGACCCGGGTGCCAACGCTGGTGTGGAGGCCTCGTTCCCTTGCACACCCAATGCTAACGGCCTAGATGCCAGCAGTAAGTACACATTCAGCTACAACGACCTCACCATCCGGGCCTACTACACTGCCGCCAACAAGATCCGCACGCTGCTGCCCTCCACTGTTGGTGGCGCAAGGTGAGCTTCTGCTGCCCCGCGCCTGCATTGTGGGCCCTGGCCCGCCTGCTGCAGGTGCATTGCTGCAATCGATGCTGCTCAGTCCGCTCACGATGCGTCGCCCATGCACCTGCCCACCTGCCCCTGCTGCCCCTGCTGCCGCAGCTCCTTCATGCTCAACATCGATCCCAAGACAGCCACCTCAGTTGGCCTCCAATTCTTTGCGGCAACCAACAAGCCGGTCGATTTTGACCGAGCTTTCTATACGTCTGTACAGGCAAGTGGTTCCCCTGCTGGTGCAGTGTAGGTGTGCGATGCTAGCAGCGACGGGGATATGGGAAAGCCGTAACCCCCCTGCCCGTGCTCTGCTTGCAGAGCAGCACCTGCGCTCCCGAAGCTAGTGTCGAGGGCGGCAGCGTGGTTGGCGTTAATGCTGCAACCTGCGGCCCTGGCTCCTACGCCGACAAGGGGTGCAAGCCTTGGTGCGCGCCTGGGGCCACTTACAGCTTTTGGGAGCAGGGGTTGAATGTTGGCCTGGTTTTGCTGGCTGGAATGCTGAAATAGCTGCTTTGAACCGACAAGGCTGCCCTCCTGCCATTTGCTTGTGATGCAGCCCTCAGGGCCAGACATGCGCCGGCGATGCGGCCGCCCCGGCCGACTGCCCTGCCGACACAGCCAACCCCTACTTGGGCCAGACTGATGGCGCCTGCAACACTTGCGCTCATGACATCACCAAGTTCACCAGCCTGGATGGCGCTGCCTACTGCACCCTGCCCTTCAACGACCGGCAGTGTGCCGAGGGCCAGTACAAGGCAGGCGGCTTTGAGTGGGACGAGCACGCCGGCGCCTGCGTCAAGTGCCGTCCCGGCACCTACCGCTCTTTTGCTCTGATCACCAATGGCACCCTCGACTGCCAGGAGTGGTGAGTGCAAGGCTGTGGGGCTGATGCCCGTGCTGCAGTGACCAGGCAAACATGGTGGCAGAGTTTGCGTCGATGGCTTGGGGCCTCAAACACCCGCCAGACCAGCTGTCAACAGGCTGGCCCAAAACCGTGCTAACTAACCGCTGCCCCTGCTTGCCTGCAGCCCTGCGGGCTTCTACTCCGGCGAGGGCGCCGCCTCCTGCACCGCCTGCCCGACTGGCCAGCACAGCCCCACCACTGGCATGGCTGACCAGGAGGAGGATGGCAACGGCATCCACTGCCTGCTGTGCCCCGCCGGCAGCATTGCGCTGGGCCCCGGCGAAATCATGAACAGCTCAGCCAACATTGGTGCTAACGACTTCCGCAACGAGCGGCCCCTCAGCACGGGAGCCACCTACTGCGATAACTGGTGAGCGCTGGTGCAGGCTGTTGTCCCTTCTGTTTGAGGGCGGCTGGATGGCTTGGACCATGCTGAAGCTGTGAGGCCGGGCCAATCCTGTTCACGCCATTCAGCTGTCTACCTGCTGTGCCCCTCAGTTGCTATCTGGCCCGACGCCCTAACCCACCTGCAGCCCCGCCGGCACATTCGCCAATGCCACCCTGACCGAGGCGACCACCAATGCCAAGGGCTGCTCCCTGTGCCCCCAGTGGACCTTCCGCTCCGGCGACGCCGCCCCCGAAAACAACGAGTGCCGCCAGATCCCGCCAGGTGGCCGCTGCTGCGTCGGCTGTGGCACGCCCTTTCATTGCTTCAGCTGTTCCACCTGTTTCCCTGGTCGCTTGCTGCGGCTAATGCCGCCCACACCGCTGCCCATGTTCTCCTGCCCTAAGAGCTTCTTCACCACTCCCTGGTTTCCAGGCTACAAGGCGGCGGCAGCCGTGCTGGACACCACGAACAAGATCGGCGCCCCCGGCACCGAGCTGTGCAGCGCTGGCGAGGTGGCCTTCTGGTCAGGGTCTCCGGCGCAGAGAACTCCAAAGGAATCCACGGCCTGCAAGCCGTGTGACAAGAGCAGTGGCACGGTTGCCCCCCGCAAAGGTGGGCCAGGCGTGTAGGCGCGTGGGGGCGGCACTGTGTGCGGCTGAGCAGGCAGTAGAAGGGAGGCATTACAGTATGCCTGGATGATGTACCAATCTCTCCGACCTTGTCTGCTCTAGTCTAGTCTAGTTTAACAGCTTAGCGGCAGCCCACCGGGGGCTCAGCCTCAACCTTGTCCTCGCCACTGCTTCCCTCCCAGGCATGGCGGCGTGCACCCCTTGCACGGGTGGATTCTACCCCAACCAGCAGCACAGCGCCTGCGTGCAGTGCGCGCCTGGCACTTACCGCAGCTACTACACCGCATCGTGAGTGCTGAGCTGAAACCCTGCCCAATGCCTGGTGTGAGACGTTAGATTCGGCATGCTTACAGTGCATGCCCCCTCGTCTCCCTACGGTGCAGGGATTTCTGCACGTTGTGCCCGGCTGGCTCTGAAATTGGCACCTCTGGTCGCACGGCCTGCAACAAGTGGTAAGGCAGCTGGATGGGGGCCGGCACGCTCATCCTGTAAGCTGGAGCTGTTGGGTATACTATAGTTAGTCACTGTGCATGTGGGGCGCACCACCTGGCACTGACTTGATCTACGTGTTTCGGCCTGTGTGCTGTCCCTCTCTGCAGCCGCAAAGGCTACTTTAAGACCACCGCTGGGTTGAACGACACCTGCACCCCCTGCCCGGTGCGAATAGCTTCACCGTTCGGTTGCCTGGACGAGTGCTGGTGTGGGCATTACAGGCCTTCCCGCGGGCACGGGCTGCATGCCGCCATGGCCAGGCGCCCTTCGCTGCACAGAGGCAGAGTCGGCTGGCCTGACATCAAGCGCCCCCCCTGTGCGCCCTACCGCCTTGCAGCGGAACAAGTACCAGGACTCCACCGGTGCCACGTCAGCATGCATCTGGTGCCCCCCTGGCAAGGAGACGCTCTCCACCGGCAACAGCGAGTGCAGCGATTGCCCCGTAGGCTTCTTCAACCCGCTGAAGGCGTCTTCGTCAGCCGCCCGGGCCTGCATTGCTGCCCCAACCGGCACCTTTGTCAACACCACCGGTGCATCTGTGGCCACTGAGTGGTGAGGCTCAGCTGCGCTGCATTGCCTGTGCTTGGCAAAGAAGGAATCTGCCCAACTGCATGTACGGCCCGGCCGTGCGAGACAACAGAGGCACCTGCCAAGCTGCACGCCCGCTTCACACCCCCTGCCTGCTCCCTCCTGCAGCCCGCTGGGCACCTTCAACGACGACTCCGCCCAGAGTGCTTGCGAGCCCTGCCCACCCGGCAAGTACGCCAGCACCATGGGCTCTCAAGCCTGCAAGACCTGCCCCGCCGGCACCTACTCCTCCGGAGGGCAAGCCACCTGCAAGCCAGCACCTGCAGGCTACTCGGCTCCCATCGGCTCCGCCAGTGCCAGCCCCTGCAAGGCCGGCACTTACGCCAGCTCATCCCGCTCAGCCACGTGCGCGCTGTGCCCCATGGGCAAGCAGTGCCCCACCCCCGCCACCGTCACTCCTCGTGACTGCCCGGCTGGCTCGTACGCTTTCAAGGAGGGCTCCATCCTCTGCGCCCCCTGCCCCGTCAACATGTTCAGCAACAGCACCGGCCTGAACAAGTGCCAGTCCTGCCCTGCTGGCACCAACACCCGCGGCCTCACTGGCCAGAAGTCGTGCCAGGCGGTCGCTGCACTTGCCGGGCGCCGCCGCTCCGTGCTCTGGCGCCCCTAGCCAGCCTCCACCAGGCGTTTCATCCGGTTCTACGTGCGCTTGTCCGTGCCCAACATCCGCCCATGCATTCCCAATACACATGCCATGCGTCCACACCTCCGCCGTCTGTCCTCAGCGCACCACTCCCTGCCATTTAGCCATTTAGCCGGTCTCCTCAGCATCCCCACCGCCCTTTTATCCCCGTCCCACTCTGCCCCACAACTCATGACCACGCCCCACAACTCCTCGACCACCCGCCACACCCCAAGTTGATTTTTTGTTTGACCAACCGCCTCTGCCCTTGTTTGGTCTCTCCGGACATGCACGTTTTGATTGTTTTTACCAGTCACTACCGCGCTGCACGCACACTCTGCCACTCGGCACCGTGGTCAACTTGCCTGTTTCCCTCCGGCACTGCCACTGCCCTTTTCCTGCCGCTTTTTTCAGCCCCAAAACTCCTTCCAATCGCCACATGTCCATCTCTGGTATCATGCGTAGGTGATCAGTTGTGCATTCTTAGGCTGTGAGGCCACTTGGTTTTGCACTGAGTGGAATGACGCGGCGGCCTGGACATGACAGGATGACAACCTGCCCTCTGTCTTCAAGATTGCTGCTGTGTTGTGTTGGCACTGCTGAGCTGCCCCCTGTTGGCAAGGTGCGATACGCATGCTGGTTGCCTGGAACAAGTCTGACGATGTTGCGCCAGAAAGTCGGTTGATATAGCACAACCTCGGGTACGCTGGTTAAGAGAACTGGGGGAAAGGGCCTGCAGGAGGCATGACAAGGGTCCGCATCACGGGTGCCGGCGCCACGGTGCGCCACGCGGGCGGCGGCGCCTGTTAAACCGACTTGCAAGCGCCGCAGGCCTCTGGCGCGCATCCACATCGCAGCCATGCGGCTCTTCAGCGTGCTGACGCCCCGAGGGAGCCGGCGGGAGCACGAGCAGGCCAAGCTCACGCCCCTGGCCCTGCCGCTGGCCCTGCCCCTGGCGGAGCTGCAGGAGGATGGCGCATCCACGCCCCGGCGCGCGGCAGCGGCGGCGATGCGGCTGTCCGGCCTCTCCAAGCTGGGTCGCCTGCTGACACCCCGCGCCAGGCAGCGGCAGCCAGAGGCAGCTGCGCAGAGCCCCGGCGACGCGGCCCTCATCCACGCCTACCGGCCCACCATGACGGCGGCGATGGAGGCGCAGGTGGTGCTCAACTCGGCTCGCAAGACCCCCAGCGGCGGCGGCGGCGGCGGGCGCGTGCTAACAACGCCGTCCCATGACACGCCCACGGCCTTGTACTCCGACAGCGACTCCGAATCGGACGCCGAGTCGGAGCTGAGCAGCCTGGACGGCTTTGGGGCGTATGCCCGTGGCCTGGAGGCGATGGCGGAGACGGATGAGGCGGGGGAGGGCAGCACCGGCTCATGCCCTGCCGACGATCCCGACAAGCTGCCGTGAGATGCTGCTGTTGGGTCGGGTGCATGCATTGTGCCAGAGATTGCCCCGGGGTTACTCTGGCCGCGCCCTCGAGCTGCCTAGATTGGATGCATGTTTGGAACCTGACCAGCAGCTGGAGAAGCTGCCGCATACCAGAGCCCCTGCCCTGGCTCCACATGCCTGCTCCCCTCCTGCGCCATGACCGCCCTGCTTTGCAGGTCGCCACGCCTGCTGCTGGCGCCGGTGCAGAGCTGCACACCCAGGGTGACCGCCCGTGATTCTGAACGGGCAGTGGAAGATCTGCAGATGCTGCTGCAGGTGCGCTGGTGTTGCCCTGGTGTGGCTCACGCCCATGCCTCCAGCACGTTGCCAGGGCTGCACACCTGCCGGCCTGTGAACCTAAGTGTGACTCAACTCCTTTGTTGAAGTGCATACATATGTTTGCATCGCGCAGGCTGGCGAGCTGCCAGGCAGCCGGCAGCGCATCGCGCGCATGCTGCTGCACGCCGACAGCCTGGGGGGCAACGAGGCGTTTGCAGGCAAGCCACGCTGGGCATGCTGGGGATGCTGGGGGTGTCGCGGTCGGTGCATTTGACACTCCACTTGCTCCATGTGCCATGTGTTGGCGCTGCCCCTTCATGTCTGTGCATTCCAACTCCTGCCCGGCTTCCGGCTGCTCCGCAGGCCTGCCCATGCATGGCTGGGGCTTTGAGCGCTGCGTGGCCCTGCTGCTGCAGCTGCTGCTGCCGCTGCCGCTAGTGGCTCGCTCGGCGGCCTTGGCGCAGCTGCAGTCTAAGCTGGCCTCGCAGCTGCTCAGCTACCTGGGCACATCGCTGGAGCGGGTGCTGGAGAGCGAGCGCAGCTGCCAGGTGGGCTGGCTAGTCTGCAGGTGGCAGGCGTGGTGACAGTGGGTGATGCACCGCCTCGCCTTCACCTGGACCAAGGGATGTGGCGTAGGTCCGCTTCGGGAGGCGTGCTGCAATCACTGCAGCAGCAGCCTGCCTCGTGCAAAGTATCGGCCCACTCTCTCCTGCAGCGCTGGTGCCGGCTGCCGTACGAGGTGGCGGCCTGGCTGCTGGAGTTCGGGCCCTGCGACCGTGGCGAGACAAGTGAGCCTGGTTTGCTGGCCGGCTCAATGCCCAGCAGCCGGACCGCCTGCTGTTGACGCGCTTACTTCAGAGCTGCCGGTGCTGCTAGTGGGAATGGCATGGGCTCCAGGGCTGTCAAGCGCGGCTTAGCCCAGAGCCTCACACCCTTGCTTGTCCACACCAGCCAGCACCTCACACATCCCGCCCGCAGTCTTCGACCTGTCCAACCTGTGGCTGGAGCAGCAGCAGCGAGCGGTGGCGGCAGAGCAGCGGGCAGCGCTGGCGGCCCTGGTGTGGCGGCGGCCGCTGGCGGCAGACTTTCTGCGCTGCATGGCTGCCAACCTGCCCTGGGCGGCACAGTTTGTGGCCGCCAGCCCGCTCCGCCCCGATCGGCTGCCGCCCTCGCTGGACGGCCGCTTCTCTTTCACGGCCGAGGTGCGCCATTGTGGCATTAGCAGCACGGCTGCTGGCTGGGTGTTGTTGCAGAGCTGCGCCTGGCATGCTGGAGGCTGTGCGTATGCAGCAATCCTTGTGAGGCCCATTGCACATCATCCCGCCGATGCTTGCGACCATCCAGTCCTGTTGTGGCTACACAAACTAACCCTACCCACCCCTCCTTCACCTCGCCAGTTTGAGCTGCACGATGTGCTGGAGCTGCAGCATGCGGCGCTGGCCGAGGGGCGGCCACGCCAGCAGCAGTCGCCAGCCATCTACTGCGGCGGCCTGTGCTGGTGGGCGGTGAGTGAGCCGCCGCTGCTGGTGCTCCTGATGATTTTTGCAGCGCCGCAATGTGTGAATGTACAAAGCGTGCTGGGCGAATTGAAAGCCGCATCCTGTTGCCTTCCTGTCAATGAAGCATCCATGCATGTTCTCTGCTGCCTCACCCACCAACCTCCCTACTGCTACGCAGGTGCTAGTGGCCAACCCGCGGCACGACCGTTTTGAGCTGTACGCTTCCTGCGCCGCGTTCTCGCTGTTCCAGGAGCCGTTCCGCGCCGCGCTGCAGCCGGCCGCAGGTGCGTGCGGCTGGGGTTTGGGTTGCAGGTGCACACGTTTCCAGGCAGCGTACACAGCATGACGTGTGCGAAGCTCCGTAGCAGGAAATGGCGTGTGCCTAGCAAGTTGAGAGTGATTGCCTGATTTCACTCTGGAAGGATCGAGGCCCCTCTCACTCCCCCGGGTGTGTTCTGCTGCCTCGCATTGCCGCAGACGTGCGCTTCTCCTTCCAAGGCACCACATCTCTGGAAGACTGGCGTCAGACCAACGCGGAGCGGCTGGCAGCCATGCGCACCCACTGGGGTGGCCCTGCTTTCTGGGTGCCTCCCAGCTGCCCCTCCCTCAAAATCAGCAGTAGCAGCAGCCGGCGGGGTGGCAGCGTGGCCGAGGGCGACGGCAGCGGCACCCTGCAATTGGCAGCGGCGGCACGGCCAGACACGGCGCGCGGGCCGCGACCGCAGCGGCAGCTCAGCAGGCTCAGCATCGCCAGCGNCTGGCGGCCCCCGCCAGCAGCCGCAGCAGCCGGGCGGGCAGCCAGGGCGGGCAGCGCGGCGCGGCATACCAGAGCGACGCCGACAGCGGGGCCCTCACTGCCCGGCCGGGAGCAGAGGCAGAGGGAGGGCTGGTGCAGCTCAGCATGGACCAAGTGGTGGCAGAGGTGCGGCGCTCCTGCCCCTACACCTGGGGAGCCACCCTGCGGGTGCGCGTCAATTTGAAGCTTCTGGGTGGCGGCGGCAGCAGCAGCAGCTGAGCTGGATGCATGGCGCAGTGCAGGCATTGGTTGCCTCGCCTGCCAACCACCCAGCGCTGCAAACAAGGCGCACCGAGCTGCCGGCACATCCTACCAACTCCATGCCCCACCATCGCTGAACAAGCGACCCATTTTCCTTTCTACGCATGCTCTGCCGCTTGATAGTTGATGTTGCATGTCAGTTGTGAGGGCGCGCCAGATTGGCGCGGCCCAATCTAGCTTTCCGTAGCCTTCCTTCGCCACCCAACCCATCCCATCCCCATTGGCCTTGCTAGCATGTTTCCCTGCCACTGTCCTGAGCCCATCGCTTGCCTTCCATTGTGTACATTTACAGGCGCCCCAAAACGCGCAAATAATCTGGAATAGATTGCAAAGAAACACAGACAGACACGTGCCCAGGCTTGCTCTCAAGGGGACGGAAGGGTGATGTCCAAAAGGCGCCGGTGGGTTAGTACAGGCATCAAATGCGGAGCTCAGACATCAAATGCGCAGCATACGTTGGAGGAAAAAGCCGGTGCACATCGAGCGGCACTTAGTATTTATCATTCCCAGGGGTCAAACAGCTCGCCGGGGAGAGGGGGACAGCGGTTGATTGCAGGGGGATTTGGTTGGAAAGACGCACGGCGGTCAATGGGTTGGGGTTCAGTTGCGCAGAGAGCAGGGAGCTGCGCTTAGGGCCCCGCTGCACAGGAGCTGTGGCGATGTTGTGCTGGTTGCCTGCAGTCGTACCGTTTGCACGTGCCTGCCGGCAGAGCGAATCCCTCAGTAGTTGGACAGGTCGCGGCCGAAGACCTGGGCCTTGAGCCAGTCGAAGAGGATGAGGACGCGGTTGCGGAACGACACCTGCTTGGTGATGTACACAGACCTGCAAACGGGGGGGCGAAGGTGGGGTACACAGCTCAGCAAGAGAGCAAACCTCACTTTGTGCGAGGTTGTGCGGGGGAGGGCGGGCAAGGGGGCTGGGCAGTGAGCAGCGGGCGTCTCCGGCATCGACACGACTTGGGGCTCTGCCAAAACCACAGCCCACCATCGCACTTGTAAACGAGGTTTGCGAACGATCCAGACAGCCGGATGGTGGTTCCAGGCAATTCGATCTGCGTCAGCGCCTTGTCATCGCCCAGGTATGCCAGCACGCCTGTGGCAAGTAAGGCAGCGCGGCACGGTCTCGTCATGAATCGTACAGGCGGGTGCAGCGGGCAGCGCGCTCGCCAGACGCCGGCTCCCGGAAAAAAGAAACTCACCAAAGTTGTTGAAGCGGAAGCCGGCGTTGTAGTACACAATGTCCTGCATGGGGGCACCCGATCCAATGCGGGTCAATTGCTGCCGATAGTTGAGATCGCTGCACAAACCATTCAGGACTTCAAGCGTGAACCGTGCTCTCACCAAACATTGTTCCTGCCTGCTCCAACACCTGCACCATCGCCACCCTGCGCCCAGCCCACCACCCACCCCTGCCCCCACACGCACCTTGTCCCCCGCATCCTCTGCGGGCGCCATGGTGGCGGCCAGCATCTCGTGCATGCGGTCGCTGAGGGTCAGGTCCTTCACCTTCTTGCTGGGGGGAGGCTGCAGGCAGGCAGAGGTGGGACAGAGCACTTGTTTGAACACCACAAGCCGAGTGGTGAGGACAACGAAGCCATTACAGCCAGGAAGGCACCCGCCCAGTGGCCGTGCCACAAGCTAAGCAGGCGGCGCCCCTGCGCAACGAACATGCATCCGGTCCTCATCTTTGAAACACCAACCACACAAAACAGCGTCGCTGTCCAGCGGGCTTGCCTGGTCCATGCCGCCCAGCCCCAGAGCGAAGCCGCGGTTCACCAGATGCGCCACGTAGGCGCCCTGCTGGCCCGCCACCTGCGACGCAGTTGGGCAGCCAGTAGCGGCTCAGCACAGCTTGGCACCATCAGCCCAACAACCGTGGCGCCTGACACGTGCGCAGCAGCACCTGCCCGTTCTCCCACCCAGATGTGGAGCTGTACAGCACCCACCCAACTGACCTGTGCGGTGGCAGGCAGGCGCTCCGGCACGTACAGCGAGGCGTCGCCCAGCGCAATCACGTCATTGGCACCAATCACGCGCATGTAGGAATCCACCGCCAGCTTGGAGGGGCGGCCGCCTGGCTGGTACTGGGCCTGCGACAGACAAGCAGCATGCAGAGGGCGGGTGGTCAGGGCACCAGCTAGCAGCATGCAGAGGGCGGGTTGAATCGGGCACCGGCTAGCAGCCATGTGCACACCCGGCCGGCCATGCAGACGACAAGCTTGCGGTGCCCCACGCGTGATCCCGGCAGCCCTACCAGAGCACCCCACCCCAGCCAGCCCTCCCTCCCCCACCTGCTCCGGGATCTGCGCCGCCAGCTGCTGCACCAGCGGGCGCGGCGCGTTGCCGGCAGACCACACACACACGCCGTACGGCAGCTCCTCGCCGCTGCCCAGCCGGATAATGTCTTTGGTGACCTGTCCAGGAGCCATGAGAAGCAGGGGATTCACACTTGAGTGGGCAGCAGGGCAGCATGAGGGCACAGGAAGCAGGACAACGCCCTTGGTGACATGGAGCCCCGGCTGCAGCAGCGGACGACCGCTGGAGCGCACTTGTGTGTGGCAGTGGCGAGGGACGGACCTCTGGCCCTGCGCTGCCGCCACCAAGGGGCATGCACGCCCCCGCTTGGAAGCTTGCAACCCCCTCACCTCCACCACGGGGGTGTCGTTCCGCACATCCACATCCAGCCGCTTGAAGTTGTCCAGCGCGTGCTGCCGCATCCTGCGGCGCGCATCAGGGTTGTTGTCAGCATGTCAGCCATGGTGGCCGACCGCCGTGTGCCTGCAACCAGGCCTGTCACTTCAGCGTGCCACGTCGAGCAGTCTCCCACCCGGCCCACCCCAGCCCAACTATGGCACCCCACCCCAACCGTGGCACCCCACCCTGGCGCTCACTTCTCGTCAAACTGGACGAGGATGGAAGGGGTGGCGTTCAGGAGGGACACCTTGACGTACGGCATGAGCTCGGGGTACTTCTTCTTCAGGTCCTCCCGCAAAAAGTCGCTCAGCGTGCCCGCAAACTCCACGCCTGCGCGCGGTGAGGGGAGGAGTTGGGGGTGGGGGTTGGGGTGGTGCAACTACCAGCTGTATCAGGCGCAGCTACCATCTGTGTCGGGCATTTTTGGCCAGCTACATTACGGGACAAATCGAGAGACCATCCACAGCTCACCCGTGGGGCCGCCGCCCACCACCACAAAGTGCAGCGCCCGCCGCATGTCGGCCTCCTTGGTGCCCGGCAGCGCCGCCAGCTCAAACTGGGTCTGGATGCGCTGGCGCAGGCCCACGCTGTCCGGGATCTGGGGGCATAGTGGCGAGGCAGCACGATGTGGCTGTGCTGGGGGAGAGTTAGCTGTTTTGTGCAAGGTTGAGCCCCTTACCCACTGCTGCAACGGCCAATTGGACTGCCCTCCCACGCACCTCCTTCATGAAGAAGCAGTGCTCCTCCACGCCCTTGACGCCAAACGTGGCGGGCTGCTCCCCAACCGCCACCACCAGGATGTCGTCTGCAGGGGCGGAGGCAGGGGGGAGGGAAAGGTATGAGGGAAAGGAGGGCAGGTGTGAGGCATAAAGCCCAGCTGGTTGGCTAGGACTCAAATGTGCTCCAGTGCTGCTCGCACTCCAGCAGCAACGGCATCAGCTCAGGAGGCCGGAGGCTGCCGTTGCTGCCGCCGCAGCAGCATGAGGGGCAGCAGCAGTGATAACAGCACCACGGCAGCAGCGATAACAGCACCCCGGCAGCAGCGGTAACAGCACCACGGCAGCAGCGGTAACAGCCCCACGGGCAGCAGGGGCTGGCACGCACATGGGATCTGGAACTCGGGGCGGTAGCCGTCCTCGTAGCAGTTCTTGCTGGTGCAGTACACCACCTACGGCATGGGCAGAAGGACAGCACGCAGACCGGGCTTGCAGATTGGGCTTGCAGGCACACCACTGCTGTGGCAAGCAGCCCTGGGGCGTTTCGACACCTCGTCCTATGGCGCCTGCCCCAGACCTGCCCTCCACCAAACACATGCTGTGCCACAAACACATGCCACTGCTCACCTTGCCCTCCAGATCCACCCGGTCGCAGCCGGCCTCAAAGTAGTCCACAAACGGGTTGGCCACGCGCACCGGCTCCAGCAGGGAGCGGAACTCAATGGTGCCCACCGCGGTGGATGGCAGCATGGGCGTGAACTGCGGGGGCAAGAGGGCAAACGGCGCAGGTTGCGCGGAAAGCGCTGAGCTGTTCAGCATGCATGCTGGACTGCACAACCTTGCGCAACATTTCCAACTGGGCCACTGAACAACAGCGAGCCGAGCATGCCCGCCATCCTCCCACCCCACAGGCTCCTCACCAGGAAGTGGTTGCGCGGCGACACCACGCACACCTCGTAGCTCTCGGTGTCAATGACCTGAAGGGGTGGGGGCAGCGAGTTTGGCAGGCCGCGGGCGTCAGACGGAAGCAAGCAGCCCAGCCCAGCCCAGCCTGCCACATGCGTAACGTCAGCAGCACGCCCCTGCACCCCGCCATTTCATGCCATTTAAATGCCACGTTATGCTACACCAACCCAGCCGGGCGCACCTTCATGATGGAGTGTGCCGCCCAGCCGGAGCCCAGGACGACCACCACCGGCTTCTCAGACTGCACCCTCAGCGCGCCGCCTGCAGGTGTGTGTGCGTCAGCGGCGGCGCAGGCGTTGCACCTTGGTGCGTGTTGTGCGGTGCGTGTTTTACTGGATCTGGGCTGCGAAGTGACTGCTGCAAGCACTGCCCTGCGGCCCCAGCTGCAATGCACCAGTTGGCAGCACCGCATGCCGCCCCACCACCCCAGCGTCGCTGCCCTGTCACTCTGATGCGCTGGACAACAAGCCCGCAGGGTTGGCAGCACCCACCCTTGCCCTCCACTAGCAGCCGGTCCAGCGCCTTGGTGCTGGGCAGCTCCTTGATGCCGCGCTGCAGGTGGCTGGCCACATCCTCGCACGACTCCAGCACACGGCCCCTGTGACGGCGTGCAAGGGAGGGTGTGGTGCAGAGCCGTCGGAAGACCCGACGGCAGTCGCAGGCAGCTGGCCACAGCCTTGCGCCGCTCGACCAAATGTGCTCTTTGGTGCAGCAGTGCTGCCACTCATTTGGCCAGGGCATGCGGTGGTCTATGCGACACGTTGCAAGCAACACGCAGCAGGCTGCAGCACACCAGCTCAAGCACAGGCCCCCACAGCAGCGGCGTCTGACCAGGTCTCCTTCTGCCACGTGCGCTGGCGAGGCCAGCCCTCAAACTTGTTGGGCGCCTGCGGCGGCGGTGCCGCCTTCTGCTCCTGCGCCTGCTTCTGCAACAGTTGAGAGTAAGCAGAGGCCGAGCTGCTCAATCTCAGCGGCTGCAGGGGGGGGCGGCTGCAGGCGGGAGCGGCGGCGGGGAAGGGCATCTGCGCCGATCGGCGACGGGGCAATCAAAGTACGGCCTCGCAACCCGTTGATCTTCACCTTGGGCTTCTGCTTGACGGCCTCCGCTCGCACCGAAAGCCTGCCGCGCAACGCGCGAACCGGCTGCTGCCGCGCTATGCCGACACTCAGGGGCGGCCCAGCGATCGATGGCTGCCGCCGCAGCCCCAGCTGCTGCACCATTGGCGTCACGAGCAGACCGGCTTACGAGTGTGCTTGTGCGGGAGGGCCGCGATCGACTTGCAGCAGGGCTGATTGGATCGTTTGGCGCTCCCAGTGCTAGCTATGGACTCCCCCATCAGGCTCACGCGACGCATGGGAATTGGTCTCCGAAAGCGCTCCAACACGCTCGCTGGGCGCGCTTGCAACCAATATTCTGCGCACCCAAAACCACCAGATCACTTACCAGTGCCCCGACGAAAGAGCCGAAAGCCCCTGGCCCTGCCCGTCCCCCAAACACGATGCTGGCGCAACTGCGGCCCGCGCCGCTCTTAGGACAGCGCCAGCATGCGCCGCGCAGCTCACAGGGGCCAGGGCATGGCCCCGGGCAGCCCCGCCGCCTGCGCCTGGCGGCGCCTCGAGCCCAGCAGCTGCAGGAGCCCCCTCCCGCGCCATCCAAGGCAAGGATGAGCGATCGGCGCTCGGTGACGGGCCATCCAAGCACGCTGCACACACACAGTCGCAACTCAGCTCCTGCGCCGCCCGCCGCCGCCGCCCTTGCGTCCAGCGCGACCCTTGCATAGCTTGCGTCCCACTCCCCTGCAGCCCCCCGCACCGTCCAACGGCGCCAACGGCACCCCGCCTGCCAAGCTGCCCGAGCTGCCGTTCACTGAGGTGGACATTGCGACGCTGCGCGCCACCGCGCCGCCGCCGCCTCGTCCTGCTGCCGCGAAGAAGAGTGGCACCGCGGGCAGGAAAGGCAGCAGCCGGCCCCTGACTGAGCTGGACATGATGGTCATTCGGGGCAGGGACGTGGATGCGCCCAAGATCACGTGGCCGCAGAAGAACAGCTTCATCGAGGTGGCCTGGTGAGCAGGGGCCGCGCGCGAGAGCGAGTTGCAGAGTGCACGGCTGCTTGCAGGGGCAGCGCAGCACTGCGCGCCTTCTGGCGCGCCCCTGATGGTCTGCTGTCTCGGGTGGACAGCTGTGCGGTGCGCTTCTCCATCGCCTTGCACTCCCTGATCCTCAGCCCCTGCGTTCGTGTGCCAGGGACCAGCTCATGGACTCTGCGGGAGACATCTACAGCCACGTGCGGCGCGGCATCAAGGAGCTGCCCAGCACCAAGGCCTTTGACAAGCTGGTCGGCATCGGGTCCACGCTGCGCCTGCAGGTGGGCGGGTGTTGAGGGGTGGGGAGGGGTTGCCTCGACAGCAGCGGGTCGCTGGGCAGCTGGTGCAAAGCTTATGTGCACGTTGCCGTGTGCTCGCGCCCTGCAGCTCCAGCCACGTTTCGCAGCCGCACGCCATGCCGACTGCGCCCTCAACCTCAACGCTTGCAGGCGGACAAGCCGGTGGTGCTGCTGCTGGGCAGCGGCTGGGGCGCTCACTCCATCATGAAGGTCATCGACGTCGACCAGTACGAGGTGGTGTGTGTCTCGCCCCGCAACCACTTCCTGGTGAGGAGCCTGTGGGGTGGGAGGATGGGTGCGCCTCAGTCGGCGGCCTGTGGCATCGTTGCGCTGCTGGATGTGTGGGTTGCACAGAGGCAGCCACGTTTCACCAGCCGGTGCGGTTTCCTGCGACTGCGGTGGGTAGCGGCAGCCCTGCCCCTCACCCCTCAAACCCGCCTACCCCCGCAGTTCACGCCCATGCTGCCGTCCACCGCGGTGGGCACGGTGGAGTTCCGCTCCCTGCTGGAGCCGGTGCGCGTGGCAAACCCCTGTAAGTTGCTTGGCATGCTTGCGTGTGTGGCTGGTCGCAAATGGCAACTGCATCCATCAGCGGATTGCTGGCTGGCTGGCCACGAGGGGGTGTGTGCTCCGGGGGCCACATCAGATGGCGCACACTCTCTTGTTTGCAGTTGTGAACTATTTTGAGGCGACATGCGACAAGGTTGACGTGGACAATAAGGTGGGGGCCTGCTTTTGCTGCCGGGCTTGCAAATGCTCTGCTGCCCATGCGCGCGTAGTCGCAGTGCTGAGCAGTGTAGCAAACGCGTTATTATACGCTGCACGGCACCCCGTGCCCGCAGGTGGCCTACTGCACCAGCAAGAATGCGTACAAGGACGGCCGGCTGCCCAAGTTTGAGGTGCCATGTGAGTGCAGGGCCAACTGCCAAAGACTGTGGCACACACTGGTCCAGCTTGGGCAAAAGGGCAAGGCCCAGCTCTCGACCTCTGCCGTTTGACACCCTGATCCAGCTGTGCGGCTGCCCGCCCTGCTGCAGACGACATCCTGATTGTGTCGGTGGGTGAGCAGCCCGCCACGTTTGGCACACCGGGCGTGGAGGAGAACTGCTTCTTCATGAAGGAGGTGCGTGAAAGAGGGCAGATGGATGGGCCAGTCGAATGGGCTGGCACAGCTGGTGCTTGCCATGATGGGACCGCCAGGCAGTGGCATGCTGAGGCGCAGCTGGCACTGAGCAGCCATCCACATCCTGCCTCCTTGCCCCGCCCCCATGCCCCCAGATCCCGGACAGCGTGGGCCTGCGCCAGCGCATCCAAAACCAGTTTGAGCTGGCGGCGCTGCCGGGCACGACTGAGGAGGACATGAGCACTGCCCTGAACTTTGTGGTGGTGGGCGGCGGCCCCACGGGTGAGCTCAGCGCGCAGCCTGGATGCTTTGGCCTTGCGTTGCTGGCCCTACTGGCTGCGGCTGGCTGCGTGTCTTGCACTGGGGAGATGCCCGACACGGCTCTAAGTTGCACCACCTAGCCCCTCCCCTCCTCCCTCCCCTCCCGTCGTCCGCCAGGCGTGGAGTTTGCGGGCACGCTGAGCGACTTTTTGCGGGAGGATCTGAAGAAGAAGTACCCGGAGCTCATGCCGTACGTCAAGGTCACTCTGCTCAACAGCGCGCAGACCATCCTGACGCAGTTTGACGGCAGGTGCGCGTCGGCCGGGGTCAGTGTGCTGACATGGCGCGTGGGCCGTTTTGCAGGGAGTTGCACAGGCTGTGGGGCGCAGCGTGGCGTGTTGCACAGCTGGCTGCAGGGAGTGACCCCAACCACTTGCGCCTGCGGCCTCTTCCGCTCCTTGTGTCATGCGCAGGATGCAGCAGCACGCGATTGACAACTTCAAGCGAGTGGGAGTGAACGTGATGACGGGCGTGCGCGTGACAGGGGTACGTGTGCACTGCGTTCACATAAAGCAGCGCTGCGCCTGGTTTGCCTTGTGGCGCACTGCTGCATGCCGGCCCTTCACTTTTGAACCAATGGTTGCCTGCTGGCGCAGGTAACTCGGGACACAATCACGCTGAAGGATGGATCGGAGATCAAGTACGGCCTCTGCGTATGTGAGTGCCTCCCAAGGGGCCAGGCATCAGATGCCTGAGGACAATCTGCTTGTCCTCGGTTCCCAGCTGCTGCTGCACTGCTGCGGGGCGGTTTCTGGCTGGGCTGCATGCCATTGCTGCTCTGCGCAGTGCATGCTGTGCAACGATATCAGCATCGGCGATCCTCAACCCATACGCTGCTTTCCATCACACGTTGCACTCTGCAGGGTCCGCCGGCAACGCGCCGCGCCCGCTGGTGCAGCAGCTGGCGGCGCAGATCCCGGAGCAGGTGGGGGGTGGGAGGGGCGGGGTGGGGTGGAAGAAGCTGTGGGGTGGAAGAAGCTGTGGGGTGGCTGAGTGATCCGCATTCGCCACTGCACTCGTATGATCAGACAGGCATTGCTGCGACAAGCTGCACACTGTCTGACTGATCTGCTTGCTCCTCCCTCCCTCATTTCGGTTGCAGGCCGAGTACCAGCCAGGGGAGCGCCCCTCCAAGCTGGCGGTGGACCCCTTCCTGCGGTGCGCCTGCTGCGCCTGCTGCTGCTGTGCCGCGGGAGCCTGCTGAGCCACGCTGTGTGCATTGAGTGTCACCGTCCGTGTCACGCTCCAGGCTTTGTGGGGGGCCCACAAATTGGCCGGCAAGCTGACCCCGCTTGTCCCCTGCCGGTCCTGCTGCCTGCAGGGTGATTGGAGCGCGCGATGTGCTGGCCATTGGCGACTGCTCCCTCATGGTTGGCGACCGCCTGCCCGCCACGGCCCAGGCAAGTGGGCCTGCATGCCACAAGTTGGCGACAGCTGACCCGAGCTGCGCACAGGGATGGCTGCCCCCTTGCAGGCGAGCCCCCAGTTGTGTGGAAGTGAAGTGACCTGGTTTGACTGCTCGACGTGCGGTGCAGGTGGCTGGTCAGCAGGGCGCCTACGTGGCGCACCTGATCAACCGCGGCTTCCTGCCCCTGCAAGGAGGCATGGACCAGGTGGGCGGCTTGCGCCGAGGGGCTGTTCGGATGTGGCGGCAGCAGCAGTGGGCGATCGGCAGGCGCACTGCTCCCACCAAGTGCTGCGTGCGATACGTGCCTGTGCTTGAGTGAGCACCGCACGTCAAGCCACCCACACAGCTTTTGCTCGCCCGCACTTCTCTGCTGACCTGGTGTGCCCCTTGCAGCCGCCGCCGTGCAAGCCGATTAGCACCCCGGACACGCTGATGGAGCCCATGCGGGATGCCACCATGGGAGACGATGAGGGCCAGGTGAGGCCGTGATAGCCTTTAGCCATTATAGCCTGCCCTCTGAGCCTCACAGAGGCGGCGTGTGAAGGATGCAGGGGAGGTCTGGATGACCAGGTGCGCTTGGGCCTGGAGCGGGGAGTGCCGCCGCGCCATCATTACAGCCTGACCAGCCCGCCCTGCCTTGTCTCACCCGCCACACGCGTCTGTTTGCAACCCGCGCAGGCTGTGATCTACTACAAGAAGCCCTTCAACTTCCTCAACCTGGGCGCACTGGCCTACCTGGGCGGCGACTCGGCGCTCACCGAGGTGCGCTATTGTAAATTGGCTTGGTATGGGTTTGGTTGTTGCAAGCAAATTGCGGTTGTGCCGCTGCTGACGAATGCCAGACAGGAAGCACGGTGGCAGCAGCTGCTGCTCTCGATGTGCTGCTGCTGCGGCAGCCCGTGGCACAGTGCACTACAAGCCCCCACATGCCGCTTCCTGAGCCTCTGCCCAACGTGCTGGCCGTGTCGCCCTGCTGCCCCCTGCCGCAGATCAACCTGCCCTTCACAAACATCAAGCTGCAGGGCCAGGTGGGGGGCTGGGTGGGGGCAGGTGGTGGCGTGCGCATTGTGTACTGCATGCTGATGGTGGCATGGCGCGCCCGCCTGCCCTTTCCTCGCCTGAGCTTGCCCACCCCGAGTCCCTCTCACTGGACCCTCCCCTTCCTCCCTTCCTGTCACTGCAGCTGGCCTACCTGGTGTGGAAGTCTGTGTACATCACCAAGCAGGTGTCGTTCCGCAACCGCGTCCTCATCCTCTTTGACTGGCTCAAGGCCCAGGTCTTCGGCCGCGACCTGTCCAACTTCTAAACCTGACAGGGAAGCTGGGCAGTCCACTCCTGCCCAAACCTCGCTCACTCGCCCGCTTTTCTTGGCGGCATTCCGCCGCCGCCCCCTTACCCGTCCACCCCCACTGCCGGCCAGCTGCCGCAGCTGCCACAGAACCACCCAACTAGAATGAACTGTCGATCGGAACGGCGCCGTTGAGGCCGCCTGGGCACCACGTCGCCATGCATACCTATGTATCCTCTACTTCTTTTCGCGTTGAGCGGTTTCGTGTGCGTTGCCTGCCGTCACAATGCACAGGCCCGGCTTGCTCTCTCCACATGTGCCTGAATCCCTCTGTATGATCACCTATTTAGTTGCACTTCCTTTTGCATCCCACTTGCTGTAAAGTAAAGCTGCACACACCAGGCAAACGTATGTGCAGGTCGAGCCAGCACTCCAATCTACCGCACTGCTGCTGCCCCGCCTGCCTGCCGCCGCATGCGGCTCCCTCAATCTGGCGCGCGGTACGAGCCGGTGCCGTAGTCTCCGCCGCCTGTGCCGATGCCGCTGGTGCTGCGGGCAGAGGGCCTGAGCAGCAGCAGGGCGGCGGCAACGCCCAGCGCCGCTGCTGCTGCAACCACTCGCCCGCCGCCAGACTTCAACCAGGAGCCCTGCTGGCGCATGCTGGGCAACGTGCCAAGTGCAGAGCAGGGTGACGCGAGAGAAAAGAGCGGGTGTGGGGCTGCTGGATCAACAGCCCATGCAGCGCCGGAGGCACTTGGCAGCCGCCCCACTCAGCGGGCATTGGCTAACACTTTCCAACCGTCCTCCCTTCCTGCTGCTCCCGCAACATCGTTCAGAATGGGCGACTTGCTCACCCAAGGCGACAGGCGGTCATCCAGCGGGGTGATCGCAGGACCTGCTCTGGGCATGACAGGTGAAGCAGCAGCCTTGGACGGATGCACAGAGCCTGTGCGGATGAACAGCGGCAGCTGGGCGCTGTCTGCTCAGCGCCGCCGCGCCAGCGCACCCCGGCATCGCGCCGGCTCAGCCACCCAAGGCAGCCACCCTGTCCCCGTCCTTCCCCGCGCTCCCTGCAGGCCTGCAGGCCAGCTACGCCATGGGCCGCTCCTCGCGGGCGCCCAAGGTGCCCCAGCCGCTCACAGCCGGCGCGGCAGACATGGCGGCCAGCGGCGCTCAGCCTGCCACTCCGCAGACCACTGCCGCCCGCACACGCGCCGCCCCCGTGGCGGTTGTGGAAGAGGCAGAAGAGGTGCCGCCACCCCCCGAGCCGCCGGTGATCCTGCCCTCCAGCGCCGCGGCGGTGAGGACCAAGGAGCGCCAGCTGGCTGGGCAGGGCGTGCAGCTGGCGCCCACTGGAGTGGGCGGGGCCGGGGCAGTGCCAGAAGAGGAGGGAGAGTACGCCGATTTGGATGCGGCAGCGGATGCCGCGCTGGCCCAGCAGCAGGGCCCCGGCCTGCTGCAGCGTGCTGTGGATGC
This sequence comes from Chlorella sp. Dachan, assembly GCA_006782975.1. Taxonomy (NCBI): domain Eukaryota; kingdom Viridiplantae; phylum Chlorophyta; class Trebouxiophyceae; order Chlorellales; family Chlorellaceae; genus Chlorella; species Chlorella sp. Dachan. The sequence continues at coordinate 1,151,628 of RRZL01000042.1, forward strand.
CGCCACCTCAGCGGCAGCGGGTGCGTATGCTGCCGCAGCGCCGGTTGTGAAGTCGGCGGTGGCGGCAACTGCTGACCTGGCGGCCAGTGGGCTGGGTGTGGCAGCGGGCACAGACGAGGCGGCGGCAGAGGCAGCGGCGCTGGACGAGGCAGAGGGCGCTGGCGCCAGGGAGGCACCGGCGCAGCAGGGTGTGGCATTCACTCCTGCTGCTGCCGCCCAGACCGGCCCAGTGCGCCCTCGTGACGCTGCCGCCACGCTGGCCGCTGCTGAGCACTCTGCGGCGGCTCCGCCCGCTGTGCCGGCGCAGCACAAGGCAGCAGCGGCTGTCACCACCGCGGCTGTGCTGCCGGCATCGGCGGCTAGTCCTGCTGCGACCGGGCAGGGCTACTTCCCAACAGTGGGTGCCACAGCACCCGCACCCGTGCCGGAGCCAACCATGTCAGGTGTGGGAGGATGGCTGGGCAGGGGATCGGAAGCTGAGAAGCGTGTGTGCAACAGGGCGGGGGACGGTGTCAGTTGCGGCAGCTCATAGTGACTTGATTGCGAAGGTTCACATGCCTGTTTCCCAACCACCCCTGACATGCTACCCGCGCCGTGCACCCCTGCCCAGCAGGCGCCCTGTCGGCGAGGCGTGTGGTGGCTGAGCGCCTCACCGGGCTGGCGGAGCAAGCCCGCATCCCGCCCGCCACCCCCGCTGGCCAGGCGGGCCGGGCCCGCGGCAAGGCGTCCCGCGGCGCGCCCGGCGTGGTGAGGCTTGGATCAGGTTTTTGCTGCGGTTCCACTGGAGGTTCGCCTGTGGTTGCTGCCCACCGCCGCGCTATGCTGTCATGCTCATCACCATGTATGCGCACGTCTCCTACCATCCTGTGCGCCTGAGCCTGCCACCCAATGCTGCCCCTGACTGCGTCTGACGCTCAATGCTGCCCCTGAATGCGCCTGCCGCTCGATGCTGCCCCTGACTGCGCGGCAGGACGAGGACTGGATCTCGGAGCTGGTGGAGCGGCTGTGAGGAGGGGGCGGGGGGCGGGGCTGCTGACTGCCTGGCGTGTGGGCCAGGGGGCTGTGCAGGGATGGCGCTTGATCGAAGGAAATGGCTCTTGATCAGGGTGAAACGCGGCCACCTGCTGCAGCTCGCCCTCCCTCGTGCGCCCATGCGCCCCTTCTGCGCAGGTGGCCCTACACCAAGGCGGCTGTGGAGAAGATGGCATGGGAGATGCTGCCAGGTGGGCACTCGGGGTGTAGTGGATTGGAGTCGGCCCCAAGCTACAGTAGTGCAGCTCGTTGCCTGCCCCTTGTGCATGCCCACCTGCCATGGTGCCCACACAATGACTGCCTGCACCTGGCCCGCTGCCTGCGGGAGTGCGTGCCTCACCTGGAGCAGCGCCGCATCAACCGCTGCCCCGCCTGCAAGTGTGGGGGAATGCGCCTCCATTGGCATATCATTCCCCCACGTTTAATGCAGACATTCTGGAGCAGAACGAGCCGGCCTGGATCCACGACATCAACCTCAAGAAGCTGGTGCTGGGGGACAAGGCGAGTGGATGCCCTGGGTAGTGACCTGTGCCTGGGTGGGCGTTGATTGCGTGGCCACGCCAGTGGTCGGTTGAGCGTGCAGGCCGCATTAGTGTCACCTTCGAGGCAGGCACGCAGCCTGCCTGGCTCGGCTGGGCCTCAGCTGCACACCCAGCTTGCCCTGCCCTGCCCTCCTCTGCCCGCCTCAGGAGCCCGACATTTTCAACATCCGCGTGTGGATGGATGACAACGGTGGGCAGCCTGCACCTCCTCTCGCGGCACACCTGCCTGCCTGGCTGCCTGCTGAGCCGCTCAGTCAGGTCGCAGCCTGCAAGCCCGAGTTGGACTGGCCAGCATTCGCCACCTGCTGTTTGGCTGTGCAGTCACCATGCCCCTCGGGCTGCCCCGCCGAGCTCCGGCGGCACTGCTGATGGCGTGCTCTGCTTTCCGCCTATCCATGCTGCCGCTGCAGACACCATGGACGACTGCTTCCTGGAGTTTGACTTTGAGTGGCACAGCAAGCAGGTGGGCATCATGGGGTGGCGGGCATGGCGCTACAGCTGGGCCTATTGGCGCCGCCAATGCAGCAGCAGAGGGCAAGGCATCTGTGCTGGTGGGGGGTGTCCACAGAAGGGCAGGGGGCATGGCGCTTCCAAATTGGGTGCCCGCCTGCCTCGTACGGTGCGCGCTGCTGTCCAGTCGCCTGCCCTCACTCGGCTGCCCTCATTCACAGGGCAGGGAGCGGCAGGTCCAGGTGCTGCCCCACCCAACCCTCATCCTGACCAACATGTCTGCTCGCCTCCCCACCCACCTCCTGCCCAGGACGTTGAGTTACAGATCCAGGTGCTGCCGGCGAGCATGGACAAGGCGTGGATCCCCAACTTCATTGAGGACAAGCTGAAGGACCTGCTGGACTTCACGGTGGGCTGGGGCTGTGGGGCAAGGCAAATCGGAGGGTGGTGCTGAGCAGCGTGCCGGCTGCCTCCTCTGCCTGCTGCTGCAGCATGCCTTTGGGGTGCAGCTTGTAGTGGTAGCCAGTCAACTGGGTGTAGCTGGTCGTTGGCGGGTGCATGGGTGCACTGCTGTGGCACGTCGGTGTATACAGCTCACGCGGTGCACAGCTCCTAGCACTAGTCAAGTCAGCGCGCACTCTGTCTGATAGGCAACCGCACTTGCCTGTGTGCCACCCCTGCCCAGGTGGGGGTGGAGGACGCCTCGCTCAAGGGGCGGGTGCGCATCACGCTGCGCCCCCTGCTCTACCGCGTGCCCGTGGTGGGCGCCGTCCAGGCAAGCAACTCTGCAGCTGCAGCAGCTGCCCAGCTGCAACGACACTTGCGTGCCTGTTGGTGCTGGTGCTAGCCTTCATCCGCACTGCACATTTGATGGGTGGTAGGGGCACCGCAAAAGCAGCAGGCAGAGGGGCCTCCGAACGTGCCCACAGCTGCCCAGCACTCGCCTGACTGCGTGGTTGGCTGCAGGTGTCGCTGGTAGAGCAGCCCGAGTTTGACTTTGACATCACGCTGGGGGACAGCAGCAACGTGCCCATGGAGCCCGCCCTCAAGAGCTGGATCAAGCAGTGAGCAGGGGCGACTCTTGATGCGTGGGCTGGCTGGAGGGCTGTTCTGACCAGAGCTGCATCGCGCAGGGCGTGGGACGGGCAGGGGGAGGAGGGGGTGCCGGTTGCCGCCACGGGCTGCCCTGCCAGCTGCCCAGCACTGCCATCCTGGCTGCCAGCCCACACCCTGCTCGTGCGATCCTTGATTTGCAGGACGTTACAGGACGTAGTCTTCCAGAGCTACGTTTCTCCGGAGCACTACTTCCTGCAGATCGACCCCGAGGCCCAGGGTGAGCTGCTCTGGATGCCACAGCCGTACGGCTGTGGCATCCAGAGCACGTGCTGCGTCATACGTGCCTGCAGCTGGTGTATGCGCTGCCTAGGCCATCGGCTCGGTGGCACGGCAGCCTTCTGTGAGCAAGTACATGCATCAGTTGTCGCGAGCCAAATGCATCCTCGCCGCTCGCCCCCACCCTTGCCAGATTTGGAGCGGCCCGTGGGCATGCTGGTGGCGGAGGTGGTGGAGGCCACAAAGGTGGGAAGTGGCAGGCAGATTTTAACTTTTTCACATCTTGTGGATCCGGATCCCTTGCAATTTGACACCCTTGCAATGCCTGGTGCCACACACTGATCTGAGCAGCTGAGCTTCCGAGCAGCAGCAAGTTGAGCCCTCGTCCTCTGCGAGCGCAGGTGCCACGCATGGACTTCCTCACCAAGAGCTCTCCCTTTGTGGAGTGAGTGCTGTGGGAGGTGGGGCAGCTGAGTTGGCCCCTGGAGGGGCTTTGCTGCTTCGGAGCCGCACAGGTGATCGTCCAGGCTTGAAGCGCACTGCTGCAATGCTGCAGCGGCTGCCCAGCCTACCTTGCACCCACACACCATGCATCCCTGCCCCCCCGCCTCCCCACCCAGGTTGTTTGTGCGCAACAGCCTGAAGCGGCAGACGGCCATCAAGTCCACCACCAAGCACCCGCGCTGGAACGAAACGTTTGAGTTCCCAGTGCACGTGGCGGAGCACCAGGAGCTGGCAAGTTTGTTGGGGGATGGGTGCGGTCCTGAACAACATGCTGCATTGGGTCGAGGCGTAGGCTCCGAGCGTGTGGGTGAACACGAGGGGCTGGTGAGGTGGTGATCTGGCAGGTAGCGGGCCCCCACGGGGCTGCGCTGCTGCCCCCGTGTCGAAGGCATGTGCGCAGCGTTGCACTCTGGTGCACACGAGCTTACCACTGCTGCTGTCTCCCACCCTCACACCCTCACACACCTCAGCGCATGATTCTCTACGATTATGACTGGGCCAGTGCAAACGACGAGATTGGGCGGGGTGAGTGGCAAGGGGACGGGCCGCAGCAGTGCCCCTTTAGGTGCCACGGGCCAGCATGGCTGGATGCTTGGGCCTGCTGCCCCCGCTGCGTGTGCCCAGCCATGCGCTTTGCTGGGCGAGCAGCCTGGCGTGCCTGCCTAGGTATGCACTTTTCCTGCCTTGCCTCCCACCTCAACGCCCCCATGCAGCGTGTGTGCGCATCCAGGACCTGCCGCCTGGCCAAACCCAGGATCTGTGGCTGGATGTGGGCTCCGAGAGTGCGCTCACGGCCTGCTTGCTTTGCAGCCTGCCCTGATCCTGGTTTGTTTGTCCCGCCGCTTGCTGCCTGGCTTCGCATGACCGGCAACCTGGGCGCCTGGAAAGTGAGCGTTTGCTTCCCCTGACCTTGCAGGCGAGAAGGAGCTGGCGGAAGCCAAGGGCGACATGCGCAAGCGTGACCGCGCTATGGTGGCGGCCGCCAAGCCGCTGCGCGGCGGCTCCACCAAGCGCTGCCAGCTGCACATCCGGGTGGGTGGGTAGGTGGGGGGGTGCTCAGCAGTGGCCGATGCGCCGACCTGCCTGCTCTGCACAGTGCCCTGCGGTGCACCAGCTGCGGCGGGCATGTGTGCACTTCAAGGCCTGCGCTCCAAGGCCGTGGCGCCCGCAGCTCACCATGCTCAGTGCGCTTCACCAACCGACCACTCGGCGCTTCATTCTGCCACAGGCCACGTACTACACCTTCACAGACGCGGAGGAGAAGCTGATTGTGCGGGGGCAGCGCCAGGGCATGGCCGCGGTGCTAGACTCCCCTGAGGTGAGCGGGAAGAGCATGGGTGGCAACCACCATGCGCCTGCTCTGCCGGGCGGGGGCGTTTGTGCCGGTTAACAGCCCACTGCTGGCATGCAGGCTCAATCGGGGCTGCCGCTACGGCTTGTACCCACGTCTCTGCTGCATCAGTAGACGGTCAAGTAGTGTGGGCCCCCCACCCTCCCTTGCTGCAGGGCCGCGGCATGAACCCCAGCCTGCGCCGCCTGCTGCAGAGCGGCATGGTTTCGGTGCGGGTGGCGCGTGCAGACGGCCTCCCCCTCTCCTCCCTGTTTGGCCGCCCCTCCGTGTGAGTGAGCGAGGGTGGACTGTTTTAAGCCTCAGTGATTGATTGAGCTGGTGTGGCACAGCCTTCAGGCGTGGCTCCGAGCTGGCCTCCAACAATGCTTGTTGTACTTTGCCCTCCGCAGCAAGGGCACAGTGCGGGCGGGCGGCCAGGAGAAGGATGTGGCGGCCGTCAAAGCGTCCCGCGGCGGCTGCGTGCAGGTGCGCTTGCTACTTTGGCACAGTGGCAGCTGGGTGGGCATTCCCACAACTACCTGGCTGTAGCAGTGCTTCACAAGCCCCTGGTGCTAACATGTCCTGTTTGCTGCGAACCTTGCACAGTTTGACCAGCCTGTGGAGCTGCCCATTGGGGCGGAGCTCACCCGCAACAAGGGCGCCAAGGGTGGGTCCTGGGCTGGCAGCCCCCAGCTGGCCTGCTGTAGCGAGTTCCCTGCTGCCCTGCTGTGGCATGTGCCCTGCTTCTCCATGGCACCATTGTCCTTGCTTGCCCCCAGTTGGTGTGCACTTGCCGCGGCCAACAGGACGCCTGCCCCACCTGTGCGTTGCAGTGGTCCTCGAGCTGCAGTCCGGCGGGCTGTTTGGTGGCAACACGATCGGAACGGTGCAGGTGCGCTCACCACGGCTGAACTACCTGCACATTCGTATGAGCCTGGCACCCCTCTACAGGTCTCAGCTGCACCTGTTCTTGCTGCCGCTGCTCCCAAGCCTCCGCCCCCTGCCGCTGCCAAGCAGGTGCCGCTGGGAGACCTGATGCAGCAGCGGCACATGCACCAGGAGTTCCGGCTGGAGGGGGCGGACAGTGGGCGGGTGGAGCTGGAGCTGCAGTGGAAGCCCTACTTTGGCTGAGGGCGAGGCGGCGGGGTTTGGCAGACGGGACGGTTCGAACCAGCCGCAATGGGGGCAACGGTTGAGCGTGGCCGCCGCCGATGGAAACGGCTCAGCAGGCAACAACTGATTGCACATTTGAAGTTGCTTTTGGCGACTGACTGGAAGTGATTGCAGTGTCATGTGTGAGCCAAAGTGCAAGCAGAGTGCACCGGCGACACCGGCTGCCGTGCCGGACCTGGCCGGACGGCATCATGGGCGGTGGGGTTGGCCCGTGCAGGCAAACGATCCGGCCACTGCTGACGCCCCACAGACACGAGGATGACGCTGCAAGCTAGCATAGCCGCATGAAGGGCCCCAGGCGCACGAACAGCCGCCGCAACAAAGTTGTTCTCGCTCCCGAGTTCTCGCTCTCAGCGCCTGCGATGCACCTGGTCCAGCGAGCGGCAGAGAGACTTGGGGTGGAAGAGCACGAGGTGATCGCAGAGCAGCTATGGCGTTTGTGGGGGCTTCTGCACCCCCGTTGCCGCCACCAAAACCGCCGCCACTGCCGCCGCCGATTGGCCGAACATGTTCCTCCCTCCGTGCTGCACCCCTCCACAGCTGCGCCCTCTGGCGGCCGGCGTGGGCGGCTTCTGTGCCGCTCTGGCAGGCTACTTCCTGCTGCTGCCGCTGCGTGATGAGGCCGGCGTCGCACTCGGCACAGACAAGCTGCCCCGCCTGTTTGTGGGGTCGCTCTTCCTCACCTTCCTGGCCACCCCACTGGCGTCTGCCTTCCTGAACCGCTCGCCAGTGCGCGAGCGTGGCCTGCAGCTGCTCTTCCGCGCGCTGTCGCTGTCTGTCCTGGGTGAGTGCCTCTTGCTGCTGGTTGGCCGGTTGCAACTGGATGCCTGCTGGGAATGGTGCAGAGTGGCGTTCTTCAACCATGCCGCTGCTGCCGCTTACGCTGCTGCCTGCAGGCTTTGTTGTGCTGTACACAGCCGTGGGCCCACCGCCACCAGCGCCAGCAGGCGATGCGCAGCAGCACAAGGGAGCACCCGGCGCCGCCGTGCTGACGGGCGGCCAGGCGGCGGTGCGAGTGGCCTTCTTCCTGTGGGTGTCGCTGCTCAACCTGGTGGCCGTCTCAAGCCTGGTAGGTTAGGTCTGCTGGTGCTGCTGTGCATGCTGAGCTGCACTCAGGTCTGCCACTGATCCTCTGGGATGCACCAGTTCCAGTGCCTCACACCCCACCTAGGTGCACCTCCCTGCCCTCCCTGCAGTGGGCCCGCTCAGCCGATGTGTTCAGCCCCGAGGCAGCCGGTCGCCTGTTTGGGCTGCTGGGTGCTGGCGCCACCCTAGGACAGCTGCTGGGTTCCCTGGCTGCTCGCTCCCTGGCTCGCGCCCCGCTGCTGGGCGGCGGTGACGGCAGCCCTTCCCTCCTGCCGCTGTTGGCTTCGGCAGCTTGCTTGGAGCTGGCTGGCCAGGCTGCACTGCGTTACCGCCTGGTCAAGCCCAGCGGCGGCAGCAGCAGCAATGGGGGGAGCTTATCAGCTGCGGCAGCCGAAGGCGGGGGACAGCCTGGCCCCAGCAGCCGCAATGGCAGCCCGCTACCAAAAGCCGGAAGCAGCGGCAAGCAGACTGTGGCGAGCAGCAAGGGATCCAGTAGCCCACTGAACCCCAGCAGCAGCGGCGGCATTGCCAAGCCAGGCGGCTGGACAGCCAGGCTTACGGGGCGGACGCTCGAGGGCCTGCGCCTAATCCGGTGCGACCCGAGTGCCCAGTTTGAGGGGTGAAACGGCTGTTGCGCCTTAATTGCGCTGATCCTGGCAAGCTCAGTGTACGCTCCCTGCTCACAAGCTTGTGCCCTGGCAACGCTCCCCGGCTGCAGGGCCTCGCCCTACCTGCGCCACATCTGCCTGTACCTGGCCCTCAACTATTTGACCAGCTCTGTGTTCTATTTTCAGAAGACGATGATTGTAGCCCGAGGTGAGCTGCCGCTGGGCCCTGGTGCTGGGAGGACACGAGTTTTAGATCACGAGAGACTGAAGCGGGTTGCCTTCATCACGAATAGACAGTCCGTGCTCCAACCAGCTCGTTCAACTGCTCTGCATGCATTCCTGTCCACCACCACCAACAAGCATTGCCTTGCCCCGACGTGTTGCTCCAGTGCCAGACGCCGCCAGCCGCACAGCTTGGTTCGCCACCATCAACTCCACATCGGCATTTGCCATCCTGCTTCTACAAGTGCTGGCCACGGGTGAGGGTGATGGCCAATTGGGCGAGGCCTGCGCTCACAGCCAAGTCCAGCTGCACACACCACACACCTGCCACCACCCAACCCCTGCCGCTTGCAGGCCACGTGCTGCGTCGCCTGGGCCTGCCCATTGCTCTGAGCGTGCTTCCGACTTGTGCCGGTGTGCTGCTGACCGTCATAGCTGCATGGCCGGCGCCCACCGCTGTGGCAGCAGCTGAAGTCTGTCGGAAGCTGCTGGCCTACTCCTTGGCGCGGCCGGCGCGGGAGAGCCTGTACACGGTTCTTTCGAGGGACGAGAAATGTGAGTTGGCTGCGGGATGGATGGGGTTTGTAGCTTTATGCTGCCTTGTGGGCAGGACTGAGAACCATGTCATCATTTCCTTCGAGCGCAGATAGTGCAAAGCTCTTCCTGGACACCGTGGTGCAGGTGGGTCAGTTCGGGAATGCGTGAGACAGGTAGCCAAGCGCAGATTGCCAAATGTCAGCTGGTCGTGTTCTCTACATCCATACCTGTGTGTGCTCCACCCACCACAGCGCATCGGAGACACCACGGCGGCGGCCCTGTTCCAGACGCTGGTGCCCGCCCTCGGCTTTGGACCCTCTGAGCTGGCGATGGCGGTTGTGCCGGTGACAGCCGCATGGGCTGCCACAGCATACAGCCTGGGGCGGCGGCAGCAGCAGCTGGCGCGGACACAGTTTCTTGCAGAGTGACCGTGCTGTGCATACCCCCGCAAGCCTTTGCTCCCTGCATGCTCTCCAAGCTAGCCCATTCCGAGTGCACACCGCAGAACTGCAAGTGAGGCTGTGTTATACATCATCAACCATTGCATTCAAACAGCAGCCGGTCAGCAAGAAGTCCGCGCAGGCCAACTGAAGAGGCATGGCGCGCCGCTGCCACTGCCCCTGTTGACTGGGTACCCAGCGGCCTGTTGAGCCGCTTTCGATCACGCTCCACGATCTGTGCAAGCACGCCCAGCGGCCTCAATCCCTCCGTTTGCAGCTTTGAACCCCCCTGTTGCCCGCCACCCCCCAGCCACCCGTCTCTGGCGCTGCTGATCACTGCACAAACTGATCACGAGGCGCATGCCACTGCCTGCGGCAGCAGCCTGCCAGGAGGCGCTGCGGAGCCCTTGGTGCTGCCGGCAGCCGCGCAGCGCCTCCAGCAGACCCCTGGCAGCACAACCATGCCTGAGGCGACAGCAGCGACGACCAGCAGTGCTGGCGGCTGCAGGCGGCGGCGACGCCGGCGGCGGCAGCGGCGAGCTTGTGCCAAAGCCACGCAAGCCCGCAAAATTGGAGCCCAGCTACTGGCTTAGCCGCGAGGAGGCTGTGGAGGCACAGTTGAAGGTAAGGTGCACGTCTGTTTAGGGGTGGCCGCAAGGGATTGCGGCTTTTGCTGTGGAAAGCCACCAATGGCAGTGGAGCACCGTTGCACCCGGCTCCCCGCGCCTCGCCCTCCCTGCCTTGTAGGCTCTGAAGCACAACAACTTCCCCACCATCGACCACGGCATCGAGACGCTGTATAGATTCGCCGGGTTTGACCCGTGGGACCGCTCGTCATGTGAGTGGCAGCAGCTGCGGGCGTCAAAGGCCCAACACCTGATTTCATTGTGTGTGTGTGTGTGTGTGTGTGTGTATGCAGGGCTCACATCGCGGCTGCTTCTCCGGTGCAACTCACCGCGTCTGCGCCACCCATCTGTTTCCTGTAGACTTTGGAGTCAGCTTGGATCTGGGGCAGGTGCGCTGAGGCTGCGTGCCAACTTGGGGGCACGGCTGCGGCTGTCGTTTTGGCAGCTGCCTGCTTTGTCTGCGCTGCCGCTTGCTGGCGTCTTCGTTCTCAACCTGTCGAACATTCTGCTCACCGCCCCACCTCCCCCCGCAGTACGAGCGGTTCCGCCGCATCCTGTACACGGTGAGTGGAGCGGCGGCGCATCGCACCGTGCGCCCGTCTCGTTTGCCTGCCCGCATGCGTGTGTGGCGCCTGCCATCGGGATGCTGCTGGGACCTCACACTGGCTGTGACCCTGCCCTGTGCAGCCCTTCTATTACACGCTGCTAAACTGCTCCAGCTGGGAGCTGACCAGCACGCTGGAGGTGTCTGAGTCGGTGTGGGTGGCGCGCGTGCACGTGGTCAACAGCTATCGCAAGGAGGTGGGCTGATGTGCCACCAGGGAGGGAGAGCGCGTGGCGCCTGCTTGCCTGCTTGTGTGCCTGCCCTCGCCCTGCGGTCGCGAACACTGCGCCTGGTGCCGCTGCATGTGCTGCTGTCTCTGCCTTCGCTGCTTGGCAGGGGTCGAGCATGGCAACCCACGCCACCCTGGCCACCCACGCCACCCTGGCAGGAGCGCGACTACCAGTTCACCATGGAGCAGCGGTTTGGCGGCAAATACGGTGCGTGGGTTGGGGTTTGAGGAGGCACGGTGTGCCGCTGCTGCCCTTCCAGCCTTGCTGCTGCTGTCCCCCCGCCGTAAGGTTGCCCCGAATGTCGCCACTCTTCGTCTCTTCCCCCTGCAGATGGCGTGTGGTTCACCAAGTCGCTGATGGCAGACGGCTGCACAGCCAAGACGCTGTATGGAGTCATCTGAGGCAGCGTGAAAATCAGCAACCATTTTTCGAGCGGCCCAGCTGGGCCGTCACCAGCACGGCGGCGCCTGGCGCCTGCGCGCAGCCGCCCTGCCCGATTTTATATGCACCTACCCCACCCTGTACCATCCATCCGCATGTACATCCCGCCCCCGCACTGCCATCCAATCCGGTTGCCCTGTACCTGTTGTTTTCTCGGAGGGGCGAGCTTGCCGGGGCCGGCAAACCGCCGGGCTTTGCCCGATCCTCCCCCCATTTTGTGTTCAGTAGTCCCGTGTATACACAGCTGCCGGACCCCCCCAGCCTATGTAAGTTGATAGATCGCAAGCAGCTGGGCCGATGTGCAGCACACAGCAGCCAGGCGGCAGCCCGCCAGGCCCACCACGCTAGGGCGGCGCGGAGCATGGGCCCGCCCACCCGTGCTCTCTGGCCTGATCGCCTCACACCCACTTGACACAAACCTTGCCGCGATCACGGTTGCGCCCGGTTGCGCCCCAACAGCACATTCGCGTGTGGAGCTCGGAAAGCTGGGATGGGAGGGCAGCCAAGTTAGAGGGCGGGACGCCCCAGCGATGGCGGGCCCCCGCGAGGCGGGCGGCGCGCCCTGCGTCGTCCTTGCGGGCACGGCGAGCGGGGTGGGCAAGACGGCGCTGAGCACGGGGCTGATGGCGGCCTTGAGGTGAGTGGTGGGCAGCGGTGAGCAGCGCCGTTGAAGGCGGGGGCCCAGGTGCTGCCGCACCCGAGCAGGGTGCTCGGCTTGAGCAGGGTCCCGGGCTGCCCGCCCTGCTGCAGGGCACGAGGGCTCAAGGTGCAGGCATTCAAGGCCGGCCCAGGTGCGCGCAGGGTGGGCCGCCGCCGCCGCCACCCGCCGGCGCTGCCGTTGTGCTTTCTTCTTGTTGCCCCTGCCCCTGTGGCCGCTCTGCCGTGGTGGTGTGGGCCCCTGCTTTGAAAGTGTGTGCTTGGGTGGCTGGGGAGGGGTCTGCGAGCTGCAGCCCGGGGCCAAAAGGCTTGTTACTGTGCACCTTGCGCAGACTTTCTGGACCCGATGCACCACGCGGCCGCCACTGGGCGCCCCTCCATCAACCTGGACACCTGGATGCTGACCCGGGAACAGGTGAGCGCAGCTGTCGAGCTGCTGCAGCGCTTGCTGCGGGTGGTGGCAGAGAGGCGAGCACACTGAACGCTGCCGTTGGCCTGCTTTGTGCCCTGCCCAGCCATGTGGGTCTACTGCTCTATCCCGACACATTCCCCTGCATGCACACCCGGTGCGCAGGTGGTGGCGGCATACCGCCGGCACACGGCCGATGCCGACGTGGCGGTGGTGGAGGGAGTGATGGGCCTGTTTGACGGACGCGACGGCGCCACCGAGGCGGGGTCGACCGCGCAGCTGGCCAAGTGGCTGGGCGCCCCCGTGCTGCTGGTCCTGGACGCCTCGGTGCGTGCCGCCGCAGTTGCAGCAGCTACATCTGCTTGCAGTGAGGCTGGCACACGTGGCACGTATATGGCACAGCTGCCGCACGCCGCTGCGGGAAGCCGCGCAGCTGCACCGCTGCCTGTCGTCTGCTTGTCAATGCTGTTGACCTTCATTGTGTTGTTTGCAGGCGCTGGCGCGCTCCGCAGCTGCTGTGGCAAAGGGCTACATTGAGTTTGACCCGGAGCTGCGCATGGGCGGCCTGCTGTTCAACAAGGTGGGCAGGGGAGCGGTGGTCGCCATGAATGGCACGGCCGCTGCTGCCTGGCTGAGGAAACGTGCAGTTCCTGCGCTGTTGCCGCTGCAAATGCTCCTTGCGAAATGGATTGGGTGTTGCTGCCGTTACAAAACACACGACGCGTTTTCGGATGCTCCAGGTGGGCGGCGACGCACACACCATTTGGCTGCGGGACGCGCTCACGGCTGCGGGCATCAAGGCCCCTGTGCTGGGCGGCATCCCCAAGGTGAAATGCGATTGTGTGCAATGTTCTGAAAGCGCACAGAAGCAGCAGGCATATGCTGCGGCAGTGCAGTCAGCGCGGACCAGCCGCTCGGGTATTGCGGGCTTCCGTTCCAGCTGCCGCGGTGCAGTTCTGCCTTGCGGGTGTTGTGGGCTTTCGTTCCAGCTGCTGCCGTGTAGTTCTGCCTTGCCCCCTTGTTCACGCCTGCTTGCTGCTTGTGTGGTGTGCTGCAGAACGAGGCTGTGGTCATCCCCGAGCGCCACCTGGGCCTGCACATGCCGGCGGATGAGACCGTGCCCCCCAATGTGGTGGAGGCGCTGGCTGAGCTGGTCAGCACCCACGCAGATTTAGATGCCCTGCTGGCGATGGCAGCCACCGCGGAGGTGCCGGCGCTGCCAGAGGGTGCAGCCGACGCACCGGAGCCGGCAGGTGCAGCCGCCGACGAGCAGTCGGCGGCAGGCGCCCAGCAGCAGCAGTCACCGGTGCGGATAGCGGTGGCGCACGACGCAGCCTTCTGCTTCTATTACCATGACAACCTAGCGCTGCTGCGAGAGGTGAGTCGAGTGGGGAGCGGCGCTGCTTGTTTGGCGAGCTGTGGCGTGCACTAGCCTGCCGCTGTGCAGTGTACCTGGAGTGCTGCTGCTGCGTGCTCACTTGAAAATTTACACCCGTCCATGCGAGTCAGGCCGGCGCCGAGCTGGTCTACTTCTCGCCGCTGACCGACCCCCTGCCCGCGGACGTAGCGGGCATTTACCTGGGTGGCGGCTACCCTGAGCGGTGCGCTTGCGCCCAGCCTGCCTGGCGGTGGGCTGAACTGTACCCAGCGCGTGGCAGAACATGTGCAGCTGATCAGTGCAAGCGGGCCTGTCCTGGACCTACACGCGTCTGGCTGCTCACCCGGCAAGCGCGCTGAGCCTTACTGAGCCTGCTCCTGCCTGCGCCTGCAGGTTTGCCGCCCAGCTGGCCGACAACCGGCTGCTGCGCGCCAGCCTGGCGGCTTTTGCCAAGGCGGGGGGCGTGGTGTACGCCGAGTGCGGCGGCCTGCTGTACCTGTCGCGCAGCATCCAGCCGCAGCCCGACCAGGCCGCCTTCCCCATGGGTGTGTGCTGATGTGCGGCTGCCTGCCTCTGGAGCCTATAGTGATGCTTTGCCATTTTCTGGAAGCGGGCAGCCGGGCGAGGCGGGCATGTCGGAGGTGCAGCGTCAAGAGAAGCAGCTTCAACTGACTGCTGCTGTTTCCTGCACCCTCGGCTACGCACGCAGTGGGCGTGTTCCCCTTCAAGACGGTCGTCAGCGGCCGCAAGCTGAGCATGGGGTATGTGGAAGTGGCGACCCGCGAGGGCTGCCCCCTCTTCCCGGTGGGCGCCCGCGTGCGCGGCCAGGTGCACCACCACTCCGAAATCGTGCAGGTGCGCCGCTTGGCTGGGTGGCTTCAAGTGAGGGCGGGCGCGGCTTGCAAACTGCCAGGGTGGGATAAGAGGCTGGCTGCAGTGTGCATGTGTGTTGGCTGACCAGCCACTCGCTACCCCCACGCATCGATTGCTGCAGGAGAGCGCTGTGAGCGGGCTGGGCCAGGCGCTGAGCGGCGGCGGCGGCGGCGGCGAGCAGGGGTGGCAGACGTGCTACACGCTCACGCCGCAGATCCCAGGCGCAGCCGAGGTGGCAGAGGGCTTCTGCACCCAGAACGTGCTGGCCTCCTACGTGCACCTGCACTTTGGCAACTGCCCAGGTGCGGCCAGCTGCGAGCTGCTGATGAGGGTGCATGCCAAGTGGCCTGGCGGCAGCCGAGTAGGGGTTGCAGGTTGAAGCGCAGCAGCAGTGGCAGCAGCATGTGGCCTGGCGCTCACATGCTATGCGCCTCCGAACTCGCTGCCGCAGAGTTTGCGGCGTCGCTGGTGTGCAAGTGCCGCGGTGTGGATGTGGCAGCCGTCGGCGCGGCGGTCACGGAGGCGCAGCAGACAGCAGCGTACCTGGAGAGTGCGGTTGCCTCGCTGCACACCACGCCGCTGGTGCGTGCTGCTGCGCCTGCTTGCTTCCTGTGCCATGCCTGTTGCTCAATGCTCTCTGCAGTAGCCATTGGCTGCAGTCACGTTTTGCAGCTTGTGTGTTGAGCCGCATTGTGCCGTCCACTGCCCCTGTGGTTGCAGTCCAGCAAGAGCGGGCGCAGCGCGGTGCACCACAGCCGCTCCTCGCCCGACCTTGCAGCCAAGCAGGGGGCTGGGGGTGCACCAGTGGATGTGCACCGCCACCACTCGGAGGATGGCGGGCTGCATGCTCAGCGGCATCACTCGCTCATGCTGCCGCCTGGCGACCCCAGCATAGCGCACCGTGAGTGGGGATGCAGCTGTGTTGCTGCTGCTGCGGGCCCACTGCTGACTCCTTCCTGCGGTTGCATCTGTTGCATCGGTTGCAGATCAGCCAAACCCACGCTAGCTGCCTGCCGCTACTGCCTTTGCGCTGGTTGTCCTGCGCTCTGCGCCTCCAAGTGGACGCGTGCATCATGCGGCCTCTCTGACAACCGCTGCTTGCCGCCCCACGCTCCCATGTGCAGACGTGATGGGCACGCGGCACGCCAGCCTGCAGCCGCCAGGCCTGGCGGGCCGCTCGCTGTCCCCCACCACCGCTCTCTCCAAGGTGGTCAGCCTCACCTCGCTCAACAGCTACAGCGCGCATGCGGGGCCGCTGCCACCTGGCGAGACCCTGTCGTCGCCGCCGCTCACAGACTCGCCGCAGCAGCTGTCGCCTCGGGAGCTGGAGCAGCAGCGCGCGGCGGAGGCGCCGCATTACTTTGGCGGCGCTGCGATACACCCGCACTACATGCAGCAGTATGCGCAGCCGCCGGGCATGCCGCACGCGGCTGCAGCCCCCTATGGGTACCCGCCGCCGCCTCTGCCGCACCAGCCACACGCAGCGTACAGCAACGGCAGTGCAGCGTGGGGCGTGCCTGACTACACGCCGCCACCGCCGCTGCCGCCGGGGTACAGCACGCAGCGGTCACCTGGCCAAGTGCCCAACGTGCACAGCTGGCCACGGTTGCACCAGCCGGGCAGTCACGTCAGCGGGGCGCCGGGGCGGCAGCAGTCGCTGAGCTCGGCAGCGTCGCCGCAGTTCTACGCAGCCAACGGGGCGGCGGTTGGCAGTATGCTGCCGCCCGCGTCCGGCGGCAGCCGGCACAGCCGCAGCGACAGCTTTGACCAGCGGCCCGCCAGCGCCAGTGCGGCAGCCATGCTCATGGCGCGCTCGCCTAGCCCACTGGACCTGCATGGCCTGGAGCGGCTGGAAGGGCCGGCGACGCGCAATGGCCATGCGTCTGCCACCCCTTACAACTGGCAGCACAGGTGGGCAGGGTGCTGGGCCTCGAGGGTTGACAGGACTGTCCTGGGCGGCTGCTCGTTAACGCTCCGGGTTGGAGTTGGGTGGAGCTGCAGGCGGTCCCTGATGCCTAGCGTATTGTGCCCATCTTTGCATCCGCACCTGCCCTCCCATGCACTGCAGCCACCACCCCAGCGACAAGATCGTGAGCCTGTCTCCGGGCGCCACTGAGATGCTGTGGGCGCTGGGCCTGGGGGCGCGCGTGGCAGCTGTGAGCGACGCCTGCGACTTCCCTCCGGATGTGGTGGCCCGCGCCAAGGCGCGGCGCAGCTTTGCCGCCGCCTCGGCCTCGTCCTTTGCCTCCCTCAACCAGCTGGCGGGCGGCAGCGCGGGCAGCACCGCATCCAGCGCCTCGGCGGCCGCCAGCCGGCGGGAGAGCCCCCTGGCTGCGCAGGGCCGCAGCTCGATGGCCGCTTGGCAGTCGGCGGCGGGCGAGCCCAGCAGCCTAGCCGGCGGTGGCGGCAGCGGCAGCATGGCGCAGCACCTGGAGGATGTGGTGGACGAGGAGGTGCTTGCCCGGGAGCGGCCCGGCCTGGTGGTGTATGAGGAGGATGCAGCTGGGTGCTGCGCAGCAGGCAGCATGTGCTCTGGCGGGCCCGC
>RRZL01000042.1:1170130-1183387 GCA_006782975.1 Chlorella sp. Dachan
CGGCTGTGTTGTGCCGTCACCCCCTGTGCCCGCCCATCCTTCTACCCCCCTTGCTAACCCAATCGTACAGCCCCCTATCGATCCCCTGTTCTTTGCCACGCCATGATCGATCCGGCCTTGCTCATATTCTGCCGTGCTTGTTGGCGCACTGCTCGCATGCCTGCCTCTCCCCCTCCCCTGTGCATCCCTGTTGCAGCAGTCTTTGCTCTGTCCCTCGCCTGCAGGTGGGCCTCCCGCCCAACCTCGCCCCTACACTGACATTCGGCTTCAGTCGCGGCCTGTCGATGGCCCCATTTGTAACACGCACAGCAGGAGGGCGCACCGGCAGCTGTGGCCCAGCTGGGGTGGCTGTAGCCCAACTTCGGCATAGGAGGAGTCTGTCTTTGTTCTGTGAGCCGCCAAGCGTGCGAGTGCTGGAACGGTTGGGGCTGCCCTCAGAGCCGGGATATGGGCAAATCATCAAGCAGCCACGTAACCATGGCCTGCCGAACTGGCCTGCCCCAGTGCAGAACACCGCCACTGCCCAGGCCCTGTGGCCACAACCGCCATCAGCGCCATGCAGCATGCACCACAGCAGTGGCGTTGGCGCTAGCGGTTGGTGCAACCCTGCTGCTTTAGGACGCGATCGGTTGCACGAGCACCGCAATGAAATCCATGTGCATGTAATGCCAACAGAAGTTCAGTTGGGTTGGGCCATGCATGCTTCGGCGGAGCTCCCGCTCGAGCGGCAGCGGAGCGGCAGCGGCCGCGGCAGCAGCAGGCTGCCTGACCGGGCCGGCCGCTTCGCTCGTGCACATCTGCAATCATCCGCGGCTGTTGTTTATCGCAGGCTGCCGGATGGGGCACCCAGCTCCCCGGCAGTGTTGGCTCGAGTCCACACGGCCAGCACGAGCAGGGGTCAAACAATGCTCGCACAAGAAGCTGCGGGCTGCTCGGTCTCTTGCAAAGACCAAGCGGCCCAGTGGCCGCGCGGCGGGCCCTAGGGTTTGCCAGCGGGCAAGCGCCCTCCTTGCAAGGGTCTCCAACGCCAGACACCGACCGTGTGGACCGTGGCAGGCTCTGCAGAACCAGGCGAATGCCCCAGAGCCGCTCCCTTGCTTGCCCCTGCCTGGGCACACCCCACCCTCATCCGCAAGGCCCAGGGGGATCTGCCTCCCTCTGCTCTCCCTCACACCCTGCCACTCCTGCCCTTCCAAACTGCCCTGCAGGGAGGGGCATCTGAATGGAGGAGCCAGGGGGAGAGGCTGCAGCTGCGGCTGCGGTCGGCATGGGCGCCGCCGCCGTTCCCGCCGCCGGCGACCAGCAGCAGCCTCAGCTGCCGCCGGCCGATGTCGCCACAAGCATTTGGCGTGGCGAGGATGTGTTCAAGGCGCGGCACCTGGAAGCGCGGCAGCTGCTGGATGCCTGCAAGGCAGACAATGTGGCCGCCTACACAGCGGCAGGGCAGCCAGCGGCCATTTTGCGTGGTTCGGTGCCAGCAGCGGGCGGCGGTTTTCCTTTGCAAGCTGAGGCCTGCTTCTTTATTGGCCGGTGCCAGGCCAGCGGCTTGCAGCAGATTGGCGGCGTGCTGGGTTACAGGCCAGCGCAGCCGGGTGGGGAGCAGGGGCAGCAGCAGCTGGCTCTCGAGCCGGCGCCGGCTGGCATCAGCTGCAAGGGCAGCTGGGGCGGCCGGCCCACCCTTGTCACCGGGCCCAACGGCGAACCGCTGTTCTTCAAGAACCACGCCAAGTTGCGCTGGGATAATGGAGAGGTGAGGCGGGTGTAGTTGGGAAGTTGTGAACTTAGCTACCAATTAGTGCAGTGATGTGAACCTAGCCAGTGTTGTAGTTGCAGTGTTGTGAACCTAGCTTACTACCAGTGCGCAGCTTGAGCAACTCACCGCCTTGCAGCCCGTTTGGTGGTTCTTTGAGGGCCAAGATGCCAGCATGTCACACGCTTCTCCCGCCCCCAATCCAAACCACTGCCGCAGGTCACGGTGCATGCCTATCATGAGGCTGAGGGTGTTGCGGGCAGTGGGCAGCTCAGCATTGTGGACGTGACGCGGGAGCAGAAGCAGCCAAAGCCAAAGCCCAGGAAAGCAGGGGAGCAGGAGGCAGGAGGCAGCACAGCCGGCAGCAGCAACAGGCAGCCTCCAAAACTCGACTGGTATGCCACTCTGTCGTTTGGTCAGGACCACGGCTTTCAGCCCGGCCAGCTGCCGACGGTGCAGTTTGCGCAGCCAGCCAGCACAGGCGGCCAACTGCAGTGGGGCGCCCCTGTTACCGTGCACTCTGTGCCTGATAAGCGCAGCCTTATGCTCCAGGGCAAGCTCGACGGCAAAGGCAAGATGGGCAAGGTGGAGGCCGGCATGCTCGCCAGGTGCGCCCGGCGTTTCTGCTGGGGGCTGAGTGGGTGCCTCACAGTGCGCAGCGCCTGGCAGTTGATGCACTGGGCAGGCCAGGCGTGTTGTGCAGGGAGCTTGCAAGGCTGCTGCTTCTGCAGTGCTGCCAGCTCCCCCCAACGGATACCTGCTCTTTGCCCGCTACCACTCGTCCGTTCTGAAACTTGCCTGCCTCCCGCACTTCCCCCGCCTGCCCCTCTATTTGCAGGGAGTGCGCCAGGGAGAAGGAGGGAGGCGCAATGATGCTGCACCTGCGCATCACCAAGCTGCCGTCTGCACTGCGACAGGCAGCCCAGCAGGCAGCCCAGCAGGCAGCCCAGCTGGCGCCCCAGCATCCATTCCCAGACCCACTGGTGCGTCCAAACCTGCAGCGCTACTCATGCCGTGCATGTGCCCGCTACCCTGCGCTGCTTGACCGTGCGGAAGCACCCATGTGTCCCTGGCGGCTGCTGCAATCATCCGCATGCCCTTCATTTCCCGGCGCTCTTTGTGCACCATCTGCGCAGCTTCCCACCCTCCCACACCACTGGCTAGCCGCACTGCTCTTCAAGCAGCCTTGCTTCCTGATCCCCCTGCAGGATGTCGTGGAGCTGGATGGCGAGCTGCCGATGGAGTTGGACCCTCGTGAGGTGGACATGCTGATGGTGGGCATGCTCGATGACTCGCAGGTGCGCGTGGGAAGCGCGTGCGCGGGGTGCGTGGAGGGAGGGGTGCGGGTTGGAACGCCACCCTGTTAAAACCAAACTCCAAAACCAAAGCAAGGTCCACAACAGAGCCCAGGCCAACCAGCCTGTGCCCCTCCAACCCTCACACCTCGCGCGTGCGCTTCCCACCGTACAGGGCGAGCCGGCCGGATCAGGGCTCCACTTGGCGGCATTTCCTGGCCCACAGCAGCAGCAGTTGCCGACAGCAGACCAGGTGAGCATCGGGGATTGTGCGTGCATAACGAGTTGAGCCTGAGGAGTGCATATCAAGCTTTGTAGCCATCAGGTTGGGCCCTGTTAAATTTGCTCATGTGCCCCTTCGCCTGCTCCCTGATTGCTCCTCCGTCCCCATTGGTGTAGCTGGGCATGGCTTGGGCGCCTATTCTACAGCAAGCACAGGTGCGCGTTGCCGGCATGTGGATGGCGGGATGGAAACGGCTGAATCATTTGCAATGAGGCAGCCTGATTGAATACAGCCCGTTTACGCTGCGCCCGATCCATATTCCTGGTGCCGACAGATGGGCGGCACGGCAGCTCCAGGGAGCCTGCCAGACGGCGGCGCTGGACCAAGCAACCACCAACCCCAGCAGCAGCAGGTATGCGTGGGGCTGCAACCGCGCTTGGAAGTCTGAAGGGGGCCTCTGGGTGCCGCAGGGAGCGGGGTGGCGTTGATGCATGCACCCTGCTTTTCGAGGGTGGCAAGGGTGCATGCATCGCCGCCGTCCCGCTCCCTACGGCACCAGGACGCCCCGCCTGCCCCCTCCCCTTGACAAGCAGCCCTTCCCACTTCTTGAGGGCTCCTGGTCCTCGCACTGTCCAGTGCGATGGGCAGGGCCGCTTGGCAGGGGGAGGGGGCAGGCGGGGCGTCTGTTTGGGCTTCTCCTGACACCCAGGCCGGTCGCATCCCACCATACAGGCTGGCGCTGACCCAATGGTGTCGGCGGCGCACCAGGCGCACCAGGCACCGGCAGAGGCACAGCAGGTGCGCGTGGGAAGCGCGTGTGCGGGGTGTGTGGAGGGAGGGGCGCGGGTTGGGACGCCACCCTGACCACCACCTCCAAGAACAACTCGGCCAACCGGCCTGTGCCCCTCCACCCCTCACACTCTGCGCGTGTGCTTCCCACCGTACAGGTGGCGACAGCTGACCTGGGGCAGGAGTCTGCAGTGATTGCTGCCCTGGGACAGCAGGCGGCAAGCGCATCCCAGGTGTGCGGTGAAGGGACATGTGCAGTGCATCAGCATCAGTGCGGCTGTGCCACCCCAAGCTGCAACCATCGCCACAGCTGCACCCCTCTCTCCATGCGAGCCAGCAGTGTTGCTTTCATATTTGTGCCCACCACACTGCTCCTTGCGGTCTGTATAGGTGCGCCTGGCTCCATACAGGTTGGCGGAGCAGCACCGGGCCACCCCCACCACCAGGGACAACACCTGCAGCAAGCTTCACACCCGGTATGCGTGGGCTGCAACCGCGCTTGGCAGTCTGAGGGGGCCCTCTGGGGCCCGCAGGGAGCGGGGCTGCGGCGATGCATGCACCCCGGCAACTGAGTTGCCCGACTAAGCTGTTCCCGCCCACAGGCGCTGTTTAGTGGGAGGGGCAGCGCCGCTAGGCAGGGTGGAGCGTGGAACGGGTGGGGCGTCGTTTGGGCTTCTCCTGACGCCCAGGCCGGTCGCTACCCACCGTACAGGCTGGCCCCCACCCGATGGCTGCTGCAGCGGAGCAGGCTCACCAAGTGCTGGCGGCGGTGCAACAGCAGCTAAGTGCAGCACAGCAGGTGCGCGTGGGAAGTGCGCGCGCGCGGGGTGCGTGGAGGGAGGGGCGCAGGTTGGAACACCACCCTGTTAAAACCAAACTCCAAAAACAAAGCAAGGTCCACAAACAGCGTCTTGGCCAACCGGCCTGTGCCCCTCCACCCCTCACACCTCGCGCGTGCGCTTCCCACCGTACAGGCGGGCGGCCGGACAGCCGCTGGCAACAAGCGGGCAAGAACAGAGGACGAGCCTTCTGCAGGCCGTGTGAGCCAGGTCTGCCCTTTGATACCTTTGCTTTATGGTATCTCGTGCTCACAGCCAGCTTCCATGCCATTCTGCCCGTCAGTGCTTGCCGGCAGCCAGAAGCAGGTGAATTTTAAGCATACAGCCCTTGCTAGTGCCTGCCAACTTCCAACTGCACCACCCCATGTTTTTGCCGGCCCAGGGGCACCAACTGCCGCCTGGTTGGTGGTACGATGACGCATCTGAAGAGCTGGTGATTCCTGGACCGGTACGCTTCGATGGCGACGTGTTTGTGGATGGCACACTCCAGCACCGCGGCATTCAGCAGCTGTGCTCCATTGCCTTCAAGAACGTGCACGGCCTCATCACCTTCAACGAGGCGCTCACGGAAGGTGGGGCCAAGGGAGCAGGCCGGCTGGTGGGTTTATTGGCTGGGAGGTGCCTTGAATGTGGCAGCGCGTTTGACGGCACGCTGCGCTCACGTCATGGCAGCTGCAGCAAAATGCAAGTCCCCCTAACTTCAGCGCCTTCACTGCCTGCAACCCTGCAGTGAAGAAGATGCCGTTCCGGCACTTTGCCTACAAGGATGGCAGCGGCGGCATGCAAGCCGGCATCATTGCGGAAGAGGCGCTGGCGGCTGGCTCGGCGGTTGGTGGGTGATTGCTGTGGTTGCGGCTCTGCCCCTGCCTATGTGCGCCAGCAACCAGCCGATCACTGGTTGGCGCTGGCTCACCAGGTTCTGTGGCTGCTTCTGGCCTCCGTTCTTCTTGCCAGCGGTCAGCCGATTGTGCTCCTGCCACACCTGCCATCGCCTCCCTTCTGCAGCAAGCTGTGGCCCTGATGGCGTGCCAGTGTTTGACCAAGGCAGTGCGCTGGCCCTGATAGGTGCGAACGCACTGGCTGGGTTGGGTTCATGCAACCTTTCTGCATCACGGGAGACGCCTTCAATGGCAACTCGCAAATCTGGTGCGCACTGCGTGCTACAGTTTCATCTGAGAGCGCGTTTAGTTGGAAGGCACCCCTCCTGACGGCACGCTGAACTGCGTCCCCTCCCTGGCCACTTGCCTGCAGGCCGGGCAGTACAGTGGCTCCAAGAGCAGCACGTCAGCATGGCCTCCACCCTCAAGTTGCTGCTGCTCACTCAGCTGGTTGAAGACGACACAGGGGCAGCCCTTTCGCAGCTGCCTGGGGCGGAACTGCCCGGCAGCAGCAGCAGCAGCGGGAGCGACAGCGAGGATGGCGGCAGGCCTGCTGTGACTCAAGAGGAGGCGGCGGCTGCCCTG
This sequence comes from Chlorella sp. Dachan, assembly GCA_006782975.1. NCBI lineage: Eukaryota > Viridiplantae > Chlorophyta > Trebouxiophyceae > Chlorellales > Chlorellaceae > Chlorella > Chlorella sp. Dachan. The sequence continues at coordinate 1,176,490 of RRZL01000042.1, forward strand.
GAGGGGCAACTGAGCGACTTGCCGCCTGACGACCTCGTGGAGCTGATCAACCAGCTGCTGCGGGATGAAGACCTGCCTCCAGAGGTGGCGGCGCGCAACCCCACCCAGGCAGACAGAGAGAAGAACAAGCAGGGGCAGAAGAGTGGGTGGCTCGCTGTCGCTTGCACGTTACTGCTTGCGGGCTGTGGCGTTTTCAGGTGACGCCGTGGTGGCTCCACTGTGGTGTCTGTGTGTGCGTTTGGGGCGGAATGGCCCTGCCAAAATAGCCAAGGCCTGTGCCCCTGCGCCCCTCATCGCCTGCAGGGCGCTCAGCAGGCTGGACACGCACCTCACCTTACCTGCTGCCATCCCGACTTGCTCCTTCCCTGCTGCAGAGCTGCTGCTCAAGTACTTGGCGGAGCTGCCTCTCCAAGATGTGGCAGCTGCCCTGCAGGCCGCGCGGTTTAACCCGATGCCAAAGGCCAGCAGCAGCGACAGCAGCAGCGAGCGCCTGCAGTCGCGCCTGGGCTACCTGCTGAAGCAGCTGAAGCAGCTGAAGCAGGACACCAGGCAAGCTTGCGGTGCAGCAGTGGGTGCGTGGCAAACGTTGCTAGCGTGTGTGCAAGGACCGACTTCAGGCCAGCAGCAGCTGCCGCCGCTTGCTCATGCGCACATCCTGTGCGCTTGCCCAGAGAAGATGGTGCCCTCCCACCTGCAGCATTGACACGGCTGGCATCCAGCGGGTGCCGCTGCTGCTGCGTGACTACCAAGAAGAGGTGCTGCAGCTCATCCTGCAGCCAGGCAACTTCATGCTGGTTGCACCCACGGGTGCGTGGGGGCTGGAAGCCACCTGCTTGGTGCATGCTTGCCCAGGTTCCCAGTCTGATTAACCACGCATTCACGGCAGTGCATGCGCGCCAGCAAGCATGATTCGTAGTTCTGAGCTGTGGTCCTGCCGTGTTGCCCGTTTCCACCCGGCTTCACCATTACCAGCCCGCTTCACCTGCCCGTGCTTCGTACTGCAGGCGTCGGCAAGACCGCCATTGCAACCATGCTGGCGGCTCGCCTGCTCAAGGACCACCCCGGTGGGAAGGCCATCTTCCTGGCACCGACCACATCGCTTGTGCGCCAGCAGACACGTGAGGCCAGCGCTGCGTCAGCAGGTGTTGCCAGGGAGGGTGCTCATATGTGAACACGTGCCCAGCATGCACACACTGTCACTCAGCTGCCTCCTCAGTCAGCAGGTGTTGCCAGGGAGGGTGCCCATATGTGAACACGTGCCCAGCATGCACACACTGTCACTCAGCTGCCTCCTCACCTGCCGCAACACCTGCCGCCCCACCTCGCTGCAGTCAAGTTTGCGGCATGCGAGCAGATCGCTGAGCTTGGGCGGGTGGACATCCGTTGCGGCGGTCTGTCTCGCAATGAGTGGAACGGCCTGCTGGAGACGATCAGTGTGTTGTTCATGACACCGCAGACGCTGCTGAACGTGTTTAATGAGGGGGCTGCGGGCTTCGACCAGTTCCAGCTGCTGGTGCGTCCTGGGGCCTGAAGGGCGTTGTGAGGAGGAATGCCGCAGCTCTGTGCAACTGGGCAGTGGCTGTCACCTGCTCTGCCACCTGAGATGCAGTGATCCACTGGCTGCAGGCCACCCACCAGCCCCTGCTCCTGGCCCAACCCTCATCCATCGCCACCCTCATCCGCACCCACCCAGATCCTGGACGAGTGCCACGATGCCAAGGGTTTGAGCGCCACGGCAGAGCTGCTGCGCATGCTGCATAAGCTGCTCCCGGGAGCGCCGCGCCCCAAGGTCTTCGGCATGACCGCCACCCCCGGCGCTGAGAACACAGTGGTGAGCGCAGGTGGCGTCATCATTCTTCCGCTGATGCGCTCACGAGCACACAGCCCGTGAACCTGCAGTGCACCTGAGGCTCTTCAGCCGCCTGCCGTTTTCCTTCTGTTGAGAGATGATGCCTGCGACGTTCAGAATGCAATCCATGCCCTCCCTCGCCCCATTTCTCCCCGCAGCCAGACACCGTGCAGAAGATTCAGGCGCTGGCTGAGAGGATGGGTGCCACCGGAGGCCGCCTGGTTGAGCTACGGGAGGACGACCCCCGCCTGGCTCCCTTCGTGGTCAAGCCTCAGGAGATCATCAAGTGAGCCGGAGTTGCGGAACTTGGCAAGCAGGGTGCGGCTTGACGGTGCTGCCGGGGCATGCCGGTGCAGCTGGCTATTGCCTTTGAGGAGCTGCAAACTGGTTGGACGACAAGGTGCATGCTGTTGCACCCTACCTGCTGCAGGGAGGTGGAGCAGCGTGCAGCAGACACTGCCTTCTGCAAGCGGCTGGGTGCAGTGATTGTGTTTGCGGCCAAAATGCTGCGCAGCAGCCTGCCGCGGCAGCCGCTGGCCGAGGAGCCAGCAGAGGCAGCTGAGCGGCAGACGCAGCAGCAGGGGGTGCAGCAGGAGGCGGCGCAGCAGCAGGCGCAGCAGGAGGCGCAGCAGCAGGCGCAGTCCTCCGGCGCCATTTTAGCACCTGCTGAGCCAGCAGAGGTGCCAGCAGCAGCAGGCGCAGCAGCTGGTGCGGCAGCGGAGCAACCGCCCTCCAAGCCTTGCGGCACACGCGCGCCTCGCCTGCTTGGAATGGTTCAGGACAAGCTGCTGGCGGGGCAGTGGGTGGGCCAAGTGGAGGGCTGGAACCGCGAGATGCTGGACTTTGTGCAGGTGGGCCAGGGACTTGGCCGCCAGGCTTATTTGGAGTTGGGAAATGGAGCGAGTCGGCATGTGCGCTGCACCAGAAGGTCCATCCATACACACTTGTTGCTTCAAGGCACAGCGCAGCAGCTTTGCCCCGCCTTGTCACGGCCGCCCTGCCTCCCTCCCTGACCCTGCAGGCCCACACCGTGCTGTCGTCAGCTGAGAAGCGTGAGGCATCCCAGTGCCTGAAGCTGCTCTGCTACTGCCTCGACGCCCTGCACGTCACACTGTCGGTGGGCTATGAGGCGGCCCTGCGCACCTTTGTGCACCAGTTTGCGCCTTTTGCCCTGGAGGCGGCATCGGCAGGCAGTGTGGGCATGGGCGGGGCAGCAGGTGGGGCAGCGGGGGGCAGCGGCGAGGAACTCGGGGATGCAGCAGCCATGGAGGAGTCTGCACCTACAGCGTCACCCCAGCCTGAGCTTGCACAGGAGCTGCTGCCAGCTGAGACAGCAGCAGCAGATGCTGCCGAGCCCACGGCAGTAGGCCCAGCTGAGCCGGCGGCAGCAGACGAGCCTGCGGCAGGCGGCAAGGGGGCGGAGCAGCCAGCAGCCAGCAGCAAGGTGCCGCTGAATGCGCTGCTGGGCACGCTTGTGAACAAGCTGACTGAGGAGGTGGTGGACCTGGGCGCCATCAGCGACGCTTTCAGGTAAGGTTTGAAGATGTGGTACTGTTTCGCGCAGCATTGTGGTATGTGGCGGGGTGGAGCATGTGTGCTGAACAAGCGGAATGGCAGCGTTCTCTGGGACCTTGCATGCGCTGCGCCGCCGCCTCGCGATGCCGCCTGGTGACGGCTGCCCTGCTACCCACTTTGCCTGATGCAGCATGACCACAGCGTGCAGCCCCAAGTTTGCGACGCTCTGCAACTACTTGCTGGAAAAGCTGGAGTTGGCGGGCGGCAGCGGCAGCGTGATCAGCAGCAAGGACGGCAGCGAGGGCGGCAGCGGCAGCAGCGGTGGCAGTGGCGGCAGCGGCTGGCACGGCATTGTGTTTGCGCGCACACGGGCGTCCGTGATGGCTCTGCGTGAGCTGCTGGCCAGCAGAGCCGAGCTGAAGCGCGTCAAGGTGGGTGGCTGCGCTGCTCGTGTGGTGGTTGGCAGGCAGGCTGACTGGCGGGACTCAACACCACCCCTGTCTTCACATGCCCATCTTCCCGCCCCATCCAAATTGTGCCCCCGTCCCTGCACCACAGGTGGTTGCCTTCATGGGCGGGGGCAACAAGAGCGCCAGCAACCGCCACCGCGGCATGTCCAAGAGCCAGCAGAGCGCGGCCATCGACCAGTTCACGGCGGCGGGTGAGCGTGTTTGGTGCAGCGGCTGCAGCTGGTTGAGGGCGGGCTGGTTCCAGTGCCTGCACAGCTGCTACGGGTGGACTGCACAGCAGGCACACGTGTACAGTGCTGTGCCGTGTGCCAGGCTTGCCAAGCTGCGCGAAGTGCACTTGCCCTTCCCCCCGCCCCTCCTGCCTGCAGAGGTTGGGCTGCTGCTGGCCACAGCCGCGGGGGAGCAGGGCCTGGACTTCCCCAACTGCGAGTTTGTGGTCAGGTGGGTGCCAACTCTCACCCAGCAAGGTGCTGGTTTTGATGCACTTGGTATGCCGTGCGCTTCCCTTGCGGCATGCGCCTGGTATTGAGCCACCCTGGCATGCCTCGGTTTGTCTGCACGATGGGCCAGCATAGTGCGAGCTGCGACACTCACTGCCCGCCTTAAGAGCTTGCTTTGGTGGGCTGACCTTCCTCTCACACACAGGTACAGCGTGAATGAGACGGGGCAGGAGCGCCTGCAGAGCCAGGGGCGTGCACGCAAGGCAGGCGGAGAGTACCTCACCCTGCTCGATGTGGCCGGCTCCGACCCGTCCATGGACTCCCGGTCCAGGCAGCAGGCGCACAACCAAGGGGATGCGCTGCGCCAGCTGGCACACAGCGGCGGCGCGGTGCGGCTGGGCAGCGCTGCCGCCACCAGCGCCGCGTCGTGAGAGGCGGCACGGTAGTGCGGCTTTTGCGCATGCAGTATGTGCACAGATTCACCACAGGCTGTGGCAGTGAGGCCCAGTGCACGGCTGTTTTTAGAGCAGGCGTTAGCCCCGGTGGCAAATGTCTGGTTGCTCTGCGGTGGCGGTAGATTATGCAATGTGAAATGCAGGAACACACAGAGGACAGAAGGCGGATTGGGGCGAGACATGAAGACCGGGAGAGGCCATCAGCCAGTTGTCGCAGGCGGGCTGCAATGGGCAGGTCAACCTACGCAACTGCACCAGCCTTGCCGCTCGCTCTTGCATGGCTCTGCAGTGCACGGCAGTGGCAACCTGATCCAGGGGAGAGATAGTGGCCTGGACCAGGGGAAGGTTGTGGATGCAGAGAACAGGGTTTGGGAGCAGCCAGCCTGTTGGAGGGGAGATCAAGGGTCACCGCCTCGGAGCAGGACCTAATGCAGGCTAGGGCGCCCGCGGCATCGGCGCCATGCTGTGTGCTGGGCGCCGCATGCCCGTCCATGCTACTTCACAGGATCTGCAATGACCTAGTGCCTTTCGCGCTTTCAGCTCGCCCTGCACCACCAGCACCCATGAAGGCCTGTCACCTGTGCCTGCTGGCCTGCCTGGCGGCGGTGCTTCTGGGCGGCACCACCGCTCAGCTGGACGGCCTGCTGGGCGCCGTGGGAGGCGCTGTTGGAGGCGCTCTGAGCGACCGTGAGTGCGGCTGCGTTCGTGGGAGGCGTGGAAAGGCCTGGGGCTTATCTGGAAAGGGCAAAGTATGGGCGGTGGGTACGACTTGGCAGTTCCACCTGCTGCAAGCCCTCAGATCAGCTAGCTTGTTAGATATATCCACGAGAGCCCAGGGATGCTCGCTAGGGCGACAGGCTGCAAGGGGCGCGCCGTGCGCCCCCCTTGCCCTTGCGCCCCCTCGCCGCCACGAGTCTCCACACCTTCCTGCCCCTGCCCTCCTACCAATGCAGCGGCGCGCCTGCAGAAGTGCGACCAGTACCAGCAGGCCAACAGGGTGAGCAAGCTATTGCGGTCCGCAGCTGCGCAGCAGCAAACTTGCATCCCAACCTAGGAGCCTGGTGAGCAAGGTGCCCATACTTGGTTCTTGCACTGGCCTGCCCACAGCCGCCGCGCTCTGCCGCAGGACAAGGAGGCGGCGTGCACCCAGGCTGGGGCCCAGCCCAACGCCTGGAGCGCCGGCTGCCCCGAGGCATGCAAGCGCTTCTGGTAAGTGGGGGGCAGCAGCCAGCTTCACTGGGCAAGCTGCGCACGCCCACTGCTGGGCATGCACCGCCCTGTCCCCTCCTGGGGCCTGCTGCGCCGCCTGCCCACAGTTCAGCGCACACCCGCCCACGCTGCCACCCCGGCGCTTCCTGGCCTGCTTCAGGGCCGACCTGCCCAAGGAATGCAAGGAGATTGTGGACTCCCTGGGCATCATTTCTCCCATCGACGCCTCCGGCAAGCCTATGAAGGCCAGGTGGGCTGCAGCGCCGCAGTCTGGCAAATGGCTCGGCGCCGCCGGTGGTGCCTGCGGCCAGCGACTTCAAGCCAGCCACAAGTGATGCGCAGTGATTGATGTGCGGCGGCCGGCCATTGCTTGTTGCGAGGCAATCACAGCGCCGCAAATGAGCTCACTCTCCTGGTGCACCGCTGCCATACCCCCACTCCTGGTGCACCGCTGCCGTACCCCCACTCCTGTCCTGCAGCGAGTTCTTCGACAAGGTGTGCGCCCAGGTTTGAAGACAGGACGAAGGGTCTGGTGCCACCGACGGCTGTTGCTACAGATTGAAGTCCATGCACAGAAACAAACCTCCCCGTAATTACAGCAATTCCCCCGTGCTGGTTGATTCATCTGCCACCTGCATGTCGGTTTTCCCCAAATCTGTGCTGCACATGCCCGGGTTCATGCCGCGGGCTGGTGCACTTGCAGAATCCCACTCTGTAACATTGTCCGCTTTCTGTCCTGTGTGTGGGCTACTTGTTTACAGGTGCATGAAAACTAGTAAACAGGGAGAAGACGTGCAAGTGCAGCAGAGGGTGCAAGGGGCAGATGGACGTACGAACGGCTGCTCAGCAGGGTCAGCCGACAGCGCTTGCATGCATCGCGGGCAGAAACATGGACGGGGGATGCAGGAACAAAGCCAGGGGCGGTGTGGCGACACACACACACACACACACACACACACA
>RRZL01000042.1:1185993-1284255 GCA_006782975.1 Chlorella sp. Dachan
GCCGCAGCGCCGCGCTTGGATGGCAGGGCAGCAGCAGCGCCGCCCGCCGCAGCGCCGGCCTGAGCCGGCCGGTCGCTGTGGTACCAAAGGTATTTGGAGTTGGTTTTTGGAAGGATGATCTTTATGGTTTTGCGGTCCAAAGGGGCCTGGCGGCCGAAAGACAGCTGGCGGTCAGCGCGGCGCGCGCCGCCGCCGCCGCCAGGCGTGTCGGAAGGGTGCACGATGTTCATGCGGGTCGTAAAGGCGCCGCGCAGGGCGGCGCTCAGCTCTCGGAGGATGTCGTTGGCGCGCCTCGTGGTGGGGGCATCAGCAAAGGAGCACAGCAGGCCGCGCGGCGGCCCGCTGACGCGGCTGGTGCGGGTGGGCGGCATGCGCTCCAGGGTCAGCTCGTCCAGGGCCAGCCGCTGGATCTTCTGAAACTCCACTCGGTTGTCGTTGGAAACGATGGTCACTGCAGCAGGGGGGGCAGGTGGGCAGGCACGCGTCAGCGTTCAGTTTGGTTGGTTGGACATGTCAGGCAGGGCAGGTGTGTGCTCAACGGCGCAAAGGCAGGGCACATGCATTGCAGGGCAGGATGCTTGCCTGCCGGCCACTAATGCTACCTAACGGCCATGCTGGCCGACTAGTGTCGGGCTGCCGACTGATGATGGCAGGTGCACTCCGCACCAATGACACAGCACAGCTTCAGATTCCAGCGGCGAGAGCTGTTTGCTAATGCAACCATGTCAAGTGGCCTGAAGTGCGCTGCCTTGCATGCGGTTGATCTATGCCTATGCCTTTGGCCTGCAGACATGCAGCTATTCTGTGCGCAAGTGCATGCAGCAGCGTCTCGGTGTGAGCCTCCAGCCGCACCTGTGAAAGAAGAGGCGCGTGCGGCAGGAATGCCGCTAACTGCCATGCCCTGCATTGCAACAATTGGCGGTGGATGTTCTACTCTGGCTCGGATGCGCTGTGGTGGCGTCTTCCCAGACAGAACGTTCAGGAGTGGCAACCAAGTGCCAGGCGGGTGGGCGACGGCGCAGCGGCAGCGACACTCGAGTGCGCCACGGGTGCACGCCTGCAGCCAAACGCAAGCCTTGCGCCACGCTCTGCACGCCCAGGGAGCTCAGGCACACATTGCCAGAGGTGCAGCCGTGCAACCTGAGGCAGTGCTTGAACCCTGGAACGCTTGCGGGCGGACCGTCGGCGGAGCGGCGGCTTAGCACAGCCGTCGAGCGGCAGGCCTTGAGGCGGGCGCTCTGCAAGTCGTGCAAAGAGCGCTGCAGGCCTCTGAAGGCTTCAACGGCTTGACCCAAGCCTCAGCTGCCCCAGGGAGTCGAGCTTGGCGCACGCCTCCAAGCGGGCGATAGCACAACGGTGACGGCGGCGGCAGAGAGCGGCGGCGGGGCGGCGACAGCGTCTGGCGGCGGCGGCGCCCGCGTCGCGACGATCAGCTGGTGTACGACACCCTGCAGCGCGTGCAAGTGCGGACCGGGGGGAGGGAGGGAGGCTTGGGCGGGGCGCGGGTGGGTCGGCCAGGTGGGGGCGCGCGGGGCTCCGTTCGCCGGAGAATTGGCGACAATTGGGTCCAAGAAGGCCGGTGGGGACGCGCGGCGGCCGCAGAGCGATTTCAACAAAAGTGAGAATGAGGGGGTGTGTGACCTGGGGCCATATGTACCCCACGCTGCGTGCGCTGTGCCAGGTCAGCCTGGGGTGCCCACCAGAGCGGCCTGCAGAGCCAGTAGGCACCCTCTTGTGTTGTACACAAGCTGTGGATCACAGTGTTTGCTGCACTCCTTTCACACACATGACGCTCTGCAACTGTTTCAACTCAGCTCCCGCCCTCGTCTACTGCCGCCGGCCCGCAGCAGCGCCCGCGCCTGCAGCCCTTGGCACAGCTGGCCATACTTAGGGCGTCCCCACCGACAGCGGCCATGCTCTGGGCAGGCTGTGTAGGCGTGCGTAGGGAAGGCAAGGGGTCGCAGGCTGCATGCTTCAACACCGACCTGGCCTTCTCACACTGTTTTGTTTTTACGTTGTTTGTACGGGCAGACACAGTGAGAAGACACATGCAGAGGGCGCGGATGAAAGTGCGGACGGCTGCTCAGCAAGGTCAGCCGAAAGCGCTTGCATGCCTCGCGGGCAGAAACAGGGACAGGGGAGCAGAAGCAAGTGTGGCAAAAAGCAGTTCAAGAATTTTTGTATCCTCAGAGTTTGAGTTTGTATTTTTGTGTAAGTGTTTTTTATTGTAACGATTGCTTGTTGGGGAACACGGGTGTGCTTCAGTAGTCAGGTCGAGAGAAAGGCTGTTTATGTTTTGTTTTAAGTGGGTGGAAGTGTGAAGGCAGACGAGCGTAACGGAATCACAGCTGCAGGCAGCAGCATAACGGTCGTTTAAAGGCTGCGCTTGGGCAGCTTGGATGGAGGCTTCAGTACAAAGGCCGAGCCTCTTGAGCTCCGCACAGGCCTTGCAGGCTGCACAGGTGCTGGTCTGAGGCCAGCTGCCGCTGGCAGTACTTTCAGGCGAGCACAGCAAGCTGCCTACCGCCCAGTGCGCCTGAACTTCAGCGGCGCACTGTGATGTTGCGGCCGCTTTGTCAAGCCAGGGGGCCGCACACCGCAGGCCACTCTGCCGCTGTGGCCCTGGCAGCACAGCACAGCCGCAGCCGCAGCTGGTGCTGGCGTGGACCATCAGCGGCGGGCCAGCATGGGGTGCACCTCATCAGTGAGGTACCTCTCCACATCCCGCTGGCGCACATCGGCGCGCGGCCGCCCCACAAAGGCGTAACAGTCTGCCGCCAGCAGGCGCTGCAGCTTGCAGGTCAGCAGCTCGTTGAAGCACCGCTCCAGGCGTTTGGCCTGCGAAGACAGTGAGGTCGAAAAGTGGGAGGGGGCATACAAGGTTGCAGAGTGGGAAGGCAACCTGTTGCAGGTGTCGTCCAGCAGTAGCAGCAGCAGCAGCAGCAGCAGCAGCAGCAGCAGCGACAGCAGCAGTGGCAGTGGCGGCAGCGGTGACAAAGCCCCGCAGAGCCGGAGAGCAGGCGAGCAGCAAACAGCAACGAAAGCAGCTCGCCACGTCGATGTGGGGACTGGCTAGCAGTATTGCAGTTGTGCATGCCCAACCAGTGACACTGTCACAAAACAACGGCAGGGCCCAGCTCACCACCCTGGATGATGGCGGCTTGCAGAAGTGCATGTGCAGCAGGGCAGCCACGGCGCGGAAGATGCGCGCGCCCGCCAGGCTGTCAAACAGCACCAGCGGGAAGTTGAGGCTGCCCACATTCTGCAGGGAAGGGAGGGGGACGTGTGGGGCAGGGAGGTGAGGTGGCAGGGCGCAGCGTGCAGGCAGCTGGCGGTGAGCAGGCCGCATGCTGGCGTCCGTCATGCGCATGCTGCACCCCACCCAGGCAGGCATCAGGGCGGCTGCAGCAGGCACCACTGCTGCAGCCGTTGTTTCCCGGCCAGCGAGCACCGTTTCCCACCCATCCACATGCCTGCCCTGGCCCCCAATGCACGGCACCCCTTCATCCCACACCCACCTTGATGCCGCACGCATCGCCCCGCTGCATGATGATGTACATTTCGCGATCGCCGCTGAAGGGCTGCTCGGCGCCCAGCCGCCGTGGCGCCGGCAGGCAGCAGTTGGAGGCTGAGGGGCGCAATGGGTTGAGGAGTGCGTGCAGCTGCCGGCCTGGCACGCGGCAGGCGGCAGGTGCGCAGTGCCGAGAGCTGCTGCTGCACTCGCCCGCGCTGCGCCGCATCTCAGGGGCTGCAGGGAGTGGAGCAGGGGCGAGGCAGGGGAGGCATGGTCTCAGCTCGGTTCAGAGGTGAGATGGGCAGGCACACCTGGCCCTGCTCAAAACAGGGATGGAAACACACATGCAAACCGCATGGAAGCACACTCACCAGCGCCACACACACAGCGATGACCCAGCATAAGCCCCCACTGGCTGCACAAGCGCTGCATGCTCACCTGCGCCGTGGTGGCGGTGGCGGTCGCTGGGGCGGTTGACACTTGAGGAACTTGAGGAGAAGGGGTGCCGGTGGCCGCCCATCCGCGCCAGCTGGCTGCTGCCCGCCGGCTCAGCAGGGGGCGGGGCTGCCGGCTCCGCAGCAGCAGCTGCAGCCGCGTTGGCCGCAGCGCCGGCTCCAGCAGGGTGGTCCAAGTAGCAGATGCGTGTAGGATTGCTGTTTGTTGGGTTTCTTGGTTGAGGAATGGTGCAGCACGCCCGAGGGTCCCTGGAGAGGCCGCAGCCGGCGCCACGAGGTCCCCAGCCGCTCGCCATCTTGGGCGGGTTGGCAGTACGCACGTTGACCTTAAACAAAGATTCCCCGTTGCCGCTCAGCTCCACATGCAGCGCTCGCAGGATGTCCACGGCGCGCTCAGCGATGTCCTTGTCAGCATAGGAGAACAGCACGCCGCAGCGCGGCTCAATCACAATGGTGGCGCTGATTGGCGGGGCGCGCTCGGAGTCCAGATGCCGCAGCAGATGGCCCTTGAAAACCTCCAGATCAATGGGGCTGGTGGGAATGACGGTAACTGCAGCAGGCGACAGGGAGCCAGGGAGGGGGCACAGTCTGCGAGGGCTTGGCTCGACAGTACATGCGGGCCGCCTGCTGGATGGCCAGTATGCAGGGCGCTTGCCTGAAAGGGCCTTTAAATGATGGCCAAGCATGCTGTCAGCGTGCAGCTTGCTAATTTTCACCACCAGCGGCAACACAGCGCATGTAGCTGATAACTTAGGATGCTGCCCATGCCGGCCGAAATGTCTACAATGCAACGCGACTGGTGCGGTGCTTGCCAAGCTGTGGACTAGTTCCCCTGCTCTAGGTTGGCTGTGTGCCACTTGCATCTGCAACTAGGCATGCGTTCCTATGCTTGCACGCGCATTCAACAAAGGCTCAGTAGGGAAGCAGCTCGAGTCGCACCGGTGGAAGCTTGGGTTCGCGCGGCAGGAACGCCGCCGGTTGCCATTTCCTGCATTTGCGACAAGCGATGAGACATGCGCTGTTCTGTACAACTGCCTTATTCGCAGCGCCTGCCTAGGAAGTGCACTCAGGAGCGGGCTCGTGTCTTGGAGTGCCGGGCGGGCGGGTGCGCGCTGACGGCCGGCAACTACTTTGATGCGCGCATGCTGGCAGCAAATGCAAGCGTTGTTGCACGCGGTGAATGCTTTGATCTGAGGAGCAGGCTGCAAGAAGTACGCCACCTGAGGCAGTCCTTGACCCTGGAACACTTGCAGGCGGGAGGCTACCGGGGAGCGGCGGCTTGGCGGGTGCAGCCGGGGAGCGGCGGGCACGCCGGCAACGCTCTGCAAATCGAGTGAGAGCTTCACACGCCTTCAAGCTTCTGGAACGGAGGAAATCCGGCCGCAAGCACAATGGGGGACTGCCCGGCGCTGGTCTGGCAAGCGCAGCCGCGATGGCGGCAGGAGAGCGGCGGCGGGGCGGCGGCGACCTGCTGCTGAGTTCGCGATGCTGCGATTATGTGCTTTTATGCGCCATGAGGTTGCGTGCAGCCCTGAAACGTGCGTGCAAGTGCGGACCGGGGGGAGGGGAGGGAGGCTTGGGCGGCGCGCGGATGGGTCGGCCAGGTGGGGGCGCGCGGGGCTCCGTTCGCCGGCGAATTGACGACAATTGGGTCCAAGAAGGCAGGGGGACCGTGCTGCAGCGATCGCACGATTTCAAGAAAAGTGAGAATGAGGGGGTGTGTGGGCGCGGGGCTATTTGTACCCCATGCTGCGTGCGCTGTGCCAGGTCAGCCTGGGGTGCCCCCATGGAGGCCTGGAGGGAGCCAGGCACCCACAGGTTGTGGTCACATCAGCTGTGGATCACAGTGTTCTCTGCACTCCCTTTTCACGCATGACGCTCTGCACTGTCTCAACTCAGCACCCGCCCTCATCTACCGCCGCCGGCCCGCCGCTGCCGTCGCACTCGCCGATGGCGCGCAGCAGCGCCCGCGCCTTGAGCCGCATCTCCTCGTACTCGCCCTCCGGGTCTGCTGGGTATGCAAGAGACGAGACAGCTGGCACATCAAACTTGTGTTCCAGTGGCAGGGTCATAAAGCACATGCCGAGCCCACCCCAACCCGCCAGCGGCCCTGCCCGGCGCTCGCCGCCGCCTCCCCACCCCCTCCCACACGCACCCGACTGCACCACGATGGCGCCGCCGGCGCCGATAGACAGCGTGTCTCCGTGCAGCACGGCTGTGCGGATGACGATGTTCAGGTCAAAGGTGTCGTTGAAGGAGATGAAGCCCAGGGAGCCTGCAGCGGGGGAGGGCATACCGGTGGAATGAAACGCTCAGGAGGACTGGGTTGCAAGGCTTGGCACGCGCAGGCACTGCGGGCATAAACCACTGCACCCCATCATCCCACCGCTGGCCAAGCTGCCCAAAGCGCAGCAGCTCCCATCCCGCATCGCTAGCCCCACCTGAGTATACGCCTCGCGGCCCCTGCTCCAGCTGGTCTATGATCTCCATGGTGCTGCAACACGACAACCGGGGGCCAGAGTGAGCACACTGGCTACACGTTTGCACTTGGCTGCCTTCCTTGCCGGCGTGCATGCTGACATGCTACCACAACAGGCCGGCCCGCGTGCTGCCGGGTATCAACGCCCTGGCGGCACCAAGCACCACCCACCCCACGCAGGCCTGCGGCCCTCACCGGATCTTGGGTGCGCCCGTCATGCTGCCGCCGGGGAAGGCGGCACGCAGGCAGTCGACAATCGATGCGCCAGGCCGCCGCAGGCCACGCACGGTGCTGACCATCTGGTGCACTGTGGGTAAGAGCGGCAGGGGGCAGTTCCAAGGAAGAGTTTGGGTGAGCAGGAGGCAGCAGAAACCAGGCTAGCCCTTGGCACAGCCAGACCGTGCAAAGACCAGCCGAGCGCAGCAGGCAAGCAGCCAGGCGAAGCAAAGAAAGCTCCCACTCAAGCCACCCCCACCACAAAGCTCCCCCTCAAGCCAACCCCACCAGCGCCGCCGCACCCGTGGCGTAGCTCTCGATGTGCATGAGGGCAGGGACGTGCACCGACCCCGGCTCGCACACGCGGCCCAGGTCGTTACGCAGCAAGTCCACAATCATCAGGTTCTCGGCACGGTCCTTCTCGGAGGCTGCATCAAATTATAGGGCGTATCAAATCAGGGGGCGTACGAAAAGCAACAAAATTGGTGCAGCCACCGCTGCTCTGTGCTCTGGCCGGTTCTCATGCACTGCACGCTTCACGCAGCAAGCTGGCCGCCGGCCGCGCTTCCCGGTCGCCTCAGCCACCCCTGTGCCCTCACCTGCCAGCTCTGCCGCCGCCCGTGCATCCTGCTGGGAGTCGCTGCTGCGCGGCGCTGTGCCCTTGATGGGTTTGGCTTCCAGCAGGCCGCCCCGCCCGCCGCGCAGGAAGCGCTCCGGGGAGCAGCAGCAGAGCTGCAGCGCGGCGGCGCCGCCGCCAAAGCGCAGCCAGGCTGCAGGGGGTGGGGTCGGATGCATCGGCTCGGCCACGGGCCAACGCAAGCCGCTGCTCTGCACGTGCAGGTACTGGCAACTGCAACACGCCGCAGGAACGCTTACTACCGTAGTAGCGCCTGCACAAATGGCCACCCCCACAAGCAGGGCACGTGGAGCACCCACCTGCATAGGGTGCTGGGTTGACGCGGCGCAGCGTGCGGTACAGCTGCTGTGCGGACGGCACGCTGCCCTGCCGGCTCAGCATGGTGGTCAGGCACACTTCGTACGACTCGCCATCGTACAGGGCCTGCGAGTGATAGCGGGCAGCGCAGAAGGTGGTCCGGAAGGGTAACTGGGCTGCCACTCCATCCTGCTCTCCCTCCCAACACGCCTCAGGCAGGGCCCAGTTTGCTGAGGTGCGCACCTGCATGCAGCCCGCCACGTTTTTCAGGTAGCGCTGGCGCCCCTCCCGCAGCTGGAAAGCCCCGGCTGGCGGCCGCTCCGCCTGCTGCCGCTGCTGCTGCTTCGTGGCGGCCGGTAGCTGCTCTGCCGAGCCTCGCACGGCTTGCGCCCGGCTCACACCGTTGGCCTGCGGCTGCAGCACGCTGCCATTGCCTGCCGGCTGCACCTCTGCACCCGCCGCTGCTGGTGCCTGCCCAGCGGCGGCCAGTGCCTGCACCCGAGCAGCAGTGCGGTCCACCCACTGCTGCGCCTCCTGCTGGCTGCTGCTGCTGTCTGCCTCATAGAGCGCCAGCGCATAGACAGAGTCTGCGGCAAAGTGGGCAGGCAGGGCCACTGGTGAAGCGTGCAACAAAGGAGCCGAGCCAACCGACAAGGAGCCGAGGCTCCCTTGCAGCCTGCCGTATACTTGGCCCAACTGCTACGCTTTTGGCCAACCAGCCCGCACCCCGGCACAGCAGCTGAAGCACCCACGCAGTACAGCACCAGCAAAGCGCAGCAGCCAAAGCACCCACCCGTGTGGTGGTCCAGAGCCAGCAGCTGGTCGGCCAGCAAGAATGCGGCATCGGGTGTGGGGCTGGCGTGCGCCGCTCGCCCGCCGCACTCCACCTTGAGCTCGTACCCCAGGTAGCCCACTAGGCCGCCCCAAAAGTCAAAGGGCAGGGCGGCCGCATCCTCGGGGCTGCAGGCAGGCAAGCAGGCAGGTTGGGGCGTTGCGGTGTGCTTGCAGGCCAAAGTGGCAGTGGCCCGGGGAGCAGGTTCGACACAGGCGTGAGTGCAGGCCGATGTGCGTGCACGATGACGACCCAGCAGAAGCACGGCAGGCATTTGCGTGCACACAGCAGCGCACATCTGCGACACACACCTGGCGCGGCAGCGGTGGCTGGCCAGCAGGCCCTGCAGCCAGCCAAAGAAGTCGGTTGTGATGCGCTGCTCGCCGCCGTCGGCTGCCGTCAGCACCAGGATGCCTTGCGGAGGCCCGCCGCTGCCCACATGCACTGCCGCGCCATTAGCTGCTGCCTGCTGCAAGCCGTTCAGAGCGCCAGCACCCCTTCCGGCTGCTGCCGCTGCTGCCGCTGCTGCTGCGGCGGCGGCTGCTGCACCTCCTGCCAGAGGGGGCAGGCGGTACTCTACCCTGCGCCACAGGCTACCGCCCCGGCCGCCCATGAATGAGAAGCGGCCGCGGTCCGGAGTGGCGCTGTCTAGCCAGAACGTGTCTGCTGCTGGATCGCTGCCGCTGCGGCAACAACCATCCGGGGCACAGTTGCCGCCGTCGCTGCTGCTGCCGCCGGCAAACAGGTTCCAGAACAGGCCCTCTGAGCCTCCTGCAGCGGTCAGCAGGCCGGGCAGGTGGCGGTGGTGCACCCGCAGGCTGCCGGCAGGCTGCTGCCAGGGCCGAGGCGGCATGGCGCTGCCAGGCGGGCCTACAGCATTGTAGGGAGGGGGTGGAATGCAGCAGGCATGGGCTCATAGCCAGGGGAGGTAGGGGACGCCGTGCTGCCAAACGCACGTGATCATGCGCACTGCACTGTGAAGCACCACCACAGCAAAGTCAAACCCACCTGGCAGCTTGCCGGCCAGGTGCGGCGGCGGCGGCGGCACGGGCTGCCCCTGGAAGCGCCACGTCAGCGCCGCAAAGTTGCGCAGCAGCGCCGCTCCAAACCCGGTGGCCACGCTCTCTGGGTGGAACTGCACCCCATAGTGCGGCAGGCTGCGGTGGCACAGCGCCATCAGCAGCCGCTCGCCGTGCCCCGGGCTGCTGCCCCCTGAGCTGCTGCTGCCTGGGCTGCCACTGCTGCCGCCGTCGCTGCCTGCTACGTCGTCGTCGGTGCCCAGCTGCAGCGCATGGTGGCCGCCGCAGGTCCACGCCAGTGGCTCCAGGCAGGCGGGCAGGGAGGCCTCATCCACCAACAGGGAGTGGTACCGCACCACGGCGTACCGCCGGCCAGAGGGGATGCCCTCAAACAGCGGGTGCCCACTGTGCGCTATGGCGCTCAGCCGGCCATGCACCGGCTCGGGGGCGTGCGTGATGGCGCCGCCGTGAGCCAGAGCAAGCGCTTGGAAGCCCAGGCACACGCCCAGGATGGGGATGCGCGGCTGTGCGCGCAGCAGCGCCAGGCTCAAGCCTGGGGAAGGTGGGGAGTGTGGGGGTACTGTAGGGTGCATGCAGGGGGATCCACAGCACAGCCAAGTGGAACGCCAGCCTCAGCGCAGGCGGACAGCAGCAGCCCCACGGAGCAGCACAAGTATCGTCTTTGCTGGTGTACTACATGTTGCAGGTCGAGGCACTTCAACCAGACCATGCCATCAGCAGGTTCCTCACCAACGTCGGCCTCCCTCTCGGGCGTGCCAGGCCCGGGAGAGATGACAATGTTGTGCCACTCGCCGGCGGCGATGCGGCGCTCCAGCTCCGGCCAGCTGATCTCATCGTTGCGCAGCACCGTGGGCAGGGCTGCACACGAATGTGGGGGGCGCGGCAGCTTGACAGGGCAGCTGCCAGCGAGTGTAGCCCCGGTGTGTTTGGTTTGGCGCCTTCCTCACAGGCCAGGGAAGGTTTAGCAATCAGCGCGGTCACACCAGACCTACTCCCCGCCGCCGCACCTCCGTTGACCTCGGCAATCAGCTGGAACAGGTTGTACGTGTACGAATCATAGTTGTCGATCAGGAGCGTGCGCAGCTCCATCATTCAAGCTGCGGAAAGGGAGCAGGGCGTGGTGTAGGCAGCCGTGCGTCAAAGTGGCGGCGGCGGCAGCGGCGGCGGGTGATGGCCTAACCAGCGTCGCCGCCCATCTGGTGCGCCTTACGTTTCACAACGCGACCGAAAGCTCGGTGCAGCAGCGTAAGGCCACGGCTTGCAGGCTGGCCTCCGAGCAGGTCAAGGACCGGAGGCCTGCGGCTCTGAGCGCCCCCAGCTGGCTCTAACAATGCAGTTCAGAACATCACCGACGCATGCAATTGCACACTGGATGGCTAGGAGGGGCGGGAGCCAATTTGCCAGGGCCCTCCATGCAGGCGGCCAAGGCCTCGCTGCAGCCGGCTTGCAGTCCAATTGCTAGCACTGCAACTTACAGACAAGCCATCCTGATATCGAGAAGGCGTGGAAGTGCAGCGGGTGAGGGGCTGGCAGGGGCGGGCCCTGGGAGGGGCTGAGCGGCTTCTGTGTCCACACCAGACTGCCGGGAGCCCTTCTGATACTGCTAGACACGTGCCGGAGCTGCTGGGCCGCGGTGGCGTGAGCTTGAGCACACGAAGCGCCTTGCACGAGCCCGCTCGCCTTGCAAGCCATTCTGGACATGCCCCAGAAGTGTGCCAAATCGGTGTGAGATGTGGCTGGCTCCTCCCGTCCCTCCCCTGTGCAGCCGAGTGTTGACCGACCTGCACATGCCTCTGGCGAGCAGCAGCGGTGCTGCCGAGGACAGTGGGCAGCAGAAAGATGCGGCTGGGGCCGGGCCCGATCCACCCATGCTGCTGGTGCGCCGCCGCCGCTGCCGCCGCCGCCGCCTCCTCCTCTTCTGCCGCGTCCCACCGGCATCCACTCTGCTCTGGCTGGCCCGCCACACAGCTCCACTCCACCGCCGTTGCTTGCAGAGTGATGCTGCCAGTGGAGGCAGCACCTGGGAGGCGTTTGTGGCGCACAACTGGCTGCCCGTGCTGGCGCTGGCGCTGGGCCCTACGTGGAGGGAGCAATTTGACGGCGAGGTGGCTGCGATGGTTGCACTGCAGCTGGCGCTGCAACCCGGCAACGGCGGCAATGGCGGAAAGGGAACAGCAGGCAGTGACGCTGTGGGCAGCAGTGGCGGCACAGCCACGGCGTCGGCTGCGCTGCCCGGCCCGCCGCGGCAGCATGCAGCAGCCGCAAGCGCTGCGGCGGCGGCAGCCCCAAGCACCCTGCCATCACACCCCGTTGCAGCAGCAGCAGCAGAGGCAGCAGTGCCCCGTGCCCTCACACTTGAGGCGGTGGACGTCGATGGCAAGCGGCGGCGGCTGCGCCGCAAGCGGGCGGCCAGCCCTGATGAGTCGCCGTACGGCTCACCCACTGCGGCAGGTGCGGCAGGCGGCGGCAGCAGCGCTCCCAACACAGCGGCCGCAGCTGCCGATGCAGCGGCAGCAGACGTGGCATCCAAGCCTGGGGACGCCGCTGAAGCTGCCGGCGGCAGCACAGAGGGTGAGGCGGCGGGAGAGGCAGGCAGCAAGCGGGAGGGCGCCAAGTCTGCCCTGGTGCAGCGAGTGATCCGCCAGGTGTCCAAAATGAGCCTCTCACCCGCCCCGCCAGCCGCGCCGGGCGGCCAGGCAGCAGCTGATGCTAACGGTGGCAGCGCTGCCAGCAGGCCAGCAGGCGCAGCGCAGCAGTCGCCATCCAAGCCAGGAGCTGCGGGGAGCAACGGCGGTGCCGAGCCATCGGCTGCGGGTGGCAACAGTGGCGGCAGCTTGGGTGGTGCAGAGGCGGGGAGCGATGATGTGGCGGCCACAGCCGCCGCGCCGCATGCAGCGCTGATGCAGCGAGGGCTGCTGGACAGCTTGAGCCTGGTGCACGACCTGTCACAGGTGGGTCGGGAGTGGTGCTCGACCTGTGTGCTGCGTATGCAGAGAAGCGTGCGCATCAATGCAACAGCCATATGGTTGGTAGCCTGCCGTCTTGTCTCATCCGTGGTCCATAAGCATGCTGCTGCGCTCCTACCCGTGTGCAGCGGATCGTCACCAACCTGCAAGCGGTGGTCAAGGCAAGAGGCCTGTCGCTGCCGCCGCAGCTGCAGCCGCCAGCTGGGCTGGAGGCAGGGCAGGGTGACGGCGCCTCTGGCGGCAGCAAGGATGGCAGCAGCGCCGGCGATGATGAGGCGGATGACGGCGGCAGCATTGCGGGCGGCGGCAGCAGCGGCAGCCTGCCACTCAGCGTGCTGCTGGGAGGCAATTTGGTGGATCGCATGGACCTGCTGGGCAGGACAGGTGCGCCCCGCTTGTTTGTGGTGACAATGTGCCCTTTGTTGCTGCAGCTTGAGGTTGCATGCGTGTCGATGGAGCATGCACGCCTGCACTACTGCCTGCACTGCACGCCACCTGGCCAACCTTCTCACCATTGCGGCATGCCTGTGCCACTGCAGCCCTGCATGTCGCGGCGGCTACGGGGCGGGCAGATGTGGTGCGCCAGCTGGCGGCAGCTGGGGCCAGCGTGAACAAGGCGCTGCCCATGGACTACCGCACCCTGCTGCGCCAGGGCCAGCAGGCGCAGCAGGCGCAGCAGGGGCAGCAGGGGCAGGCCACAGCTGACGGGCAGCAGCCCGCTGAGGGTGAGGCAGCAGAGGAGGCAGCGGTCGCTGAGGGCAGTGAGGCCGGGTGTGATGAGGATGAGCTGTGCAGCGGCTGGGGCGAGGTGGCGGCGGACGCTGAGGAGCAGGCTCCGCCGCCCAAGCGGGGGCGGTACATCACAGCGGGCCCGGCAGCACCTGGTCCACCTAGCCTGCAGTACTGCACAGCGCTGCACTGCGCGGCGCTGGGCGGGCACCTGGAGGCGGCGCAGGCGCTGCTGGCAACCGGCCAGGTGGGCGGCCCGCTCTGTTGGGGTGTCGGGTGTTTGTCTTTGATTGCACAGCTTGATGGACGTGCTTCGCATGCTCTGCTCTGCAATGTGGTCTGAATGCCTCGCATGCGCGATGCCTGCCATCCCTGCGCAGTGCGACGTGGGGGCGCGCAACATTGAGGGCGCCACGGCGCTGCACCTGGCGGCTCTGGCCGGCCACACCGAGGTGAGCCCTGGAAGGAAGGGGGGCGTGGCCGCTGGTCCTGATCTAGCCTGCCACCCAATTGCTCATACACCACCCCAATCGCTCAAA
Organism: Chlorella sp. Dachan; assembly: GCA_006782975.1. Taxonomy (NCBI): domain Eukaryota; kingdom Viridiplantae; phylum Chlorophyta; class Trebouxiophyceae; order Chlorellales; family Chlorellaceae; genus Chlorella; species Chlorella sp. Dachan. Next base: position 1,199,698 of record RRZL01000042.1, read on the forward strand.
ACATACATGGCCCCGGCTTGCCTCGTTCCTGCCCCGCCCCAGGTGGTGGCAGCGCTGGCGCGTGCCCCGGGAGCCCAGCTGGACGCCCCAGACCTGCAGGGCCGCACCGCGCTCCACCTGGCCGCCGCCCGCGGCCACAGCGGCCCTGTGAACGAGCTGTGGGCTCGGGGAGCGGCCATCGATGCGTGCGACCTGCACGGCTGGACCGCGCTGCACTACGCCAGCCGCGCGGGGCACACAGACGTGGCGCTGCAGCTGGTCATTGCGGGCAGCCTGGTGTCGGCCTGCGACCCTCACGGCATATCGGCGGCGCACCTGGCCGCGGAGCGCGGCCTCATAGGTGGGCGGCAGCGTGGGTGTTGTTTGCGGCCTGTGCTTGGCCGGGCTGCCCGCTGCCTGCGGGCCAGCCTCGTGCTGCCTTGGCGAATGGCACAGCCCAGCAGTCTGGCTCCCGGTGACGCTCCCTTGCCTGCCCCGCTGGTGCCCCCCATCAGACATCCTGGAGCGCTGCCTGTGCGCCGGCTACGTTGTGGACAGCGTGGCGGGGCCGCTGGCTGACGGCGCAGAGGGCGGCACCGCGCTGCACCTGGCGGCGGCGCAGGGCTGCGAGGAGGTGCGGGGCGGGACCGCAGTCGGAAGGGCGCTGAGCGGAAGGCTGCTTGCGTGTGTGGCTTGCGGGCACGCAGCGCCTGGCCTCGCGATGTGACCTGCCCATCCCACTGCACACCGGCGGCTCATAATGCACACCGACGTCTGATGAAACCAGCCTGTCCTGCTCGCCGCCACTCGCAGGTGGCGCTGCACCTGCTTGATGCCGGCGCCGACCCGCACCGGCTCGACTTTTCGGGGCGGAACGTGCTGGACCTGGCTGTGCTGCACGGCAGCTTGGAGGTTGTTGAGGAGCTGCTCAACATGGGCTGCTGGTTCACGGGCGGCAGCGGTGAGCGGGAGGGGGGAAGGGTGGTCGACATGAGGGGCGAGGGCGGCGCACCGTGCTGGGAATGCCACTTAAGCATGCCCTTGGGGTATGTATTGGCGGTTGGTGGCGAGGAAGTCCAGGCGGACTCAGGCTGGGGGTGAGGGCGTTTGGACCCTTGAAGCAGTCTGGCTGAAGCCTGCACTAACAGTGCACCTGCGCAACTGCACCGCAGGCACCGAGGAGCGGCCGACGGCTCCCAACCCTGACGAGCCCGGCTGGGAGGACATGTGCCAACTGTTCTGCCTGACGGCGCCCGAGCCGCAGCGGCACCCTGTGTGGGACGAGATCGGAGATGGCAGCCAGGTTGTGGTGGACTCGTTCCGCCTTACCTTTGCGGAGTGCGCAGCCAGAGGTGCGGCGGCCGGGAGCAGCTGCTGGGAAGTTAGGGGGAGCCGTGTGGAGGCAGTGTGCTCAGCGGTGCACTAATGCGCCTTACCTGTGACACTGGCAGTGGCGCCCTCACCGGCCGCTCAAAACCCCCCTTCTCTGCTACTGGTTGCCTGTTTGCAGCCGGCCTGCTGGATGTGCTGCAAGACCTGTACAGCCGAGGGCTGGACCTGACCGGCAGGCTCGGCTGTGCGGTGCTGGCTGCCGCGGTGCACAGCGGCGAGGCGCCGCTGGTGCAGTGGCTGGTGGGGCCCGCGGGCTGCGATGTGGCGGCCGCGCTGGAGCAGGTGAAAGCGAATGCGCTGGTATGCAGGCAGCACTTTGGTGCAGGCAGGCGCATGGCGGGATGGCTTCAGCAACGCCTTCGCAACCTGAACCTTCGCTGGCTGCAACCAATGAAACACGCTTCGATGGTGGCCGTTGCAGGAGGATTTGCTGCACGAGGCTGCCAGCCGCGGCGACACAGAAGTCCTGGCGGCGCTGCTGCATGCGGCCGGCCCCGCCTGCCTCCTCCGCACTGACGGCCGCGGCCTGGGGCGGACGCCGCTCCACTCCGCCATCATTCACGGCCAGCAGGGCACAGCCGAGCTGCTGCTTGAGCAGCTGCTGGCAGTGGCGCCGCAGCTGGCCCAGCCTGAGGCGGAGCGGCCGGCGGCAGTGGAGGGCAGCTCGGCAGAAGGTGACGACAGCTGTGATGGAGCCGCCGCCGAGGCGGCAGGGGGTGAGAGCACAGCGCCCTGCAAGGCGGCAGCTGGAGGGCTGAACGCAGCCGATCACCAAGGCTACACCGCCCTGCACTGGGCAGCGCTCAAGGGCAGCACTGCCCTGGTGCGGCGCCTGCTGGCTGGCGGAGCCGACAAGGAGACGGCGGCGGCAGACCAAATGACGGCGCTGCACCTGGCTGCAAAGGCGGGCCACGTGCCCGCCGTGCACGCCCTGCTGGCGGCCGGCGCCTGCGTGACAGGTGCGCGCTGGGGCGTGCCTGGGAGGCTCGGCTGCCTCGGCCAGCTCGCTTCAATTTGTTGGGCGTTCGTAATGAGGGGCGAATCCCCTGCTGCAGCCCCCTTGCCCCACCCACTGCCCCGCCCTCCACTCTCTCACGCAGCCACGGACGCGCATGGCTGGATGCCGCTCCACTACGTGGCCCTGCGTGGGGACCTCGCCCTCTTTGTGCTGCTCTTCAGCCCCAGCGCCCCCAGCCTGGCGGCGGCAGATGCTGCCGGGGCGGCGCTGCTCACTGCCGCCATCCGGGGCGGCAGCAGCGAGATGGCGGGCATCCTACTGCTGACGGGCGCCACATCGCCCCAGGTGCGCTGGGCTGTTTGCTGATGGCGTCGAGATTCCTTAGTGGGAAAATCCCGGAGGCAGGCTGGCTTGTGCCGGAGGCAGGCTGCTGTGTGGCTTGCAGGCGCAGCTACAGGGGTGTGATGGCGATCAGCTGCGCCTCACGGCTCACTCTTTCTTGCTTGGCTCCCGCCCGCAGAAGTGCCGCGAGGCGGGCCAGATGCCGGTGCACGCCGCCGCGCGGGAGGGCTGCCTGGACGTGCTGCAGTTCTTGTACGGAGCGGGCTTCGACATGAAGGGTGCGCTGGTGCCGGGTGGTATCGCGGGTAGCGAGTTTGGACAGCCTGCATGGAGTGAGTTCCATGCATGGCACGGCGGGAGGTCCACTACCACTGCTGCTGCCGCTGCTGCTGCCGCCGCCGCTGATGGTGGTGGTGCTGCTGCTGCTCACTGTACCGCCTGCCGCCTCCCTTGCAGAGCTGGACGCGGAGCGCAAGTCGCCGCTGCACCACGTGCCCATTGGCGCGGGGCAGGCGGGGCTGGCGGCGCGGCGCGGCGCTAACCACTCCCAGGTAGGTCTGCTGGTTTACTGACAGCCGCCTGTGGCTTTGCTGCAACCCCCGCCTGCGACATGGCGTGTTTGCAGCACGCCTGTGGTCGACCTGCTACCAGGTAGCTACCAACCGTGCGCCTCCCAACAACCTACTGTTTGTTCAGGCCGCCGAGGTGCTGCTGGCCTCTGGCTGCCGTGTGGACGGCCAGGACGCGCACGGCTGCACCCCCGTCCACTTTGCTGCTGGTGGGTAGTCGGCCTGGCGCGAGCCGGTGCGCCAGCGAATGCACCGGCTGCTGACTGCTCCATGCCTGTTTGAAGGCCATCCACGCTGGCAATCGCCACGTGTGGCTGCTGTGACGCACCTTCTCTTTGCCCCTTCCAATCTGTTGTGGCCACAGGCGCGGGCGCGCTGGGCATGCTGTGTCGCTTCCTGGAGCTAGCGCCCTCTGCCGCAGACGCCCCCGACTCCATTTCGTGGACGCCGCTGTTCTGGGCTTGCAACAACGGCCACGGTGAGCCTGGTTTTGCTTGCCAGTACGGCGCTGCTGGAAAGCCGGCAGGACGGCAGGCCCTAGGGTGCTACGACAACTCGCTGTGGGTTGCAACTGTTGCCCCCAGCTCTGACTTGTCGGCTTCAAAACCGCCCTGCGTGCAGCCGCCGCGGCGGAGCGGCTGCTGGGGGAAGGTGCCAACCCCTGGAACCGGGACTGCAACCAGCGGCTGCCGCTGCATTTTGCGGCAGAGGCGGGTGAGTGCCCGGGGCTGCTTGACCCGTCCTGTGCACACTGCAGGCTGTGAGACGAGGCTGGTTTATAGCGGCAGCATGCCGGCTGCGCCGTGAGCTCAAGCTGCATCCAAGCTGCCCGTTTCCATGCAACTGCACCACCCCGCAGGCCACACCACGTGCGTGCGGCTGCTGGTGCAGCACATGCGGTGCAGCCGCGACCCGGCCGCCCCCGCAGGCTCGCCGGCCTCTCTTGATGTGCCCGATCAGAATGGGCAGACGCCGGTGCAGCTGGCCAGCGAGCACGGGCACCCAGAGTGCGCTGCGCTGCTGCTGGACGCAGACGGCACGGGTGAGTGCGAGGAGCAAGCGGGGCTGTGTGGAGCAGGGTACAGGCCGCCTCCGCCTCTGATGGCCGAACCTGGTTGGGCGGCACCTACCCTCCTACTGGCCAGCATTGCAACGCCCGCTTGCCTCCAACAGCACTGCATCACAGTCCCGCCCTGCCCCCACCCCTGGGCTGTGCCTACAGGCGAGGCCAAGCGGCGCAACGCGCTGCACCTGGCCGCGGCCCAGGGCCAGCTTGAGATTGCCAAGCAGGTGCTGGCCACGCGGCGGCTGGCGGTCAGCGCCAAGGACGCCGATGGCTGGCTGCCCATCCACTGCGCTGCTGCGGCGGGGCATGCCGACATTGTGGCCGCCCTGCTGGCCGCCGGCAGCGAGGCGGACGAGCCGGCGGCAGATGGAGACACGCCCCTCCACAAGGCGGCGATTGCGGGGCACCTGCCGGTGGTGCAGCTGCTCAAGGGGCGGTCGGGGCTGGATGCGCGCAACTCGGCGGGGTCCACCCCGCTGTACAATGCGGCCAGCCAGGGCCACCTGGCGATCATGCGGGAGCTGGTGCAGGAGGGGGCGGCAGGTGGGTGCCGCCCTTGTGCGCGCGGGGTGGGCGGGCGGTGCCTTTTGGGGGTGTGTGGGTGTGGTGCGGAAGGTGGCACAGCGCAGGAGGCCTGCTGAGGTCTGCACAGATACAGTGCGTGGCTGTAGAACGTCGGATCTCAGGCAGCCCGCGCGCCAACCGCGGCATCGCCCTCACCCTCCCTCTCCTCGCAGTGGACGCCGCCACCACCAACGGCTGCTCCCCGCTCTACATCGCTGCCAACAACGGCTGTGCCCAGGCGGCGGCCCTGTTGCTGGAATCGGGGGCGGATCCCGACCTGGAGACGACGAGCGGCTGCACGCCGCTCCATGCAGGTGGGTGGGTGGTGCATGGGCAGGTGGTGCGTGTAACGCCGGCCGATCAGCGGTGTGCTTGAGGACCCGCACACTCTTGGGCCTGCGGCCAGCTTGCGGATGTGGGGAGGCAATGAAATTGAACGGCCACACTGAAACCAGGCATGCCTTCTTCCCACCCACGACAGCCGCGCTCAACGGCCACGCCGGCGTGGTGCGAGAGCTGGTGGCCGCAGGCTGCGACATCGACGCCCAGAGCCAGAACGGCTCCTCAGCCCTCCACAACGCAGCCTCCGGTGCGGCGCCCAGCTGCCAGCCGTGCTGCTTGGGGGTGTTGTTGGGGCTGGTGTGCAGGGTGCGCGGGCACCCGGCAGCGGCAGGCGACCTTCCATGCTGCATACCAAACCTGCCAGCTTGCCACGCTGCCCTCAGCCCACCCCCTCTCCCCCACTGCCCCTGCCTCAACAGGCGGGCACACCGAGGTTGTGGAGGTGCTGCTGGCTGCAGGGGGCGACTGCGATGTGCAGAACAGCAACGGCAACACACCGCTCCACCTGTCTGCTGGTGAGGCAGGAGGGGCGGGGGTGCACCAGACGGTATGCCAGGATACAGCGTGCACGTGCTGCTGCTGTGCACTGAATCGCATGCCGTGGCAGCCACAAACGTGCACCTGACGGCACAAAGCTGGGTCAACCACCGACACTGCCCCGCAGGCAAGGGCTGGCTGGATGTGGCGGAGCGGCTGGCGGCCTCGGGCGCCGACCCGCACATCAAAAACGGCAAGGGATGGCTGGCCATCCAGGTGAGGCAGGCGCGTGGTTGTGGGAGCTATGGAAGTGCCAGTGCTGGGCCAGAGAAAGAGCATCTCGGTGGTTTTCAAAGCGCGCCCGGCGAGCCCCAAGAGATCAAAGCCCCGAGGGAGCAGCCCTGCTTTTGTGCTGGTCGCCTGCTGCCCCGCCTGCTTGCCTCACCTCCTCTCCTACACCCACGCCCCTCTGCAGTCCGCCTCCAACTCGGGCTACTTTGAGGTGGTGCTGAAGCTGGTGCAGCACGGCTCGCCCTGGCGCCTCAAGGGCGAGGCGGACGTGGTCAAGCTGCTGGGCAAGAAGACGAGCTACAAGTGAGGGGGAGCGGGGAGCCGGGGGCACAATCAACACTCCTGCCATCCACTGGGAGGCTCCTGATTCCCTGGTTTTGTTGTTGGAAGCGCCCTGGCTCCGTATTCCTGGTGCTTGGCAAATGGTGAGGGCCCTCCCAGGCGGTGCAGGCATTGTGCTCACCGGCCCCTCCCTCGCTGCCTCTCTCACCCGCAGGCCCGGATACATCGAGGGCCGCCTGCGCATTGCCGAGCGCGAGCGAGCCCGCCGCCTGGCCAAGCAGCAGCAGCCGCAGGCAGCGACTGGGGCCGGCGGGCCTGAGGGCGGCGGCGGCGGCGGCGGCAATGAGCAGGAGCTGCGCCAGGCTGCTGCTCAGGCGGATGCTGTGATGGCTGAGCTGCTGGAGGCAGAGGAGGCGGATAAGGTGCGTCGCCAGCGGTTGCCAGCTGTGGGTGCTTTGCAGGTGTGGCGCGAGGGACGGCTGCCGGTGGCCGCATGACTGTGTTGCACTTTCCTGACCTACTCTTTCCACGCAGCAGTGTGGTGCACTGCACTATCTGACTCAGGGCCGCGCTCTCCCACCCTCATGCCTGCAGGAGCGCGCCGAGCGTGCCAAGGCAAAGAAGGCGGCCAAGAAGCAGCAGCGTGCCGCCAAGCGCGCGCAACAGGAGGAGGCCGCACAGCGGCAGCGGGAAGCAGAGGAGGAGGCGCAGCGCCGGCAGCAGGAGCAGGAGCAGCAGGCGCAGCAGGCGGAGCAAGCTAAGGAGCGGGCGGCAAACGGCCGGTCTGGAGGGGCAGGCAGCCCTGTGCCTACCACCGCGGCCGTGGAGGCAGCTGCCAAGCTGCTTGCAGCTGTGCAGTTGGAGGAGGAGCAGAGGCGGGCGCCTGCGGTGCGCGCCAGCAGCGCCAGCAGTGCCGGCAGCAGCGAGGCAGGGGAGGAGGCGTCGCCGCCGCAACAGCCTGTCAAGTCCAAGCGGCAGCCGCAGCGCCAGCAGCAGCAGGGCCACAAATCGGCAGCTGCAACGCCTGTGAAACAGGCTGGCAAGGCCAGCACCCAGGCAGCCAGCCCTGCTCGCTCTGTGCTGACGGTTGCTCTGAAGAGCCCGTCTGCTGGGGCCAACAGGCAGGCTGGGCGCGCTGCAGGCGCTGCCCCCGCTGCACCTGCGGCTCGGCAGGCAGCCCCAGCCCGCAGCCAAGCGGCTGCTGGGCCAAAGGCAGCCGCCGCAGCTGGAGGCAGCGCGCAGCCACAGACTCAGCAGCAGCGGGCCGGCGACGCACCAGCGCAACCCAACGCCAGCCCTGGTGCAGCAGGCAGCCTGCCGGTGAGCCGGCCCGCGNCACCTGGCATCACCCGCCCGGTGCACCTCACTGCCGCTGCTGCTGGCCAGGTGGCCCGCACGGCTGCCCCATGGACGGCCCCGCCGGCCCCTGTGCTGCAGCAGCCACCAGTGCCCGCGGCACGCGTGCTTGCGGCACTGCATGGCAGCAGCTCCCTGGCAGCCGGTGCGCACCTGGGCGCCGCAGCAGCGCCGCAGGTGCCTGGCGCTGCCTCGCTTGGGCTGCAGCAGGCGCTGGCGGCTCTGGGCAGGAGCACCGATGTGCACACCTTGCCACAGGCGCAGCCTGATCCCTCGGCGCTTTCCTCACCGGCGTCCTCAGCGGGCTTTATGCCTCTGTTTGGCCTCAGCCTACCCAGCTTCCAAGGTGCGGACTGCGACTGTGGGCCTAGGTTGTTGGGCTGCAGTGAGCAACCCGCCTGGCAAGCTGCAGCCATTCCCGATTGCGGCAGCTGCCGTGCCCACCCAAGGCACGCCTTGTCACCAACCTGGCTACCCTGCTCTTCTTACACCTCCCACAGGTCTGGCAGCCAGCGTGGACTGGAGCATGCCGGCCAGCAGCCCAGCCTCCGCCACGTTCAGCAGCCCGGCACCCCAGCTGCCCGCCGGTTTTGCTGCCATGCCGCCGCTGCCCCTGGCGCCGGGGGCACACGCGCCGGCAGCGGCCCCACTGGGCCACGTTGTCACGGCCCCAGCGGCTGCGGCAGCCGGCTTTGTTGGCAGCTTCTCACCCAGCGATGCCAGCAGCATTGAGTCGTCAGATGCAGACGACTTGCTGGCTGGCTTGCACAGCCAGGTGGGCAGGCTGCTCCCCAGCGGCGCTGCACTTGCCGCGGGCATGCTGGCTGGGCATGCAACCATCGGGCCCCACCTCCCCGCTAGCTCCACCGCAGCTTGCCCGCCGGCAGCTGCCGCTGATGCAGACAGCATTGATGATGTGCTGCGGCTGCAGCCGTGGCTGCAGGAGTGACAGAAAACACAGCTAGAACATTGAGAGACGAGCGAACCCAACCCCTTGTTAGTTGCACCATTCCACCCACTTGTGCCAAGCCAATAAACTGCAGCAGCCAGCGGCCTGTGCTGGGCTGCACCTTGTACACTTTCAGATAACGCCCCGTTGAATTGTTGCCCTCAGCGTTTCTGGGCCCGGTGATAGCACCAGTGCCTGAGTAGGATTTCATTCGTCAGCAGTACGTTGCCTCTTTTCCTCGTTGTAGTTGATGGCACAGCGGCTTACAGCAGCCTCTCCTAGTGTAATTCCACATTGATCACATCCAGTGAACCAATACATAGAATCGGCGGGATGAGGCAAATTCAAAGGTGCTCAGAACTTGCTGCTCTCGTCTGTGACAAACCCATCAATGGAGTAAGTCGATGCCTCGTTGCCCACTGCCGGCGCCTTCACTGCCGTCCCTGCCGCCCCTGCTGCCCCACCCACTGCTGCCTCTTCTGGCCCCCCTGCTGCTGCTGGTGCCGCCCTCTCAGAGCCTGCAATGCTGGCTTCAGATGCCTCCTGGCTGAAGCTGGAGCTGCGTGAGCGTGCAGCCACGACCACTGAGCTCCCGCCAGCTGAGGACCGTTGCTGCTGTCGGGCGCGGTAGGCAGCCAAAATGTCACTAGCGGTGCGGCTGGGCGGCATGCTGGCTGCTGCCGCTGTTGCCGGCACGGCGGGCAGCGGCTGCTGTGGTGCCTGCAGCTCCGCCTCAGGCCTTGGGCCGGATGCAGGCAAACCAAACATGCGCTCCACTCCAGGCACCGCCGGCTGTGGTGGAGGCACCAGCTGCGGGACAGCGCTCACTGAGCTGTGCTGCTGCTCTGGTGGCATGGCTGGCTGCACCAGAGCAGGAGGCACCGGCAGGCGGGTTTGCGCTGGTGCCTGGGCAACCGGCCGCCAGGCCATCTGAGCCGCAGGTGGGGCAGCAGGCTGCAAAGATGGTGCCACTGCCAGCTCAGCTGTGCCCCCGCCTCCCTGCTCCTCCTCCGTAGTCTGCCGCCGGCGCTGCACATACGAGGCCAACAGCTGCTGCAGGCCCTGGGCCGTGCCTGTGCGGTTGGCCAGTGCCCGCTGCTGCAGCAGCACCGCCTCCCTCCTCAGCTCAGCCTCCGCCTGCTGCGCTGCCACCACGTGTGCCTCGGAGGCCTCACGCCAGCGCTGGACCTCCCCGCTGGCCTCCTGAAGGGCTGCTGCAGCGGGGCCCTCCAGCCCTGCCGCCGCCACTGCCGCTTGCGACTGCAGGTCTGCCACCTCCCTGACAGCCGCGGCCAGGGCAAGGCGCAGGTCCTCGCTGTGCTGCAGCGCACGGTCCTGCCCCTTGGTGGCCTGCGCTCAGGGGTTGGCGAGGCGGCAGATGGTGTGCACAGGTCTTGCATGCAGTGCCCTGGGCTGGGGCAGTGGGCAGGTGCGCTTGCAGACCGGTGGCCTCCCCTTGCACATTTGGCTGTTTTTACTTTGCTGGCTGCACCCACCTTGCCCAGCAGCTTCTCGGCCTCGGCAGTGCTGCTTTTCCACAGCTGCTCCCGCCGCCGGCTGGCCTCCAGCTCGGCGTGCAGCTCGTCTGCCTTCGCCACCAGCCGCCGCACCGCCGCCTGCAGCCGGACCGCCTCCTCAGGAGACAGGTAGGCAGCAGGCGCCGCGGCCGCAGCCTGCTGCAGCCGCACCTGCTCACGGCGCAGGGCTGACACCTCCTGCTGCATCTCGGCTTCCTCCGCCTGGTGCCCAGCCCTTGCAGTCGCCAGCTGCTGCCGCAGCGCCCCCTGCTCCTCCAGAACAGCCGCCAACTGCGCCTGCAGCTGGGACACTCGGCACACCTCGGCATCGGCTGCTGCCTGTGCCCTCACTGCTGCCGCCTCCCGCTGCTGCGCCTGCTCCAGCGCGGACGACAGGCGCCGTTCACCCGCCTCGGCATCCGCCTGGGCACGCGCCGCCGCTGCCTCTGCCGCCTGCAGCTGCTGTCGTGCAGCCGCCGCTCCTGCCGCCGCCCGCGCCTCGCTGTCCGCCTTCCAGGCCTGCAGCCGCTCCTCCTCGGCGCGCATGCGGCGCAGGTGCTCCTCCCTCAGCCCGTCCAGCTCACTGTGCTGTCGCCGTGCCCGCTCCAGCAGCTCCTCCTCCTGGCGGTGCAGCGCCGCCAGCCGCTCCTGGTGCGCAGCCGCCAGCGCCGCCCGCTCTGCTTCCAGCTCTGCGCGGTGCCGCTCCCGCTCCTCTGCCCGCACCGCCGCCAGCTCGCCGTCGCGAAGCGAGGCCAACCGCTCCGCCAGCTGGGCGGCGCAGCGCGCCTCGCACTGCCGCTGGAACTCGGCCATGCGCTCCTCCAGGGCTGCCACTGAGGCCGCCTCCTGCTGGGTGCTGCGCTGCCGGTACTCGTCTTCAATAGCTGCCAGCCGGGCGGCCAGCTCCTGAGAGGAGGGGGCACCGCTGCTGGTGGTGGCCGTGCTGCCAGGGCCTGGTGTGCCGTCGCCCGTCTGGCAGGCTGCCGCGGCGGTGCTGATGTGGCCGCCCAGGCGGCCCAGCGCCACAGCCATGGCCTCGGCCAGGCTGGGGGTGGCTGTGGCGTCCGGGCTGCCTCCCTCGGCGGCGGTCGGCGAGCTGCAGCCGTCCCCATGCGTGAGCAGGGCATGCACCTGGGAGCCAGGCAGCACGCCCAGCAGGCGCAGCAGGTCGGTGCGGCTCAGGCGCGGCAGCCCGCCGCTGCCGCTCTCCGCCATGAAGACGGACAGCGCATACTTGTGGCCAGAGGCGGCCAGGTGCTCCGCCACCAGGCAGTTGAGCACGTGCTGCTGCAGGCTGGGGCTGTGGTTGCTGGGGCCGGCAACCGGCCGCCGCCCTCCCTTGAGCTCGGCGTACAGCCGCGCCCGCAGGTGCGCCTGTTGATGGTGGAAGTGTGGGGTGGGTGGGTGAAGGCGAAGCTGGGCGCAGGCTGCGGAGAGAGCCAACCAATCTAACTAGCCAAAACTGTCCTCCCGCACACCTTGACGGTGTTGAGCACGTCGCTGGACAGCACGTGACGCAGGACCTGCTCCCGCAGCGCCGCCGCGTTCTCGTCGCCCGGCAACATGGCGGTTGGCGCCGCCGGCTGCAGGCACGGCCCCTGCTGCTGCCTTGCGAGTGTTCTGGCGGGCGGGCGGGGCTGGTGGGGGCGAGGGCGCGACCGGGAGGTGCGGTCAATAACTTGCGTTCGCGAGGGGGCCGCTGCCTGCACCAAACTGCGAATGAGGTGTTCAAGGGACCATAACGGAGTGGTTCAGGGGCGCCAAGACACACTGCTGGCGGCACTGGGAGATGCACAACCCTGCACTCCACATCACGGCCCTCCGCCTGGCCGAAGTCGCAATTGCCCTCGATCGCCACCATGCTGCGGTCCCTGGTCGCGCTGCGAAGCGCTCTGCAGCGAGCCGCCCAGGCCAGCGCGCTCGAGGGCGCGCTGCAGCAGCTGCAGAGAGCAGGGATGGTGTCGCTAGCGCGGGCAAGCTGCTGGGGGCAGGTGAGCGGGCGCTGCCGAGCCCCCCACGTGCAGGACGCCTGCCTCTCTTGAACCCCGTGTCCTGCGCGCCTCTGCAGGCACCCACGCAGTCTCCATGGCACTGGCAGCAGCTGCGGCACGCCAGCGAAGACCTGCACGTCAGGTGGGCCGCCGCCGTCCCCGCCGCCGCCGCCGCCTGCGGTGCCGTGGGCACGAAATGCGCACGTCCACTGGCCCTGCCCTCCCCTGCTGCAGCCACGCCGCGGAGCAGATACCGGAGCCCTACTTCCACAAAATTGTGGACCACACGCTGGACGACCTGCTGGAGCGGCTGGAGGTGTGCCGGGGTGCTTCGCGTCGGGCTGCATAGTGGATGCCGCCAATCAGGAGTGTCAGGGCGTCAGCGGTGGAAGCTGGTCAGCGCTGAAGCACAACACACAAAAGCTTTGCGTGCCAAGCTCTGGTTCCTGTCAGGCCATCACCAGCGAGCTGCCTCTCCCTCAAAACCCCTGCATGTGCTGCCCCTGCCACTTGCGCTCGTCCTGCTCCGCAGTACTTTGTTGAGGAGCTGGACTACCTGGATGCGGATGTAGAATGCAGCGTGAGGCACCATGCACAGCATTCCCTGGCCGCATGCTTCTCGGCTGTCCACTCACGATGCGCCCGCTGCCGCCGCCGCCGCTGCCACCCGGCTGCCCAAGCTCGTGGCTCTGTCGTTTGCCTCCGCAGCAAGGGGTGCTGACGTTGCGGTTGGGGGAGCTGGGCACATACGTCATCAACAAGCAGGTGCGCCGCGGCTGCAGATGGGGCGGCCGCATGCTGAGCGGCAGGTACTGAACAGCAGCAGCGCTTGCCGGGCCAACCAGGCGCGTGTGCTACGCAGGAGCTCAAGGACAGCTCAACCAACTCTTCTCCAATGCTTGCTTGCTGCAGACGCCCAACCGGCAGATCTGGATGTCGTCACCCATCAGCGGCCCCGTACGCTACGACTGGGGCTTTGGTGAGCGGCTGCTCACTTGGTGCCGCTGGCGCGATGTGAAGCAGGCATTGAGCTCGCCGGACTTGGCCATGCACATACGCAGCTGCTGTGCGTGCATCCTTCTAGGAGCGAAGTTTGGTGTGGCTGGCCAACGGTGCCCTGCTGCTGTCCCACCCGCCCTCCCCACCCAACCAGGCAAGTGGGTGTACCACCGTGACGGGCACGACTTGCACACGCGGCTGCGGCACGAGCTGAAGCAGATGACGGGGCAAGACCTGGACCTCAGCCCCTGCTTCGCGTGTGGCAAGCTCAACACTTGCGAGGTGGGCGGCATGATTTGGGCTTGGGAGCAGGCATGGTGCAGCCGTGGCAAGGAGGCCAGCAGTGGCATGGCCTGCCGGGCTGGGTGACGAGCGTCGCCTGCCCTTCCATCTGGCATGCACTGCAGGGAGAGCAGTGCGCAAAGGGCTTGGATCAACCCAACTAGGCGGCATGCTGCGCTGGTGCTTGAGCAGGAGCAGCAGCACGCTGACGCTGACGCGGCACAGTGGTGGCACGCCTCTTGGCCCCCTGCCGTGCGATCGGCTATAAGCATCATTTCATTGAGCGCTCAGCTGTGTGTGATGACATTGCAAGTGGCTTGAAAGAGAGCGGAGAGGGAGCGACCATGTCGGGCGGGCAAGGCAGCGAGCCGTCGGCACCCACTCGGCTCTCGGCGGCACCAGAGACTGCTGCAGAGCAGACACAGATGGCCACAATGTCCCCAGCGGCGCCCAGCACGCCGCCCGCCGAGGAGTGGCGCGCTTCCTGGGCTGCCACGCTGCCCCGGCTCGCCCAGATCAGCAGGTAGGGCAGTGCAAGGCATCGCTCTAACGCCGCGGCTGTTCAAGCCACCATCCTTCACTCCGCCGCCGCCGCCACTTGCCGCCGCTGCCGGTCACCCAAGTGTCACCTGGCCCGCCCCGCCCTCGCAGCTCCCTGCCGCCGCCCCGGGACGTGCCCATCATGCGGTCCAGCCAGCTGGATGCGGAGCGGCTGGACGAGGAGCTGACGTCCATGCTGCGGGAGCAGCTGCTGCGCTGCGCCTCCTGGGTGCTTCAGCCGGGGCTGCTGGCACGCCTGCAGCCGGAGCTCACGCTGCTGCTCGACATGCTGGTGAGCAAGGCAGTGCTGGTATGGGTGGGTCTGGTCTGCATTTCATGCACAGCTGACGCAGCTGGGAACACAGCTGCCGCTCACTTCACGGCTGTGGCTGGCCTGCCGACTGCGTGCCTGATGCGGTGATCAGGCTGTTGCACCCTGCCCACTGTCTGCCCTCCAGGTGTTCCGCTTCTCGGTGTGGGAGGGCCAGCCGCTGCCAGGCATGGCGCTGATGAACCTGAGGTACCGGAACGAGGCCGCGGTGGGCCCGGCAGCACGCTCAGCAATCAACAGCACCAGCAGCACCAGCAGCGGCAGCAGCAGCAGCAGCAGCTCGGCGTGCCCGGGCGGCGGGCGCTCAGGGGTGGAGGGCCCGGGGCTCAGCGCAGCGCAGCGCGTGCTGTACTGCCTAGGGGCCGTGGCGCTGCGGTATGGCTGGGCCCGCCTGGGGCACCATGCCGCCGCGCAGCACTGGGGCGATGCCAGCAGCCTGGGCGTCGGCTGCTGGCGTCGGCGGGCGTGGGGCCTCATGCGCCAGGCTGAGTCAGCGTATCGCCTTGCCTCGCTGGCCAACTTCCTGGCCTTCCAGCGCAGCGGGCGGTACAGGCAAGTGGTTGTTTGGTGGGATCAGCTGCACGCCCTCGATGGGCTGCGAGAGCGGCTGTCTTGACACCACACGCCTGGCACAAGGAGCTGGAGCTGTTGCCGGGCTTGCGAAGCAACGCCATGGGTTGAGTGATGCCTGGCGTCTCCCCCAAACTGCTGCAGGAGCCTGCTGGAGCGGCTGCTGCGTGCCCGGCTGGTGTACCAGCAGCCCTCTGCAGCCCGCGCCATCAGCTTTGAGTACCTGAACCGCCAGCTGGTGTGGAGCGAGCTCAGGTGACGCGTTGGGTGGGGTGGGCGGGGGACGCAGTGGAGTGGAGCACGATTAGCAGCCCGTGCTCGAGCGCATTTGACCCATTCCGCAAGCCTGTCGCCGTCCATGCTCAGTTGCCACTTCACACTTTGCCCCTCGCAGCGAGCTGCTGCTCTTCCTGCTGCCGCTGGTCAACGTCAAGGCCATCAAGCATGCGCTGCGCAGCCACCTGCCACGCCTGTCGCTGCTGGGCGGGGCGGCCGCTGTTGGGCTAGCAGGCGGCAGCGGCGCAGCAGCAGCAGGCGGCGGGCCGGCCAGCAGGCAGCCCTGCGGCATCTGCAACACGGCAGAGGTGCTGCAACCGTGGGCGGCGGTGCCTTGCGGCCACCGCTTCTGCTACTATTGCCTGCGGTCGCACTGCCTGGCGGACCCGCAGTACAGCTGCCCGCTCTGCTTGAGCAGAGTGGAGGCGATGCAGCGGGCGGTGGAGCCTAGTAGTGCGGCTGGCGGCATCAGTGGCCAGGCTGACGGCGGCAGCGGCAGCAGCGGTGCAGGGTGACTGCAGGTGGTCTTTGTGGTTGCCTTGCCGCACTGCTACATGGACCTTTGCAGAACGAACGGACTGTGCAGTTTCTTCCTATGTGAACATGCAAGAACCAACGATGCTGGCATGAATGAACATGGAGCATGGCAGCAGCTGTTTGCTGAGGAGCCGACGCACTGTGGCTGGCTGCTCAGTAGAGAGTCTGAGAGGTGGGAGGGCCCTCCACCATGACAGTCCCTCGGACGGGGAACCTGTGCTCCTCTTTGGCCTCGCCAGTCTTGTTGTCCACCACTGCAGGAGGTGGGCAAGGATGGGGGATGACTGCGCCTTGGTTTTGGTGGCTGCCCAGGGTGTGCATGCACAGGGAGCCAAGCAACCTGGCCAATTGCAACCACATTCTGCTACGCACCTGCCAGGGACGCACACACGGCAACGCCCACTTGGTCGGCCGCATTAGCAAAGTTCCTAAACCAGCTGCATGAGCAATCAGCAAATCAGCAGGCCGTCGGGCAGCCAACTGTCGGGCTGGCTGCACGCAGCGTGATGTCGCTTCCAAGTCATTTCAGCACAAAGTCGTTAGCACACGTGGAGCGGTGAGGCGGCATCTGCACTCACTCCGAGACCCGCTCCACCTGTGCTGCGCTGCCATAGTGGCTAATGAAATCAACAGCCACAGCTGCGCAGGTAGGGGCAAGGCGGCGATGGGAGTCAGGATCGTTGGTGCCCTCAAGCTGAGGCAAGACAGCCGCTGAGTGGGACAAACAATATGGTGTGCTGGGGCAGCCAGGCCCTGCAGCACATTGCATGGCCACCTCTCCACTGCCTTCTCCACACAGGCCGAACGGTGCCCTGTGCAATCACCGAATGCTGTTGATGGTGCGCCAGCGTCGGTGCAGTTGGCAGAGAAGAGCGACTCCACGGCAACCTGCGCTGAGGGTGGGACGCAGCTTACAGTGGTGCATTGCGAGCCGATTTGGAGTAAGGCCTTGCCTGGCCCTGCGTCTGGGATGTAAGTTTGAGACAGCCTGCTGTGAGAGCCTGCCTTGGCTTTGGCCCCGCCACGCAGCACGCCCTCTGCGATCCACTGGCCCGCTTCTGCTGGCTTCGAGCAGATCAGGGACCTCACGCTGCCTTCTGTGGCCCAGCCAGCGGCCTTGTCGTCTTTATCGGTTGGTGGGGAGTCGCCTGGACATGGCACTGCAGCCAGAGATTGAGAGGCAGCTCACTGAGCCCTGCTAGTGGTGAGTGCGGGTGGCAACCGGGCCCCATTCAACATGCGGCAACACGTCGCTGGGAGCAGCCGCCGTGCAGAAACCACTACAGCGCTTGTCACTCACTGTAGCCTGTGCCGGTTGGTGGAGAGGGCCAGCCCCTGGCTTCCGGATCCCAGTACTGCATGCAACACAACAAACTGGGCCGGTGAAGCACGTGAGCCTCTGGTGACTTTGCTGACGTTGACAGCAGGACCACGCTGCCGTAGTACCGGTAAGCAGGAGCACAGGCTGCGTAGGCAGCGTGGCACCCTGACTACAACGGGGCTGTGCTGGGACGATGCAATCACCAGCAGGTTTGTTGCACATCTTGCAGGCAACCGGACATGTCGGGCAGTAGGTCAGGGTGGTGGTCAGCCCCAAGCGAGCTGGCAACCCAGCAGCTGCACCTGCGGTCGCCTCAACGGCTGCGGGTGCAGGGAAGAATTGATTGTTTGAAAGTGGCCGAAACGCACCGAGTGGAAGGAGGCTGGGTCTTGTCCGCACAAGGTGCAAAACATGGGACCTTGGCCCTGAGCAGTGCACCTGCCATGCATGGTACGGCTCAACCTCACCCGGCACAGCGGCGGCCGGTGCGGCTGAAGCGTCGCTGCCTGGCCGCAGGGCAGCCAGCAGCCTGCGCCCGGGCACCTGAGCCTGCGCGGAGGTAGGTGCCAAGCAGGTTGCAGCTGGGCAGGAAGGTAGGCATGCCATGCAGGCGGAAGGTGGGTGGGCACGCTTTCCTTGGGGCATTGCACTGCAGGGCTGCTGGCACCCAGCAGCTCGCACCTGGGTCATGGCGCTGCAGGCGGCAGCTGAGTGCACCGCCAGCAGCACGAGGGATGCACAGCCGAACGCCGAAGCCAGAGGCAGCATGCTGGGCCAGTCTGATAAAGCGATCAGGCAAGTGAGGCCTGCGCTCAAGGCACCTCTCCTCAGGAGCCTACCTGCGAAGGTTGGCTGGCGCGTCTTGAGCAGCAGCATACAACCCTACAAATCCTCGGAGCTTGCAGCCATCCTTCAGGTTACAGGCGCATACCAGCGAATCATGAAGCCATGTCGTGCAAAGCAGCAATGTACAGCTGGGCATGCACGCCTCACAACCTAACCGAGCGCCGCCAGGCACCGCACGCACTGCAGCAGAGCGTCGGTCAGGGCAAGCTGCACCTCCTGCACCGCTGTGCACGCTTTCAGCTGCAGGTCGTGCTGGTTGTGGTGCTTGGACAGCTGCCACACCAGCACCGAGTCGTGGCCGTCCAGAGGGCGCCAGGCTGTTGTGACCTGCACATCCCACCCCTTGTGCTCCTCATGCTCCCAGCCGTACCAGAAGCCGCGCCCTTTGAACGGGTTGGCCACCCTGCGCGAAGGCAAGCCAGCAGCAACAGCAGCGATCTGTGGTCTCGTAGTTGGCATTCGCGCCAGCACTTGATTGCTGCCTAGGGCAAGTGCTGGGCAAGGCTCGCGGAGTCTGTGCCAATTCCACAGGAGAGCTGAACAGCGCATCAAGCTGCTGGTAGTAGCTGCAAGCACTCGCCTGTCGCCCCACTGGCGCAAGTGCGCCCAGCTTGGGGCCCGCTGCTCCGGCAGGGAGAGCTCCCGCTCGCCAGGGTCGTCCAGAAATGCCTGCAGGCGGCCAGTCAGCCAGTCAGCAGTGGAAGCGTGCCACTTGCTGTCATCCGAGTATGCCAACAGGCTGGAGTGCAAGCTGACGCGAGCACAAGCTGACGCGGTCGCGAGGATGACCAGATACAACTGAGTCTCCACCTGAATCCTGGCGCACGCCTCGCACAGCTGCGGCGCCTGGCAAGGCAGAGGCACCGGCGGCGCCTTGGCCCAGTCGTCTGGCTCGGCGGGCGGCGGTGCGATCAGGGAGGCGTTGCAGGCCAGGCTGGTCCCCAGCAGCAGCAGGAGCGAGGGGCTACTCGTGAACTCTGCACAAGGGTGTAGGCAGCTCTTCAATGGTTCCAGTGGGTTCAGCGGCATTCCTTTCACGCTCCAGCCAGTGAATCCGGGGCTGCAGCACAAGCACAAACATGGGCCAGGCGGCACTGTTGGCCACCCAGGCCACAGCCGAACAGCCCGGCTCCCCTGCCCGGCCTGCCTGCCGCAGCATTGTTCCCCAGCTCCTTCCAGAGTGCCACGCATGCGCCCGCCAGGGTGCCCTTCTGGGCCAGGCCCCTGGGGGCTGTGACTTCCGGGAGCGACAGGGCCAGGGAGACTGCACGCCGGATGGCCATGCGGGCGCCTGCTCACGGGTGCAGAGGTTACGCACTATTGGGAGTTTGGAAAGCTTTGTTGGGAGTGACAGCTGGTGCGCATCGGGCATGCACAGCAGCCACCGGGGCTGCAACGCTTGGAAGGAAGTGCAGCATTGCAAAACGCCGCCGTGCATGGTTCCTGATGTGCTGCCGTCTAGGATGCCCGCTGCGCAGCCCTCGGTTTCAGGGGCAGTCACTCACTCACCCACCCACTCACCCACCTGTGGCGGGCATGCGCATGAGCACAGACACCATGGCGGGCAGCCAGTGGCAGGCCTTCATGCCGCCGTAAGGCGGGGTGATCTGCATGTTCATGCATTCATGTGTGGTAGCAGTTTGCGGTGTGCATAGCTGCAGGAATGCTGTTGTTCCAAGGGATGTGGATGCGGTCTATCCACCATGTGCACGTGTTATGTGCGGCAGTATCTTCTACAGGCAGTGCCCTGCTGCCACTCACTGATGGATCCTCTGGGCGCGCGCACTCCTTCTCTGCCTCCATCACCACACCCAGGGCCATGCTGCCGAGGAAACGGCTCGGGGCGCCTGCAACAGACAGGTTGAGAATAAGGGAGCACCCTCGAGGGAGCAGTGGCTTGGATCGTGTTGGTCAGCAAAGGTGGGCTACCGGCACAGTCGAAGACAAGGACGCAGTGGCGTGCCTATTCTGTCGGCTACTTTAAGTGTACATTACGGCTTGCAATGCACTCCACCCGCATCACCGCCTGCCTCTCGCACCCACGCCTGCCTCCTCGCACGCGGTCGCACCTGCCGCCTTGCACGCATCCAGCAGTTCCACCATGCTGTGCACATAGTTGCGGCCGCGCACCAGCTGGCCGCCCCAGGCGGCTGGCCATCCAAAGTGAGCCGCCAGTCGAATGATGGGCGCCCACTGCTGCCGAGCCAGCTGTTTGTCCAGCGCGCCTGCGGGACAGGTGCAAGGGGAGAGGATGAGGCCAGCACTTGGTTGGCCCAGCTGGTAGAACCAACTGGGAGGCACAGAAACACCCAACCTGCAGGCAACACCAGTCTGTAAGCAGCCTCCTGCTGAGCATCGGCTTCCAAAGCATGCGTGCAAAGCATGGTGCAACGCATGGTGTGCATCCACCTGCCTGCAGCAATGCCCGCCAGCTGGCCCGCCACCTCAGCATCGCCCAGCTGCGGGCTCAGGCTCAGCAGCAGCGTGAGGTTGTCTGCCTGGCCATACTCGTAGCCAGGCTTGGGCTTGTACCCCGCCAGGAAGCGAGCCAGCTCTGCAAACAGGCGCTCTGGGGTGGCCTCCGGCTCGGGGCCCCTGGGGGAGGACCAGTGGGAGCGGCAGGCAGGGATGAGTTCTCAATATTTTGGGTTGGACAGCAGCGCCAAAGTCCAGTGTTGTGCAGTGGCAGTACCGAGGGGAAGGGCTAGCCCATCTGGCATGCCAACCACCTGCATGCACGTCGTGCTGCCCGCTGGGCTGTGCTACATGATACTGAGCCCGCATGCAATCGCGTTTCACAATGCAACACCAGCGCACCAGTGCTCCCGCCCCTCGGCATCTTCCAGCGTCTCTTTGTCGTCCCGCACACTCGAGCCCAGCTCGTAGTCATCTGGTGCAGGGCCACAGCAGGGAGCAGCGGAGCTTAGATGTGCTGGGCTGGAGCCATCTGGTCCCGGAACTCCCTGTGCCCACCTGTCCCTGCCCGCTACCATGGAGTGCAAACCCAGAAGCACTGGGTCTTAACGCAGTTCCCACAGCACAGCGCCGCTAGCTCGCCGGCAAGCAAACAGCGGCGTGCTGCACTCACCGCTTTCGTAGCCGTCCAGCAGCGCGTTGCCCCACTCGTTGTGAGCCCACTGCTGCCGAAGTTCTGCCGCTGAGCGGGACACATACTGCTGCCGCCTCTCAAGTAGCTCTGGAATGCTGGCGGCTGGGTCGTCGGTCGGCAGGGGCTGGCCCTCAGGGCGCTGCAAGGAGGGCGGAGGCAGGGAGCGGAACCAAGTGAGTCAGAACTGTGACCGGAGAATCGTTGCCTCCCTCGACACGCAGCAACAACATCAGGGTGCTTAAGCAGATAGGTTGTCTACCCCCGCTCGGCCGCCACTGCCTCCTCACCAGCATCCTGTACAGGCGCAGCACTTGGCGCGTGGGATCGTAGCGGATGGTGACGGCCAGGCGGTTAGCCTTGGGCCAGAAGACCAGGCCAGCGCGGCGGTACCAGCTGCAAGGTTGGAGGGTTTGAAGGCAGAGGTCAGAGGCAGGGCGAACGGGGGGAACACCCCGCAGCACGGCCCACAGGGAACTGCAGGGACAAGGCAGACATGCAGCTGCGCGGCAGCTACGCTCACAGCAGCTCGTACGAGCCTTCGTTTCCGGTGAACTGGGAGGCGGCCTGTTTGGTTGAAGGCAGACGCCCGCTGTAAGGGCCTGGTAGCTGGCTGTGGCCGTTGCAGTGCGCAGTCAGAGCATGGTGCAGCCAGTGCCTCAGAAGCAGTTGCCTGGTTGCATCTTGACAGCCGCCACATGCACCGCACCGCGGCAGGACAGCAGCAGGCCTAAGGTCACCTTGTCTGGCCACAGTTCCCTCCAGTAGTCAGCATCCTGCGCTAGCTCCGCTGGCGCCTGCAGGGCAAGGCTGCTGAAGCGAGGCGCGGGGCCCACCAGCGGCGTCCACTTGTGGGCCTGCACGCCAGCAGAAAGCAGCAGCGTTAGGGGCAGCAACAGATCGGCAACGCACAGGGGAGATGCTGCTGTTGCAGGTGCAGCATGATCGCGCAGCAAGCCACACATACAGACGGCCATCCCATCCAAGCGTACACAAGGTTGCTGCCGCGACGCTCACCCGAATGGTGCCCCACTTAAAGGCATCCTGCCCGCCAGCTGCCGCCCCCTCTGCATCATGTCCCTGCTGCTCTGGCAACTCTTGAGCCATGCGGGTCACCAGCGCCGCGCACACGTCCAGCTCAGCGCCGCCCTGGCACGCCTCCAGCAGCAGCTGCACCAGCATGGGCAGCAGCAGCAGCAGTGGATGTGTTTCGTCATGGGCCAGCGGCTGGGGCATGCACTACTGGAGGAACAGGCATAGGTGCACTATGGCAGCCGCTTTGCCGCTCCTCTCGCCTGTGCCGCCGAGCGGTCCGCGCCCTTGAGCGCTCCCAGGCCTTGGCGCAGCGATGCCTCGCTGTACGAGTGGTCAAACACATAGCACAGGCAGCGGGGGGCGGAGGGGTCGGCGGCCCACTGCTGTGCCAGCACGACTACGCGCCGCACTGCCGCTGGGTTGGCGGACGTCTCAGCGTAGGAGGGCAGGCTGGTGGGCGAGGAGATGAGGTTGAAGACCAGAGCCAGGCGGCAGCCGGAGGTCACGGGCAGCACCTCGTGCTCACAATCTGCAGATGGGGAGGGCAGGGGCAGGCAGGCGGGGGGGAGGAACGGCGGGTTGCGGGGCCGGGTTTGCCGGTCCGCAGAGAGCACGCTTCACCATGCAGGCTGCAGCAGCGGCAAGGTTGTTCCGGCCGGGAGCTGGAGTGGCCCAGGCATCATGGGCAGACCAGACGGCTCTGCACCGCTGCGCTCGCCTGCATAGAAGGCCTCGAACCAGGTTGAGTCGGCATTGTACTCTGCCACATCGACCATCTCCTCTTCTCCCGCGTGCCGCACCACCAGCTGCCCGCCCTGCAGAAGAGCAATTGGCAGAACCGGGCGGCCAGGGCAGTGAGTAGGTGGCTGGTGCCAAGTGCGCCACTCTAAGATCAGGGTGCCTCGCCGCGCTGGCTCCGCACCAAGCGGCGCAGCATCAGCATGCTGAATTGCGCACTGCGCGGGCGCACCTGGTAGCGCGAGGGCAGCAGGAAGACCAATGTTCCCCACACGCCCTCCTCCTTCTCGGTGTCCCTGTGGGGCTGCAGGCAGGGGCGGCAGGGGCGAGCGGCTGGGATGGGTAGCCCTGAGCGCACAAGTCAGCAGTGAGCAGGAAGGGCCAGTGCCTGCTCAGCTTCCACACGCAGTGAGTGCGTTTTGGATGGGCAGAGTGTGGCAGCACGACTGCCAATGGGAGGCAACCTGGGTTGCCGCTCGCCTTGAAGTGGCCTCCTTCCTCGTAGAGCAGCAGCTTGTACAGGCGGGCCTCCACACCTGCGGGGCGTCCGGGAAGCCTTTCAAGTCTTCGCTCAGCTACACCTGGGCAGGCATCAGGTGCCACCAGCCGCTTCCTGCAGCCCCCAGGGAAATGCTGGCTCGCATCGGTATGCCATGGTAGATTGTGTGCACTCCAGCGCACCTGCATCGATGCCCAGCTCCTCCTTGGTGTGCTGCACAGCCGCTCCAACCGCCTTCTCCTCCCACTCTGCACGAGGCATCGGTGCCTTGGAGGAATTGAAGAGGCACTAGCGCGGCCTGATAGGAGCGCTCCTGCCATATAGGCAAGCGTGCTGCAGCTGCCCCCAGGGGCGGCACGCATTCCTGCGCCGCCCACCAGCACGCATGACCAACGCACACTGCGCACCGTCGTTCACATCCACTTCCAGCCAGCGCACCCAGGTTGGTGATCCTGAACTCTGATGGCTCCAGCTGCAGCGTGTTGCGCACGGCTGGATCTATGACGGTCTTTGCTCCAAGCCCGTACGGGGCCGGACGGCAGCGCGCACGCAGCGCCGCAGCCTGCTCAGCATCCAGCGGCAGGCGCAGGGTGCCTACGGGCAGGAGGGCACGATGCGGAGGGCATGGCGGGTGCCATGCAGTTGGGGCTGGGGCATGGCGTCCCTTATGCCTCGTGGCATGAAGCAAGGTGCGTACTGTAAGGAGCAGCGCGCAGCCATGACTCCCATGAAGCAGCGGCAAGTGGCGGCGGCGGCGGCGGCAGTTGGTGGAGGTCTGGGCAGCACAGCCCTCGGCAACCCCTCGGCAGCCGCAAGTCAGTCATGCCTGTGATGCCCGAGACCTGCAGGTCAGGGGACACGCTGCCCAGCTCGCCCGCAGCGCAGAACGCTCTTGGGCCAGCGGCCAGGTCGTCCCAGAGCCCGTCCTGCAGCTCTCTTGGCTCGTCCATTGTGACAATCACGTTGCTGCATCAAACTTGGGAAGTTGAGGCCACACAGCTGTTGCATGAGTGCTCATATCGCGGCGTTGGCAGCGCGCTCGGTGCCCTTCCCGCTCGCTTCATGGTAACCATCATGTTACAACAGAGTGAAGGCGTAATTCACAGAGCGCCACATGCACACAACGCATGCGTGAATGCACTTGGAAGCCAACATCATGGCCGCGTCTGGCGCCTCCTCAGCCGTGGCTTCCAGCGGCGGAACCCAACTATGGGCCTCCAACAAAGACGGGCGCATCCGACGCGCCGGCAATGACTTCAGCGGCCTGGACGCCGTCGGAAGTGGTGCCGGGGTCTGCGCTGTCTGGAACGTCCAGCACCGAGCTCGGCACACCTGCGCATTGCAGGCGAGTCATGGGCTGGCTTCGGTGAACACAGGAGGGAGCACCTGGCCGCCGACCAGCAACCCGACCGCTTCTTCAGCCGCCGGGATCTGAGCAGTCAAATCCAAGACGCCTGGTTCTGTGGCAGCTGGAACCATGCCACTGCGGCCTGCAGCTGGAGGCAGTTACAAACGGGCCTTGCCGACCAGCTGGAACATAGCCCTGCCGCGTCAAAACACGCAAAACGGTAACCGACTCAACGGTCCATCTGAACCAGCTCCCGCACCTGAGCCAGTGGTGGTGTCAGTGGAGCCTCCAGCGCTTCCGGTGCCAGAGCCGGAACCCGTGCTGCCGCCGCTCCGGCGGCCCTTGGGCTTGGAGGTGGAGGGTGCTGGGCCGGTGGTGTGGAACTCGCGCTCGTCGCTGGCCTTGCCGGTGTCGGTGTCAACGACTGCGGGTGGAGTTGTGGGAGGAGAAGGTGGGTTGAAGGCGTCTAGTGTACAGCGAGCGTGGCATGGTGTGAGACGGCTGCACATACGGCGCTCTTCGGGCGCAGCACACGGCTGCAACACAACAGCGGCGATAGGTGTGCCCGGCGGAGAGCGTACCTGCCAGGGACATGCAGACGGGAATGCCCACTGCGTCGGCCGCCGCCGCAAAGCTTTCGAACCAGCTGCGCTCGAAAAAGAAATGAGGGCAGAGAGAGTGGATGGCAGGGAAGCAGCTTGCCAGAAAAACGGGGGGACTCACGCCGAGGGACGCACGCCTGCGCATGCACCAGACGAGTATGCAAGCAAAGTGCTAGCAGGCAAACCTCTACGAAGCTCATGCGCACCTGCTCACGACGTCAATGTCGGCCGGGTCGCCACTGTTGACAGCATCGATGGCAGCAGCTGCGCATGAGCATGAGGCCAGTTCGGGCGGCCTTTGAGCAAGCGCTGCCTGGCAAGCAGAGGTGGGCGTTTGCCTGGCTGGCGCAGCAGCCCCACAAACTATTGCCTGCTGCTGGCTGTTCAAGTAAGATCTGGCTGCGTCTGAACCCTCACCGCTGTCGCCCACCCACCCCCAGCAACCACGCACCGTAGGCATCAGAGGGCGCTTCCGAATCCTCGCAGTCGGCGGCAAAGATGGAGTAAACAGCGGCCTACGCAACGGAACAGGTGCGACATGTGGAGTAAACAGCAGCCTACGCATATGTGCAGAAGACGTATCGCCTGAAACACCCATGATCCGCTGACCCAGCAGACCAGCCGGGGTGCCAGTGCAAGTTGGGCAGCTCATGCGCACTCCCCCGCCCTCACCTGCGCGTCCGCGCCGCCCTTCTTCACAGCAGTCCTGATCTCCTCGCCAGCGGCCTCGGGGTCGGAGCAGATGAGGTCAGTAAGCTTCTTCACATTGGAGGTGGAAGGCACCTTGTTGCCGGCGGCGGCTGCACAAGGGCAGTGCAGGGAGGGGCAGGCAGAGTCAGGGGCTGGAGAGCAGTGGCAGCACCAGGTCTGCCCGCTGCTGCTGCGCAACCAGCCAACATGCCAGCTTCGCAGCCAATGCATCACAGCAAGCATTGGACCAGCTTACAATACTCGGTGGGGTTGGAGGGCCAGTCCCACTCCATGCTGCTCGGCAGCCACTCCTGCAGAAAGGCGAGCGTGGACAGGTGGGGGGCAAGGTGATGCGTCCAGCTCGCCTTGCACAGAGCTGACAGCAAGCGTGCAAGCAGTGGTGATGCTCAGCAGTGCGTGTGCCCAGGCAGTGCCCCGAGCACTACGCCAGACGGCGGCATGGTCAGGCAAGGGGGATTGTCGCCCACAACCACGCCCCATCCCTTACCTTACACGCGACTATCTCCTCTCCATAGGCAACAGAGGTGACCAGCACGCCGGATGCCGCCTTCCTCCCTGGGCTTGTGACCTTCTTGGCACCCGGCTCAGCCTCTGCAGGACACGGAGAGGGTGGCCGATGCCGGCGAAGCATGTCAGCGGCGCCCGAATGCATGCCTTGAGTGCTGCCTTGTGTGCGCAGCACTCCTTGCAACACGTCCTGCTCCATCTCACCTGGCGCGGGCGCAGGTGCAGCAGCTGCGGTTTTGAGGCCAGGCAGTAGCGCATGCAGCCTGCGGGCGGGAAGCTGGGCCTGTGGTGGGGAGCAGGCGGCGGCAGCGGCTGCTGGGTCAGGAAGGTAGGCAGGCACGCTCGTCCAAGGGGCGGGAGGTTCAGTGTGACGCTCTCACCTCACGCTTCAGGCCTCGGCCGGCGGCAGCTGTGTGAGCGGCCAGCAGGAGGCAGGCGATTGCGAGCGCCACAGCCCGCATGGCGAGGACAGGGAGGGCAGGGAGGTTTGGAGGTGCCCAAGACGGCCAAGGCCCTGCTATAAAGCACACAAAGCAAGGAGCCTACGACCGAAGGTGTGGCTGGCATGCTACCGGAACCCTAGCGCCCACGTCAGGAGCGCTGGGACGAACGCACGCGGTGCAGAGCTCCCTTGTCGTTATTTGTTGATTACCGTGGTGTGGTTACACATGACTTGGGAGCTACAGTTTAGAGGAATTAGTGTGCTGCGTGGCGCCGTGAGGGGTGGCCAGGCGCGAGCAAACCGCAGCAGCAGTGTGTTGAGGGTGCTGGCCCCGCGCCTCAATGCAGGGCGGGGTTGGAGGAAACAATCGGTGATGAAAGAAGGCAGCAGACGGGCGAGCGGAGAGAGGGGGTGAAAAAGCCGGCAGCCAGCGGCAGTACGCAGGGAAGGGTCCATCAGGGAGACGTTGCGCACCACGCCACTACAGCAGCGACGCGGCCTCCGTGAGGCAGGCGCGCCATGCCGGCCGCCAGTGTCAGCGCAAGCCAGGGGACAGCGTCAGCGTTGGGCGTGAGGCCCTCACTGCGTCTTGGCCTCTGCCATGGCCGACGAGGTGGCGGCCGCAATGGCTGCGTCGCTGGCGTTGGGCAGGTAGTAGTACTTGCCTGCGGGCGGGGGGAGTGTTTGGCAGCATTGGAGGCGTCAGCGGGGCGTGAGGCCGAGCAGTGCGTCGCACAGTTGAGGTTCAGCTCTGTTGCGCCAAACACGGGCCACACCAAAGCACGCGCACTGCCTGGCTTCACAAACAAACAGCGCCGCTCACCGTTGGCCGCCTTGGCAATCTCCTCCGCAAAGCCGGTGGACACAAACTTGTTCTCTGCGGGCAGCAACAGAAACAACGTGATGCGATGGACAGAGCGGCGGGAGCAGCAACGCGGACACGACGCCAAGCTCCCGCTGGCTGCACGAACTGACCACCCGCTCCGCCCGCCCTGCTGTCCCCGCCCCGCCCCCTCACCCGTGTCGATGACCAGCAGCTGCATGCCCGCCGCGCCCAGCTTCTTGGCCATGTCCCGCACCTCGTCCTTCAGCTCGTCCTGCAGCGGAGGGTGGTGGCGGCGGGGCACAGGGCAAGGGCTGGTGAGCAAGGCATGCCCGCGCTGTGTCGAAGGATGGAGCCTCCTTTGTGTGCTTGAAGCACAAGCACAAGCACAAGCACACCCCAATACACCCGGCGCGCTCCCAATATCAGCCACCGAGCACAACCGCCCGCACCTGCGAGGGCTTGGGGGCGTCGGGCGCCAGCGCCTCGGGCTCCTCGTTGGACTTGGCCAGCGGGATGTTGGCGCGGCCGTCGGTGATGAGCACCACCATGCAGCGGCCAATGTCGCCGCCCTGCGGTACATGTGGCGGGAGGGAGGGTGAGGCGGCAGCACTTGCAATCGCGTGCAATGACATGCAGTGTACGGTTCCCGCCAGATCCCGCGCGCCAGCCAGCTTCCCTGTGCGACAGCCGCCACGTGTGCAACCCAGCCAGGCAAGCTCACCTGCATGGCCTGCATGCCGAAGCGGACGGCAAGCGAGAGGCCGTGCGCGAGCGGCGAGCCGCCGCCGCAGGGCAGCGTGTCCAGGCGGCGGCGCGCCATGGCAATGGACTTGGAGGGCGGCAGCAGCACCTCGGCCTGAAGGATGAAGGATGACAGGTGACCACGCCGGATGCGGACCGGGTGACTGGTCGTGCACAGAGAAAGGGCAGCAGGGCTGCCACACGCACCGTACTGCCTCGCCAGCACTCCAACCCCCCAGCCAGCCAGGCAGGCATGCAAGGGGCTACTCAAGAGGCTGCAATACCATCAGCCAGGGGCGCACCTTGTCGCCATAGAAGGGGATGAGCGACACAAAGTCACGGCTCGTGTACGACTCCGCCAGCAGCCGCATCACCGCGCCCTGGGCAAGAGGGGAGGGGGCGGGAGGGGAGGTTTGAAAGGAGCAGGGGGAAGGTGTGGGAGGAGCAGGCGCAGCTATGGGAGGGTGCGGAGGCAATGGTCAGTGCACCGGCTGTTCCCCCAGCCAGCAACCAGTGGTGGCTTCCGCGCACACCCATAACCGTCCACTCGATACCAACCAGCCAATTGAAACCCAGCACACACCTTGGCAGAGGACATGCGGTTGAGCGCCATGGAGCCGGAGGCGTCCACCACAAACATGACGAGCGCGCCGGCCTTGCGGGCCAGGCGCTTGGCGCGCATGTCGCTCTTCTCCACATACACCGGCTTATCCGTCTTGCCCTCTGCAGAACGGAAAATGGTTGGGAAGCGTGAGGGTGGGGTCATGCAAGGTGCGGGAGGCAGCTGAGAGACAGGCAGGCAGCGTGCAGGCAGTGCAAAGCACAATCAGGCATCTAAATGTGCTGCAACTATCAGTAGTCACCCCCGCACACCACAGCCCCCACCAGCCTCACCACTGCGGGTGCGCTCGCGGCGCGCCTTCTGGTAGGGCGCCGCTGTGCGCAGCGTGGCGTCCACTGCCAGCCGCCGCACCTTGTTGCCTGGGGAGGGGGACGGTGGTTCAGGGGGGCAGAGGGGTGAGAGGCGAGCTGTGGCAGGGGTGGGGCTGCCGTCCACGAGCAGCAGCCGCAGGCGCTGGAGCGCCTTGCTCAGCAAGCAGGGCTAGCTGCCGTGCAAGCGCTGCTGCAGCCAGGCGCAGCTGCATCCCTGGGCTGCAGCCCACTCCAACCCACCCTTGGGCAGCATGGGCTTGATGTAGCGGCCGCGGTCGTCGGAGAAGATCATCGTCTTGGCGCGGCCCGTGCGGCCCTGCGCGTTAACAAGTAGTATGTGTAAGACAGGCGTGAGCACTCCAAGGCCAGTTTACAGCCCAACAGCTGTCTATCCTCCATGAACAACGAACGACACGCATGTTTTCAGGCACCCGCCCAGCTGACCGCCACCGCTGCTGCGCCGCCGCTCCAACCTGCCCACAGCCACCCACCTGCGCGCGCTGCTGCTGCTGGGCAAACATGAGGATGGAGGGGTCCAGGATCACGCCCTCGCTCTCAAACATAAACTGCTCGGGGATCTGGTCGGGCGTTTCGTCCTTCTCCTCGTCCTGCGGGGCAGACAAGGCAGGGCAGGGTGGCACGGGGAGGTGAGAAAGCAGTGCGCAGCAAGTGGCCAGCCTGCGCAGCAGCAGTGCTCCAGGTGAGGCGAGAGCAAGCCCCCAGCTCAGCAGCAAGTAGAGCTCCCAATCCTGAACAACTGTGCCCACTCAGCTGCCGAGCTCCCAGCCAGCTGGCCGCACCTGGTCCTCGCTCTCGTCCTGCTCCTGCTCCTCCTCATCCTGCTGCTGCTGGTCCTGCGGCGGCGGCGGCGGCGGCGGCGGGGGCGGCTGCTCCTGCAGCGCGACAAGCGGGGGAAGCAGGCAGGGAGGGGTGAGTTGGGGAAGCCTGAACGCATGCGAATGCATGCAGATCTACGCCGCTGCTCTACCCACGCACTGCCCCGCAGCCAGCCTGGTTCTCAGCAGCCTCCACCCGCCCACAGCCAGCAGCAGGCGGGCGCCTCACGTCCTCTGGCGGCGGCATGTCTGTGATGGTGGCGCGCGGCAGGATCACCAGCTGCACCGCCTTCTGCAGGTCCTCAGCCTCCACCTGCGCCAGGGCGGTGCAAGGTGCCAAACACACATGATCAGGGAATTGCGGCAGCTTTGGGGCATTGCGGCAGCTAGATAACCACAGCGGCATCTGGGCACAGGTAAATCAGTGAGCGGTGTGTGGTGTACAATCTCAGGCGCCGATGCCAAGCTCCCCTGCCTGGCCCACCCCTGTCACAAACAGCTCCCCACTCCGGCTCCACCCCAGAAGGCTGCCCCCGCACCTTGTCGCGGCCCTCCAGCGCGGCGCTGGCCTTGGCCACGCGCACCGCAAACAGCTCGGCGCGGTGGCCCTGCACCCCGCCTCTCCGCGCCTCCTCAACCAGGTACTTGACCNGCGGGCAGGTTGGAGCGCATGAGCAACGGCATGCAGCAGCCGAGGCACTGGGCCAGCGCCACAGTGAGCACTGGCGGGCAGGCGGGCGCACACTTGCGGCTCAAACGCGGAGCAGGGAGGCGAGCCATGCTCCATGACCGTGCGCAGCCTTCACCTGGCGCTCGCCGATCTGCACCTCCTCCAGGTACTCGCGCGCAAACAGAATCTGCCAGGGGGGGGATTGGGTGGGCAGGGCGGCGGGTGGGTGAGCAAGTGCGAGGCCTTCTGCCCCACAACGACATTTGCCCCACATCGCCAGGCTACCGTGCATCAATGGCAATGCAGGACCGCCGGCGCATGCTGCATCCCCAGGTGTGCGCGTGGCTCTGCTGTTCCACACACATCAAGCTGCGCGGCAGCACCCACCTGCGTGCGCAGGCCGTCGGTGGTCTCCTCCGCATCGCTCAGCACGTCGATCGGCTTGTCCTGGAAACGGCCCGCGGCCTCCACGGCGGCCACGCGCTCCTGCGGCAGAGGGGCGGGCGGGTACTTTTTGTTACCGCGGCATGGTGAGGCGACAGCGGCCACCCCAGCAGCAGTAACAACCCATGCTACCGGGCGGCGCTCCACAGCCAGGATCCATGCGCCCCTGCGGGCTGCGTTGGCAGGCCTGCCCAGGAGCAGCACCCTGCCCTGCACGAGCATTAGGAGCCGCACCTGGAAGGTCCACTGCACGTCGGCAGACAGGGTCATGGCGATGCGGTCCAGCAGGTGCTCCCGCATGGGCCCCTCCTCGGGGTTGTAGGTCGCAATCATCAGCGGCTTGCAGCTGCAGGGGGGTGAGGGGTGGGTGGGTGGGTGGCAAGCCGGGGAGTAGGAACCAGCACGGGGCCCTCCTCGCGGGTGTGAGCCGCAAATATCAGTGGCTCTTGCAGCTGCGGCGATCACGTCCCCACACTCACGGGTGGGAGATGGAGATGCCCTCGCGCTCCACCACGTTGACGCCGTCCGACAGGATGGACAGCAGCAGGTTGGCAATGCCGTCGTCTGCGCAGGCGCACGGAAGCGAGGCGCACCAGCGGGTGTGAGATGCAGGCATTTGGCGCATGCCGATTGCAGCCGGCGGTAGGCAGCCCCGCTGCAAAATCCGCCTTGTTTGGGGGGAGCGCTGTAACATGCGCTCCCCATCCTCTTGGGCCGCGCACCCAGCAGGCTGAGCTTGTAGCCTGCTGGCCAAACAGCATGCCGCTGCATGCGATGCAACCAGCCTCGCAACTTAAGACCACTCACCCAGCAGGTTGAGCTCGTCGACGTACAGGATGCCGCGGTGCGCCTCCGCCAGCAGGCCCGGCTGGAACACCGGCTTGCCCTCCTGCACAGCGGCAGTCGTGGCGATGCAAGCATGTGTTGACACCCAGCGGGCGGCACCAGTGCCAGGCGTTGGCATGATCTCGCACGTGTGCTTGTCATTCCCAGCCGTTATAAATGTGGGCACCAGAGCATGACCGGCTGGCATAGCCCACCACACAGGCAACCAAGCAGTGCTACACCTGCGCCACTCGCCACCCCAGGCCTGGCCACCCTGCGCCATTCCGGCCAGCAGCCGCACCTTCATGGACGCCTCAATGTCCACGGTGCCCACCAAGCGGTCCTCGGTGACGCCCAGCGGGATCTGCACAAACGGCGCGTCCCGCACCCGCGTGGGCACCGGCCCGCTGCCAATCTTCTCCTCCAGGCCCTCCTGCGGGTTGTGGAGGGGCGGTTGCGGCATGTGTGGGAGCAGTGCCGGCAGGCAGGCAGGCGGGCAGGCGCTTGCACAGGCAGCTGGTTCGGTGGCAGGCACGTGGCCGCACGCGCCGTGCGCGCAGCAGGCAAGGCATGATGGCAGCAGCTGCAAGCATGCCCCCTCCTCACCTCCCACTCCGCCGGGTTCTCGGGGTCAGCGTTGCAGATGGAGCCCTCAACCACCTCAATGGGCGGCATCAGCGCGTGCACGCCTGCGGCACGCGTCGAGGACACGTGTGAGGCAAGGCACCCTGGCTGGCTCGGCAGTTGCCCGCCGATCCGTGCCGCTGCGATGCTGCGCACTGCTCCAAGCATGCGCCAATGCCGCGCTTGGGCGCTGGCCCAGCACTGTACGCCGCAGCCCTGCACTGCGTCTCATGTTTGCCCACTCTACACATGCCTCCGCCACCCCACGAACCGTGTCTCCCCCCTCCACCCGCCGCCTCACCGCGCGCCATGACCGACTTGGCCGTGCCGCGGCGGCCGCTGATGGCAATGCCGCCAATGGCGTTGTCCACAGCGCCCAGCAGCAGCGCCTGCTTGATGTGGTCCATGCCCACCACCGCCGCCAGCGGGTAGGCGCGCTGAAGGCGCACGGGCTTGTCCGACACGTAGCCCACGTTCTGGGCTGCCTCCATCTCCGCCGCCAGGCGGGCTGCAGGTTGTGGGTGCAGGGCAGGCGGGATGGGGGTTGTGAGCTATTGCATTCCACATGCATTCCAGGCCTGAACAAGCAAGGCGCGCACAAGTCAAGGCCACAGGCTGGCACGCAAGGCAAGCGCATCTGGCGGCGGCCGCTGCCGCCTGCCGCCCAGCAAGCCGCGGCGCCACCGGGAGGCCTCACCCCGCTTCTCCAGATCGGTCTCCGCCTCAGCCACTGCCCTGCAGCTCAGGGCGGCGCGCCGGGCCTGCCCCTGCGCCGGCTTGGCGCCCAGCACCAGCCGCTGGCCCGCATAGGAGCGGGAGGCGGTGAAGGGCTGGGCCCTGGCGCCCCGGAGAGCGCTCATGTCCATTTCCGAGCCAACCGGTCGCCTCCAGGAGCCCGGGGGGCGCGCTGCGGGCGGGGTGGCGACAGGGTCGGGCGCGAGCGGCTGTGGCGCGGCGCCAGTGAGCACTGGATGCACCCACGGGAACTTGGGTGCGCTTAATGCAACGGATTGACACAGTTGCAAGTCGATAGCCTCGTGCTGTGGGAAGCGCAGCAGCAGCTCGAAGAGAGGGCTGTGAATCGTGGCCCGTTGGCCTTGCGGGTTATCAGCATCTGTGTGCAGCAGCAGGAGGTGAGGTGACGCACGGCAGGGCCAGCGGGCCCAAGCCTGAACCCTGCTCGAGCTGGGCAGCGCCTCGCAGGCCTGCTGTCGTGCTGGGATGATGCACGATCTCAATACCTGGGCGATGCACCGCCTGCTGCCACACCGCCACCGCCGCCGCCGCCGCTGCCGCCCTGCTGCCGGGCCAGGCCATTGATGCATCGACCGCAGCCACCGCAGCCACATGCTTGGTCAGGTGAACCATGCCGCAACATGCCAACGCCGATGCCTGCCCTTGGTCGCCCACATCAAAACTGTGAACTGCTTACAAGCTTACACGCTTTTGCGCTTGCACACTTGCACAAGATCTTTGCTGCCATATCCAAGCGCGCCCCTCGCCGCTGCTACCACGTCTGGGTGGGCAGCACCGCATCCTGCACCAGCAGGTCGCCGTTTGCATCCACCCGGGCATTAAAGTACCCCTTGCAGCCGCGCCAGCCCTCCCGCTTGATGCGCTTCACCAGCTGCTGCGCATCGGCGTCGGCTGTATCAGAGTAGATCTGCAGGGAGGCTTGCAGCGTGCATGGCAGATCGAGGGTGCATGCCGGCATGCGGCTGTGCGCGAGGATGCGGATGGGTTGTGGGGAGAGCAGCAACGTGATGCATGCCTGACATGACCTGGCAGCGGTCGAGAGTTGTCACCTGGTAGCTGCGGGACTTGTTGTAGATCAGCATGGGCCCCGGGCCGTCGAGCGGGATCTGCAAGCAGGGGCAGGGCAGTCGGCATCAAGCAGCCGCACACTATCGGGCGACTCCGGCAGCTTCGAAACCACACGGCACGCCAACATATCTGCTAAACTCGTTTCCTGCCCCAGGGACCCAGTGCCACCGCACCTGGATTTTCACCATGAACAGCTTGTGGTCGCGGCGGGCCGCCGCCGCCGCCTGCTCCTCGGGCCCTCGCGTCACAGCTGCCTCCGCCAGCGGCCGCGCTGGCTGGCTGGTCATGCCCATCGCTGCCGAGATTTGCTGAGCTAGCGCGCTGTGCGGGATGGTAGACGTGTACGGGTTCTCACGCCCGGGCTTCAACCGCAGCAGGCGGGGCGCCTGCCCGTCGCTGCTGCTGGCGGCGGCGCCGCCCTCGCTGCTGCTGCCGCCGCCGCCACTGCCGGCGGTGCACTGCTTCTTGTGCTGCTTCCATGCCTGCCGCTGGCACGTGCGGTTGCAGTACAGAGCAGACAGGCAGGCTTGGCAGCGCGCCGTCGCGCCTGGACCAGGAGGAGGGGTGGAGGCACCGGCTGCTGACAACACAGGAAGCGCGCTCTGCATCGGCCGCCGTTGGTGCACCGGTTCTCAAATTCGATGGTACCTTCCCAGCCCCTGTACCTTCCCAGCCCCACACCCTCCTGCCTCACCCGGCTTGCCGCAGTTGTGGCACGCGCCGCCAGACACAAGGCCCGCGTTGCCCTGGTGCTTGCCCTGGTGCTTGTGCAGCAGCGCCAGCAGCTGCGGGTTGAACCGCGCCACATCCTCCACGCTCACGCCGTTCACCTCCCTGGCATTTGGGTCTGCACCCGCACTGCATGGGGTAGCAGCGGCAGCAAAGGGCGGGGCAGCGATTTAGACGCACAGCACACACGAGCACCCGGGGCAAACCTGCTCAAATATCCTATCGGTTTTTACATGTTTTTTGCTGGACACAGCAGCCCATGTGCACACCCTCAGCACGCCATAGAGCCACCCACTCACTCCAGCAGCAGCTGCACCGACTCGAGCTCCTGGGCCATGCAGGCGTGGTGCAGCGGCACGTCGCCAAACCTGCGGCACTGACGATGCAGGCGCCGCTGCTCAATGCGTGGATGCCATTGTGCAGGGCAGTCGGGGATGCTTGGCCCACAACGAATGTGCAGTGCGGCTGTGGAAAGAAGCATCGCCCAACCTGCTTCAAAGCGCTCCCCTCACCGAGTGGGCTGTGATGGGTTGGCTCCAAACTCCAGCAGCACCTTGGCCAGCTCCAGCTGCGGGTGGTGCCCCGTGGCGTGCGCCAGGGCGGTGTAGCCTGTCGGAACGTGGGTGGGCAGCGGGCGAGTCGGGCCAGCCCAAGGCACCTAACCTGGTGAGGCCACCAATCCGTGGGGAGCGGGTTGAGGCCAGGCATCAGGCACATGTGTGCAGACAAACAGCAGGAGTTACACGTTGCCAGCATTCAAACAATCCCGAAAGTAGGCCAACACTGCGCAGCTCCAGCCAGGCACCCACCCGCAATGTCGCGGGCGTCGACTCGCGCCCCCGCCTCACACACCAGGCGCATGATGGCGGCGTGCCCGCTGCCCGTGGGCCGGTCGGTGACAAAGCTGACGCGCTGGGCGCCTGCGCGGGTTTGCGCGCGTGGTGATGGAGCCACATCAGCAATGCGTATGTGGGTGCATGGCGGGATAGAGGAGCGATGCCTGCTGACCTCACCGACGCTGGAAGCTGCAGCCTCCACCCTCGAGGGTCCCTACCAGACACAATGACGGCAGGCAGCGACAGGCAAAGCGGCCATGCGCGCATGCCGACGTGCTCCTTCGGCTTGAAGCTTGCTCTGCAGCGCGGGAGGTGGCATGCCCAGCAAGCATGCTTTGACAGGCTGCAACTCCATCAGAAGCACCGTCCTGTGACTGGTCTTGCCCTCCACCCCGGCTGCAACGGTGCATGTCAACATCAGCAGCCACCCTGCATACAGGCTGTCTTCTAAACACACACTGAGCGTGCTTCCCTCCGGCTCGCTCACTTGAATTTTTCAAGGTCTCCCAGGAACGCGAAGCGGAAGGCGTCGCAGGGCAGCGCGGCCAGCGCGGCGGGGCCGTGCATGGACAGCCCAAACTCGCTCTGGGGGACGAGGGGGGTGCATGGGCATGCAGGGTGGGCCAGGCGGTTGTGCAAGACCGCAGACCTCCCTCGCAACCTTGCAGGGAGGCTCACCCCACTGTCTCGGCGTCACCAGTTGCGCCAGGCTGGCACAGCGTTACAACTTTCTGAACCAGGCCTGCAACCACATCCCCCGCATGCAAAAAGGCACCTGGAAGTCGCGCATGTTTTGTGCATCGCTGCCGGGCAGGATGCCCCGCAGCTCGCTCTGGTCACCGTCCTCCTGCGAATAAAAAGAAGGTGGTTGGCTGGGCTGAGGAGCATAGCAGTACCCGCTGCCGCGATGAAGACGTTCCAGTACTGCCAGCGCAGAATACCATGGGACCATTCACATGCAATGAGGCAACCACAGCACGGCAGGCAGCAGGCACGCCTCCACGGCACCAACCTCCCACCTGCAGCAGCTTCTCCAGCTCCTGCCGCAGCACTGCATGGTCAGCTGCCGCTGTGCAGGCCTTAAGGCCGGTTCGCAGCGCACGCTCCGCATCACCCGGCCGGTGCAGCAGGTGGGCGGCGGCCGCCTGCCGCACATAGCCCTTGGGCCAGTCTGGCTTCAGCGCCACAGCCGTGTCTGCGTGCTGTTTGGCAGCCTCAGCCTTTCCGGGTAGGCGCGATGCCGCCGCAGAGGCATTGGAGTGCAGCACGGGCAGCAGCGCGGCTGCCTCTTCGGCATCGCCCGCGGCCGCCGCTTCGATGGCCTGCTCGTAGCACCGGAGCGCTGCTTCATTGTCGCCCGCTGCATACGCCGCGTTGCCCTCGGCTTTCAGCGTCTCAGCCGAGGCGGACATGCTCGATATGGCTGGCGATGGCCTCCCTGCTGAGGACAAGA
Source organism: Chlorella sp. Dachan (assembly GCA_006782975.1). Lineage (NCBI taxonomy): Eukaryota > Viridiplantae > Chlorophyta > Trebouxiophyceae > Chlorellales > Chlorellaceae > Chlorella > Chlorella sp. Dachan. Next base: position 1,237,204 of record RRZL01000042.1, read on the forward strand.
CGGGCGGTCGGCAGCAGCGGTGGCGGCGGCGGCGGCGGGAAAGGCAGACAGACCCCGGCGCGGCGCGCGCTGCTTCATCAGACTAGCTGTCGAAGTCTGAAGTACACGGCAGGCCGCATGTGCGCCCAAGCCTCGTGCGCACCTCGTTTCAGCCGCTTCTGCAAGCCTCTTGCGGCGTGTTACGCAACTTGCAGAGACGTGAGGAACGTGAATCGTGCAGAAACCAGCGTAATGGCGCCCGGACACTGCTGTCGCGTCGGGCGCAGCACGGCCTGCCGCCGCCGGACGGAGCGCGTTGCCTTCCTTGATCCGATGCCAAGCTCAAAGGCAGGCAACCGCGTGCATCCGCAAAACGATCTGCCCTGAAGCAAGATGCCTCTGTACCTTTACCATGTGAGCCTTGATCGAGATGCGCCTGCCTGCTCGGCGCCGCCGACGCTGGCGCCGGTGCTAGCGGCATGGGTGGCAGGGGGCAGCAGCTGGACTGCTACGTGCTTGCCGGAACCAGGCACCCAACCAAGGTGCATACACCAAACACAGAACCTCTGGCTGTAACTGCACGGATGCGGCCTGCTTTACCAGCATGGTGCGATGGAGGCGGTGTCTCCGACGCTCGGTCAGCATCCATTGGCGCCTACAACCAGGCCAGGCCGGATGGCCGCATCGGCGCATTCATTGCGCTCCCTGGTGCGTTTGCCGCCTTTGTTGCGGTCCAGAGCACTTGGCGCCAAGCGAGCCGCACAAGTCAAGTTGGGTAGAGAGGCCGCCACGCGTCCTGTCGAGTTGCCCTTCGGCCCAGCATTGCTGATCGAGCGTTTGTGGCGCATCAGCAGCAATGCTGGCGGCGCAGGCGTCCTCGTGCAAGGCCCTGCCGCCTCCGCCCTCCTCGGGCCCCGCCGGCCAGCGGTGGGAGCGTGCATGGCGCCAGCAGCAGGCAGCAGAGGGGCGGGCGCCCGCTCCCTACCGCTGGCGCCGCCACTCCGGTGTCGTGGCGGCACGCGCCGCCGCCGACTTCCAGCAGCTGCGCGGCACGGCCCAGGACTCCGTGGCAGCCGCTCAAGCCAAGCTGAGCGCGCTCGAGGCAGCTCAGCGCACCGCGGCGCAGGCGCGTGAGCCGGCGGCGGAGGCGGAGCGGCACTGGCAGGACCTGCACAGCCGCCTCACCGCCCTGACCAAGGAAGCGCAGGAGGCAACCAAGTCGCTGCGTACAGCTGTCACAGCGGCGGCGGGCGGTGAGGCGGAGGCCACCCATGCGCTGCTGCAGGTGGGGCCAGGGGATGCAGTGGAGTCGGGGGCATGCATGCATGGGCGCCGTATGGTATGGCCGGTGGTCCTGGCGACGCTGCGCTCGGCCCAGCGCCACGTGCAGGTGCCGCCTGCATGCCTTCACGGCTGCTTGCATGCGGGTTCGGTGGCTTGCAGGTGCACGTTAAGGAGCGGCTGGATGCCTACAAGGCCACCCACGGCCTTTCAGCCGCCTCTGAGTGGAAGGTGGGTGGCTGGCGAGGGGCTGCCAACCTTGGCTCAGCTTGGGGCCGGTGCTTCTAAAGCTGGCCCGGCGCCTGCTGAGTGTAAATCTCCTGCTGCCTCTCACCCGGCCTGCCCCGACTCTCCAACCACCTTCTGTGTGCTGCAGTTGTACCCCGTCCAGGACCTGCCGCTGCACTCCATCCCCGGCGGCCGCATGCTGTACCAGCTGGCGGCGGCAGAGGTGGACGGCCAGCCCTTTGCGGTGGTGGCTGTGGGCATCAGCAACCCATTCATGGTGGGTGGGAGGCCTGCCTCTGCCTTGCTTTGGGCGCGCTGGGCATTGGGCTGCGCTTGCAGGATGATGTGCGCACAGGTCTGCATGCATGCGATTCGGCCTGCTGCTGATCATGCCTTGTGGACAGCAGCGGCTGGTGCAGCTGCTGCCCTCACCAAGCACGCGCCTCCTGCCATCTCGCCGCAGTTTGACAACCTGCGCTCCCTGCTGATGCACTGGGGCGTCAGCGAGGGGCTGAACGGGCAGTGGGGGCAGCCGCCGCGCGGCTGGCACACCTCACCCGGCGTCTCCACGGTGAGCGGGCGCTGGTGCTGCCGCTGCTGCTGCTGCTGCCCTGTCGTGCCACCGACATTTGGCCGTGACATTTGGCCGTGCCACCAAAGTTTGGCCATGCCACCATCTGTGCCACCGAGCTCTGGCTGCCGGACACCTGAGCAATCAGGCATGCCATGCCGCTCCTGCGCACCCTCCCACCCCTGCCTCCCACTCACCCCCTTGTACAGCCCGCCGGCGACCGCGCATGGGACACTGTGCTGGGTGCCTATGCGCCCGTCATGCGCGGCGAGGCGGTCACTGATGCCGCGGTGTACAGCGTGGTGCTGCAGATCCCCCTGGAGGGTGAGCACCGCCGGCCGGGTGTGTGTTAATGACAGTGGGCGGAAGCAGGATCAGGTGCTGGCGCTCTGGAGCGGAGGAGCGGCTACGTTGGCTGTACCTGTTGAGAGCTCTTGCGATCATGCCCAACTGCTCACTCTCGCGGTTGCCCTGCCCCGCCCCGCAGGCGCGCTGGAGGTGAAGGGAGGCATCAAGTGCGTGCTGCGCCGCACCGACCACGGCCAGCCAGAGTGGATCAAGGCGGGGTGAGGCGAGGGTGGCTGCAGCAACTTGAATGGCTGTTTGGTTGAGCAACGTGACTGGCTGTGTGGGCGAGATGCGAGTAAGGCGAGGTGAGTGTGCACCTGCACCTGCACCAGGCAGGTGTTGCACCTGCACGCCATGCCACGGCACACCTGCACATCCCGCGGCCACTCCAGCCCACGCCCCTGACGCCCCCGAGGGGAGTGGTACTGATCGGCCGGAGACCAGAAGGACTGGCTGAACCCTATTCCAGCCGCGATGGCAACACATGTGCTGGCTGGAAGACGCCACCGTACATCCCTCATACATCCGCCCGCACCCCTGCATCTCGTGCTGCTGGGCTGCACGCATGCTGCCGCCAGCAGCAGCGCCAAAGGCTTCATGCCCCAGCTAACCGTGCCCACACGTTGCTCGGATGCGGCGCCATAGGCAGCACAACCGTGCCGGCTTCTTCCTTGATGCAACCGTACCCTTGCCACACCGCTGACGCGCTGCCCCTGCTGCCTCCCCACCACCTGCCAATCCCGGCAGGCAGCACAACAACGCCGACTTCTTCCTCGACTTCCAGCCAGCCGTCGCCTTCTTCAAGCGCAAGCGGCGCGCGGCGCAGGTGGGCAGGGGTGCAGCTGGGTGCGGTTGGGTGGCATCAGCAAGCTGCAAGCTGGAGTCGTGCTCGTGCAGGCGCCAGCAAGGCATGCAGGTGCAGGAGCCGGCCCTCGGTCCTTGTCGCGCACCTACCTGGGTTGGCAACCCTCAGCAGCCGGTGTGCGAGCCTTCTGACCCACACACCACCTGCCTGCCGCCCCGGCCCACCCTGCCGCAGAAGGCGGCGATTGCGGCGGCGCGCGCTGCCAAGCCCGCAGCCCCTGCCCGCGGCCGGGGGCGCAGCAGCTCGCGCTCCCCCACGCCGCCGCGCAGCAAGAAGGGGCGCAAGAAGGACTGGGCCAGCCTGATGTCTTGGGACGAGTCAGATTCAGAGGATGACTGGGGGCCTGAGCTGGAGCCAGTGGTGTCGCCCACCAAGGCCGCTGCGCTGGTGAGGCGGGCCGGCGGGGGCGGGCTGGCAGGGATGCTGCGATAGGCAATGGTGGCAGGAAACGTGGCGCTGCGAGCTGTTGGTGTTGCATATGCCCCAATGCTGTTGGCGGCGTGTTTCTTCTGGCTGCAGGCGGCCCCCAACAAGAAGCCGGCGGCGGTTGTGGAGGAGCAGGAGGAGGAGGATGAAGATGAGGAGGAGGAGGACGAGCCTGAGGTGCTGAAGAGCGCCGAGATTGACGACCATTTGCTGCCGGGGTGAGGCGCGTGGTTGCCCTAGTGTGCGGCCTGAACACAGTGTGGCATCGATGAAGAGCACCGATTGATGATCGCCTGCTGCCTGGGTGTGCCAGAGCGCAGTGATGCTGGGTTTGGAGGCGTTGTGCCATGCTGCAGCTAAAGTTTGCCTAGTCATGCCGCACCGCAGCACCTGCAGTTGCATTCACATCTCCCCTCCGCCCCTCCCCAATAAACCCGCCGCAGCTGGGTGACCAAGGTGGACCAGTTTGTGCAGCTGAGCGATCTGCCGCAGGAGCGCAGCCAGGCGTCCCACCTCAAGTGCCTGGGCCACGTGGCGGCCGCCATCGCCCAGACCGGCGGTGACCGCAACCTGACAGACCGCGTGGCCCAGGTGTGCAGGGGGGCAGCTCAAGCGGGGTCATTGGTTGGTTGCTGACCCGAGAACCAAGCTGCTGGGATCATTGGTTGGTTGCTGACCCGGGAACCAAGCTGCTGGGATCATTGGTTGGTTGCTGACTCGAGGAACCAAGCTGCTGAAGTCAACCCACCACAGCGCGGCCCTCACAGCGCGGGTAGCATTTCCAGCACGGCTGCCTGGCCGTGGTTGTCTTGGCCCGGGCGTCGCATGCTGCCCTGCTTACCAAGCGCTCCTCGCCCTCCCTGCCCTCGCCTCTTGCCGCAGCTGGAGGGGCTGCTGCAGCAAGTGGACCTGCTGGAGCTGTCCTCACGGGCGGCGCAGCAGGAGAAGGAGCAGCTGCAGGTGTGTATGTGAGCTGCCGTTGTTGACGGCTATTGTGTGCATGTCCCGCTCCCCTGCTCCGTCAAGCCATGGCCGAGTCTGCCCCGGCATGGCCACTGCCGCCGGTCACCCTGCCCCTTGCGCCTCCTGTACCAACCTTCCTCCCCTCCCCTCCCCGGCCCCACTCCCCTCTGCGCAGGCCATGCTCAAGTCTGCTCAGGACGAGAGCAGCCACTTGATGCACGAAATCGGCAACGTGGCCGACTCGGCGCGCCGCACCGCCGTCAAGCTGCGTGGCCGCGAGACGGGTGCGGAGGCCTGGGCGCGCTGGGGCGGAGCCGTGAGGGCTGCATGCTCTGCTGTGCAGCGTGCAGCCGTGGCGCGTGCGTTGGATTGCAGTTGCACATGGCGGCACCTGAAACAGCCAGGTGTCTGCCGATCCCTACCCCCATGTGCAGAGGTGACTCAGCGCGACCTGGAGGCCGTGGCGCAGCAGGTGGGGGCAGAGCAGTCACTCCGCACCCTTGCCTGGCCCTGCTGCACTTCAATGGCTCACTGCCGGCTGCGCTCGCCGCGCCCTCTGCGCACCCGTGCTGGCGATTCAGCAAAAGCCTTGCTGTCTGTCTACCCAGGTGTCGGATGAGCTGCTGAAGAAGGCCAGCGGCGGCAGCAGCTTCTGGCACAACCCCTTTGCTAAGGATGAGGAGCGCCAGCTGGTGCGATGGGCTGCACCAGCCCGCTGCGTTAATTACGCTCTGGCCTGCTGGCATGTTTGTTTGCACGCGGCCAACCAGCTCCTAGTTGCCTGTGTGTCCGTCCGGCCTGCTCGACCAGCCATGCCTGCGCAGGCACCTTTTGCCGGCCTGCTCGACCAGCCATGCCTGCGCAGGCACCTTTTGCTGGCCCGCTGATCCCTCTGCCGCCCCGTGCTTGCCTCCTGCAGGTGTTTGTGCAGCAAAAGGTGATGGAAGTGAGCGGCATGGACGCGCAGCTGGTGGTCCAGGTGGGCGCCCCTGCTGCCGCTGCTGCTAGCAGGAGCGCTAGATTGCCGGCTGCTGAGCTGGCGCAGCCGGTGGTCCGGCGTGTTCTCTTGCAATCTGCCCGCATGCTTGATACGTGAACTAGGGGGGGCCTTGCTTACCATGCAGGCGTGCCACAACTTGCCCCGCTATCAACTCACCTCACACCGCCCTGCTGCTCCTCCTCTGGCGCAGGTGTTTGTGGAGGGGACGCGTGCCGCAGTGGAGGCCGCCACCGCTGCCGCCGCCTCCTCCTCCAACGGCAACGGCAATGGGTCTGGGGTGGTCGATGCCGCGTTTGTGGCCAACAGCCTGACGGCAGACGCCCCTGCCAATGGGGCCGCGGCGGCAGCAGAGGTGGCTGAGGCCGCTGGAGCAGGAACCAAGGCCAAGAAGGGCAGCAAGAAGAAGGAGAAGAAAGAGAAGGAGAAGGAGAAGCCGGGTGAGTGCCAAGATGTGAGGTCCACCTGCCACGCCCTGGCACATGGCGATGCCTGCACATTGAGCAGCAGCAGGCGGAGGCGCCGGGGTGGAGTGGTGGCCCCCGCGGCCTGCCGGCTGTGGGCCAGGTTGCGCAACCTGTGAACAAGCTTGTGAACAAACAAGTTGAGCCCTCCCGGCTCTCCCAAGGCGTACCTCTTAGCTTGTCCCCTGCCGCCATTCTGTCATCTCTGGACCCGCAACCCTGCTGTGCAGCCTTTGATCACGTTGTGGTGGGCGTGGCCGTGGCGGAGAAGTTCCCCGATGGCCGCATCAAGTGAGCGGGGCTGGGCAGAGCGTGGGGCTGCCATCTGCCGTGGCATGTGTTGGTGTGCTCAACGGGTTGCCTCAAGGCCTGCGGCAGCGGCGCTTTGGTGATGCAAGCTGCCGCACAGGCACCCTGCCCATCCCGCACCTTGGAGCGGCAGCTCTCTCCAGGGGCTCAGGCCCCCCCGCACTGTACCCCACACCCTCCCCCCAGGACCCCGCTCATCCTGCACCTGGGCTGCGTGGCGCACCAGTCGGCCAAGTGGCAGGCGCCGCCCGAGCAGTGGATGGCCAACCCTGCCTCCGTGTCGGTGTCGGTGCACGGTGAGGCCAGGGCAGGCTGTGGCGTCATGTTGGAGGGACCTCGTGGTCAACGGTACACCCACCCATCTATTCCCCTCCCCCGCTGCAGGCTCGGCCTCCCAGATCCCCTTCCAGCGCTACTCCATCGCCGCCGAGGACGGTTCCCCCGTGTTTGTGGACCCCGCCCTCTTTGCGCTGGCCGTGCGCCTGCCGCTCAAGGACTGCCTGCAGCAGGGCATCGGGTGAGCTGTGTGGCGGCTGGCTGCACGGGTGGCGGCGTGGGTGGCGGCATGGGTGGTTGCGTGGCTGGATGCGTGGCTGGCTGCGTGGCTGGCTGAAGGCCGGTGCAGGCATGGTGCAGGGCCCGGCTGCATGGCTGCAGTTGGGCCCATGGGGCAACACCATGCGCCCCACTGCTCAACAGCAGGGCCACCTCACTCCACCCTGGCCCGCTTCGCTCCCCCACCCGCCCCTGTTGCCCAGCGGCGTGGAGTTTGTGCTCAAGACCTTTGACGGCCAGTGGCTGTCCTGGGAGCAGGGCCACCACACCTCCAACTTCTACACAGACCTACCCCTGCGCACCTAAGCTGCGCCCTGGTAAGAGTATTCCGCGCGCGTGAGCGTGCCGCCGCTGCACACGTCGCTGCCCCGTGGCGCAGCAGCGCAGCCAGCCGGGGCCCACGCCAAAACAGGGCACCTTCACCTCGCACATTGAGCGCCTGGAAACAGACAGGTAGCCCCACTGCACACTGCACACTACCCGCCCTCACCATGCGAATGCACTCTGGGGCCGTACCGACCGCCCGTTTGAGAACAACCAGCCGCGGCGCCCGCCGCCGCTGGCGTTGCCGATATGACGCGCCCGCGTGCTGCCTTCAGCTCGCGCCGGCCCGCACCTAACGTCCCTTGCACGCCAATGATAGCTGAACGAACTTTGGCTTTCCCAGTCGACCAGGATTTCATTTGTTTGCTCCCTGTCTGTTCCCACTCTGTGCCTGCTCCCCTGTGTAGCTCGCTCTGCCCGCCCCTGCTGTCCGTTTCATGTTTGTCCTCTACTAGCTTCAGTGCAGTCCTCGCTAAGCATAATACAGCCTAGTGTCATGTGTAAGAAACTTCAAGTAAAATGACCAGGTCCCAGCAGTGCAGCAGAGGGCAACGACGCTCGTCCCTCCCTTCCAGCGGGGCAACGCAGGATGGGACGGCGCAGCGGTACATGCGGCCAAGTGGAGCGGCGTGCTGAAGATTCACAGCCACGAGCCTCCCCACCTTGGTCGCCCAGCTGCCGACATGAGGGTCCTCCTTGCTCTCTGCCTGGCGGCCGCGCTGCTCGTCTCACAAGCCGCGGCCAGACGCGGCTTGGTGGAGGTGCGCCCTGGGAGGGGCCCCAGCCAGCTTGCAGGGCTAGCAAGTCGCACAAAGCTGATGATCAGGGCGCGAGGTGGCTATGCTGGTGCCTGGCCGACTTCCCTGAGCAGCTGGCCGACATCCCCTGGGCACCACCCCACCTGCCCATCTGCCCACCTCTGCGCACTTGCAGCCCTACCAGCAGCCCAGGCGCCAGCTGCTGGACGCCCTGCTGCCCGGCCTTGCCGCCGCTGCCGCCGCCGTCACGCCTGGTGCGCTGCTCGCTGCCGCGGCCTGCGCTTCCATCGCAAGCGGCAGCCTCACCACGCCGTGTTGCAGGCCCATAGGCAGTTGGCCACTGTTCACCACTTTCTACCTCCTGCCATGCAGCCTCTGAGAGCCGGCCAAGCAGGGGCGGTGCTGGCAGTGCCGCCACACGCTCCTCTCCTTCTTCGGGCGAGCTGTCCACCGCCCTCGCCTACGGAGACGCGGTCGTGGCCTGCCGGGTGCGCGTGGTCCCTAAACAGCCTGATGCTGAGGTTGGTACAGGTGTGCAGCTCCTCAGCCAGCTGCTGGATGTCCCGCCTTCCTGCCCTACGGCATGCAGGAGTGGCAGCCAGAGAGCCTGGAGTGGGACTGGCCCTCCAACCCCACTGAGTACAGTGAGTTGAATTGGGTTTGCATCCAGCGATTCCTTCATTGGTTGGCGGCGGACAACATTACAGGTTAGCAGCGCTGCATTGATTGCCCGCTGCTTGGCCCGCGTGCCACTCTCCGGCCCGCCCTGCCCCCGTGCAGCCGCTGTGGGAAAGACGGTGCCGCCCACCGCCGATGTGAAGAAGCTCACCGACCTCATCTGCTCCGACCCCGAGGCTGCTGGCGACCAGATCAGGGCGGCTGTGGAGAAGGGCGGCGCGGATGCGCAGGTGAGAGCCGCACTGTGCTGAGGCGGCTAAGGCCTGCCTGGGCACGCCACAGAACAGCCCCACGCCGCACCTCCTCCCTGGCTTCGCACAACTGGAATCCAGCTCAAGCCACCTGCTGCTTGCCACCTGCAGACAGCGGTCTTTGCCCTGTTTGTCGCCGACTGCCAGGACGAGGAGGCACCTTCGGATGCATTCGGTGGGCAGAAGAGCTGCTGGGTCGTGGCTGGTCCCTCCTGCTATGCTTGCCCTGCTGTGCATGCTGGCCGGTTGCCGCGGCCTCACTCGCATTTGTCCTTTGTTCATCATTTCTTGCCAGGCACCATCATCGACGCTGTGAATAGCGGCAACCCCGCAGACATTGAAGGCGTCAGCAGGTTGGGTGGCAGCCCGGCAAGGGCATGGTGGGGCTTCATCCTCTGCGGCAAGGGTTGTATCGGCGGCGAGCGGCATGCTTGCACAATCACCTGCCCCACCTCGTGTTGCAACCGCCACCTTGCCTGCGCCCCCACTATCGCAGCTGGTTTGCAAAGTTCGTGGAGGCTGCTGATGCAGTGGGCATCCCTGTGTGCCTGTCCCTGGCAGGCGAGCGGGGAGTGTGAGCTAGTAGTCTTGCAGGGTTGCTGTTTGTGGCTCTCACCTGCTCCGCGCTCAGCCATCCCTCCCCTCTCACACGCCCCTCGGCACCTCACCATCTCCCAGTGGCCAACCACCACCTGCAGTGATCAACCTGGACACCGCAGAAGCCAGTGACGAGCGCTTCTTCCACACCACCGGCCCTGCGCCTGCCAGCTCCAGCCGTGGCAGGAGCAGCGGCAGCGGTGGAAGCATTGGTGGGGCTGGATCCTCGGGCTCGAGCGGCTGAGGGTCCAGCAGCGGGGGAAGGGGGCGCCTCCAGCGGCATGATTGGACCGGGCCTGCGCAGCCTCAACCCCTGAAGACCGCCGCGTTTGCCGTGCTGTGTTGCAAGACATGTTTGTCGGAAACCGGTCTGCTTGGAAAACACTCCCAACTGGTGGCTCCAAGCTTGTACAAGAGCAGCCTGATGTGGGACGCCTCTGCCTTGCCGCTGCCTTCCCGCTGCACCCATCATGTGGTGAACCACTGGAAGAACCAAGCATTCTGGGCACCATGTTAAGCGAACCCTTACAGCAACAGACAGCCAGGTCGATTTCAGCGGTTACAGCGAACATGTGATGATAAACGGGCAGTGCAGGAACACAGCGCCATTAGGCGAGGAGGCAGATCAAACGCACTGGCTGGCGCATGCCAGCAGGCCGCTTTGTCTCGCAAGTGCTGGGAAAAATGCCAGATGGTGGGCGTGCAGTTGGGCAGTCACACATGGCTGTGAATTGGGACGGGGGCGGGGGCCCCGAATGCGGGAGGATGATGGCCCTGGAGTGCAAAAGCACTGGGCGGTGTGAAGGGGTGGAGGAAAGTGTTCTTACGAAGTGCAGGGGAAGAAGTGCTGGGGACGGCGTGCAAAGGGCGTTGGGTTGGAGCAAACGGCCTCGTGGAGGCCAGCAAGGAATCTCGCATGCAGAGGAATCGCGCAGGGCGCATGTACGGGAGAAAGGGGGAAGCAAATGGGGATTTTCAGGCAGGCAGCTGAGGGCCACGCGTGGTGACGGCAAACACCCGCGTACTTGCGGGATGAAAAATATCAGGCAAACCCCAAAAAGGTGCCATAAAAGGACACTGCCTGGGAGCTGAAGACGAAAAAGTGCAGAGGGGTAGGGTACGCATGCATGGGGGGAGGCATGGGGGTGAGGGGGTGCAGACAGAGGGCGGCGAAGCGTGGCCGCAGGGACACGCGACTGGTGCCTAGTATGTGCGTTTCAAACAAAGGCGGGGTGCTGGTAGCAGGGCAGGATGTGACATGCATGGCACCACCCGGCACCACGAAATGAACAGGTGTGGGCAGGTTGAAACATATCTCACAAGACGGGGATGAAAATGCAGTGCTGGTGCGATACCAACTTGTGGCACCGCAGAATTGTGTGGCGCTCAGGTGCGCGGCTCGTGCGGCAGCATGCCATCGAAAATGCTGCACATGGGGTCAAACCTGCGCCGCACAGCAGCCGGGGACAAATGGTTCAAACCCGCGGTAGCAGGGCCTAGTTTGCAGACAAGCACATTGAGCAGCAATCGCCGCGACATGCTTTCATGCCTGCCAAGCAGAGCCGCTGCACCCACAGGCCATCACCGCACCGCCACAGCCCCCTCCTTTTTGGCACGCTACGTCCAGTCACCCAAACCAAATGCACTCACTCGCTGGGGTCATCAGCCAGGCTGAGCAGCTGCGCCTCGCTGGGCAGGTCGGGCATGTCATGCTGCTGGGCAGGAGCCACGGACGCACTGTGTTGACCCGGCGCCTGCTGGTGCCCGCGCTGGGCTGAGGGTCCGCTGTGCCACGCTGGCTGGCTGGCGGTAGGTGCCTGCTGGCGGGCCGCACCGGGCAGCAGCCCCAGCCGCTCTGCCGCTGCCAGGCCTGCTGTGACCAGCTGCATGTCCGCCTGGTGCACCACCGCAGACTGATACGCAGCCCACTGCAGGGCACCCAAGCTCCCAGGGTCTGTGGTGGTGCTGCTACTTGCCATGGAGGCACCAGCGCGCAGCGGCGGGGCGGCCTGCTGCGGCAGGCTGGCTTGCTGCGGTGGCCAGGCAGGCAGCGGGGGGCCCGCAACCGCGCCGCCGCTGACGGCCGCCACATCATAGGCGTCGGGCGGCAGCAGCTGTGTGCCTTGCTGCACCGAGCCCGCGCTGCGCTGCTGCTCGGCCCAGGGCAAGACGGCCGGCGGTGGTGGCACTGGCATACGCGGCAGCGGTGGGGCCCGGGCACTCCACTGCACGCTTGCACGGTCCGCTGGTGTGAAGGGCACGCCGCCAAAGCTGGTAGCAGCTGAGCTGCCGTAGCTGGCTGCCGCCATGCTATCGCCGCTTGCAGCAGGGGCCTGGGCGCTGCGCTGCAGGGCCCAAGGGCTTGGGCTTGGCCTGGCGGCAGGGGCGCCTGCCACCCGCACCACTCGATAGCCCTGCACAGCGGGGCATACAGCAGTGGGGGTGTGTCAATGCGATGCATATGTGTTCACTCAGCCACACACGCCGAAGCACAGCGGAGTGCAGGAGGAGCATACATGTTTCAGTGCAGCGCTTGCTCACCCCAGGCACCCGCGTCACAATCGCTCTGCCATTCGCCGCCAGCATCGCCTCCGCCTCAGCCAGACGGCCAGCGGGAACTGATGGCTGCGCTAGCGGCGGCTGGGCTGCTGCGGCACCCCACTGGTGGCTGAGTGTGGGTGTGGCGTCAGGGCCACACAACTGAGAGCCAGGCTGACTGCCCGGAAACGGAGGCAGCGGCTGGACAGGCGACTCTGCGGTGGCTGCCTGCCTGGCCTGCCGCCGCTGCCGCCTTGCAGCCGCCACCGCCGCCTCTGCCGCCTCTGCACCTGGCAGCTGGTGCCCTTGCAAGGGCCAGCTGCCATGGCGTGCTGCGCCTGCTGCGCCTGCTGTGCCCGCCGGCATGACAGGCTGCACCTGCGGTGCCATCAGCACAGGTGTGCTGCTCCGGAGGCAGGCAGCCGCCGTGGGCTGCTGCGGCAGCTGCGCGACCAGCTCGCGCACCAGGCTGGGCGGTGTGCTGGAGGCGGGCAGCTGGGCGGAAGACGACTCGAGCGATTCGCGGCTGGAGCACCACACAGCCGCGTCTTGCCACCTGGGCCAGGGAAACAGTGGCATGGAGCACATGCGTAACTCGCAGCTATGCAGGCTGGGCGAGCAAGGAGCAGGGCTGTAAGAGGCAGCAGCAGTGGCAGTGGCAGTGGCAGTGGCAGTGGCAGGCACGGTGACCAGGCACGGCGCCCAGGGCAGCTGCACAGCAGGGCAGGGCGGCGGCAGCAGCGGCGGCAGCAGCGGCGGCAGCTCACCCCTCCCAGTTGGCGGGCAGGGCGACCTCCAGAGGGATCCGGCCAGGCCCAGTTGGCGTGTCATTGTTGGCCAGTACCCTGCACGCAAGAGAAGTTGCGGCGGCCACAGGTTGCTTGCAAGTGGGGTGGTTTAGAGCCACCAGGGACTCGGGGCAGCCGGAGCAGTTGCGCGACCACATCCCACGCCCGCCAGAACTAGCATCCCTTGGTTTATGCCCATCCCGCCTGCCTCACTTTATGAGCGGTGACACCGAGGCAGCCAACATGCGCTCGGCGCGGGCCTCGGCCTGCTGGTGTGCACGCTGCTGCTTCGCAATCGGCTGCTGCTCCGTGGCTGCCGCCGCTCCAGAGGCAGAGCCATGCTCGCCGCTGCTGGTGGGGGGCGCAACCTGCTGCGCTGCTTGGGCATAGATGGCGGCCACCAGCCGGAAGGCCGAGGCGCCGCAGTGGGTGCACGCCTCGTCGATGCTCACAAACATCTGCTGGGCGCCCTGCACAGCGGGGGATGTCCGGCAAGGGGCAGCTGTCGGAGGCTGCTCTCAACTGACAGACCGTGCCGACCGCATGGCCTGCCAGGCTGGCAGTGCCAGCAACTCGCCGCACAACACCTGCAGTGCCCACCTTTGCAGCTGCGCCCTGCAGGCCATCCGGCGATTTGGAGGCGCTTGCACGCCCCAGCGGGCGCTTGCCCAAGCCGCTCAGCCGGCGGCTGGTGGCCAGCAGGGGCCCCTTGCAGCCCCTGGCGCAGTCTGAGCGGCGGACCAGCCGCCTGCAAAGAGGGGGCAGGCATGGCAAGGGAACGTATCTGCATGGAGACCCAGCTATCCGAAGATAAGACGATGGAACCCAGTAACCGAAAGTGCAAGGTCAGCGCGGAGGCCCAAGGCAGCCCTCACCAGGTGCACAGCGCAGCGCTGCCGCCTCCGCCGCCGTCGCTGCTGCTGGCTGCGCCCGGCTCGCCCGCCAGCTGCGGAACGTCGTACACCAGGAACAGGCGGCACAGCAGGGTGCGGCCTGGCAGCACCAGGTGGAACGCGATGCTCGACTCCTGTTCACAGGGGAGGAGGAGGAGCGTGGATGTGGCGTGACAAGCGAGGCGCGGTTGGGTGGCACAACATGCGCCGCATTGGCTGCTGCAATCCACCGGTGCTGCAGACAGTGACGCAAGCTCCTTGGAAACTGCGCTTGCCTGCAGAGGGGCCTCCTTTGTTGTGGCGGGGGCGTGGATGCACTGGTGGATGGCAGCGGTGCGCCCACAACCGTCGGTGAGCCGCAGCTCGACCGCGTTGTACGAGCGCCTCCCGTTGCCAATTTTATAGCATCTGCGGGGTTAGGGGTGAGAGGGCGGGCATCCACTGGTGGGAGAGGCAGCAGAGCACGCACGCGCACCGACCGCCACAAAAAGCGCGCGCCGTCGCCGCCGCCAGGGCCCTCTGGGTACGCTCGCCCGGCTGCAAGTGTGCGGCGCCCCGTGACCGCCACGCATGCTCGTTTGTGAGACAGCGGCGTGGCGGGCGGGCCCACTGGTTGACAAAGGAGACTCGCGACCCCCTCGCGACGTGACCTGCCTTACTGGCCTTCCCGCGTGCTCTGCACCGCTCGGGGCGGCCGTTGAAGGGCATGGCTGCATGCGCGAGACCCCTTGGCTCCGTCGCTACCAGCCTGCAAGTTTCCCCCGCTGGCAAGTGCTCAGGGAGCTGGATTCCTTCGGTTTATGTGTTCAAGCGGTTGGATGATGAGGCAAAGCTACAGCAGAGGCCCGGGTTGGACTCATGGCTCACACGATGCATATCGTGCAGCGCAGGATTTTTGATCGCACGGCTGGGCCTGCCCTCCAGGGTTGTAGGGTGTGATGAACCTTCAGTGCCACTTCAAGTTGCAGCATGCACAGCTGTCAGCGGTCCAACCCGTGTTGATGGCATGCAGCTCATGCACAAGCGTGGGCAAAGCATGGCACCGCCGCATATGCGCGCATGCACTCGCCCACGAGACGGCTGATGAACCGCTCTTGACACTCATTTGTTCCAACTTGCCTCTGCTAGGAGACATCAGAGTGCTGGCTAGCGTAGTGGGCAATGGGCTGGAGTGCAGCAGCCTCCCACACCTCTCTCATCTGCATCGCTGGTCGGCATGCGGCGCCGTGGCATGAAAAGTGATGTCGCACTTCACACCTCACTGACCTGCGGCAGCACTGCCAGCGGCTGTGTACTGAAGATTTGGTCTCATACGGAGTTGCCACTGTTGACCGTGAGATTGCTGGCGTTGCATGTGCAGCGTGGGGGACTGGGCCTCCCTCTGAAGCCGAGCTGCTGCCGCCGCTCTACCGGGCGGTGGGCTCATGATGGCCGGGTCGTCTTTCCGCTCGGCCTTCTCGCTCAACATTGCCGGCCGCCCTGATCTACACAGATCCGAGCACAGTTGGGCGGTTGGAGCGAGCTTGCAGAATGGTGGTGCGCACGCTGGGAGCACGGCGGGCCTTGACGTGCCGCGAGTTTGATCTGCGTCGACCACACTTGGTGCATGAAACACGCGTGTGCAGGGGTGGCGCCCGCCACTGCCGCCGCCGCCGCCGCCGCCGCTCTGGACCCGGCCCATCGCCGCCATTGGCCATCTATGCCCTCCCGCGGTGCAGCTGCTACTGCTGTGCATCAAGCTGGAGGAGATGGAGAATGTGGAGTCGGTGTCCCTGCCAGCGGCTGCCACCTACACCATGACGGCAAGTGGCGCCGGGCGGCGGCAGCAAGCCGGGCTGGCCTGGTCTGCCGGGCAGTCGGGCTTGCGGGAAGAGCCGAGTTGTTGATTATCACAAGCATCACGCACACCTCCCGCGGCTCATTAATGCAGATTAAAAACGCCACGTCAGACGACACACGAGAGGATGTGGTGATCGACCCAGCGGAAGTGCACGAGCTGGTGGGCTGGGCTGGGAGCTTGACGCGACTTGACTTGACTTACATAGCGGTTTCAGAGCCCGTGAGGCACGCACTACGCGCGTTGACGGCGTAAGGCAGGGAGCGGTGTCGGAGCGGCGCCACACTTCCAGCACAAGCAGATGGCGAGCACCCCCACCCGCTCACGCTACGGCTCCAGGCGCGACGTGCTGCCACGCCTCCTACGCTGCCTGCAGGACGGCAGCCGCGGCACCGCCAACTTCAGAATCAAGTTTGACAAATCCTCCAAGCACCAGGTGAGCAGTCAGTGGCTCCCTGCGCATGTTGCTTCAGCCCTGCCATGCTGCTGTATTGCGCCCGCTTGTCAACCCCAATGAGGGTGGCGAGCGTGCGTGCGTCCCTGCCCACCTCGCGAGGCGACTGTACAGCACGCCACCACTGCTGCCTTGCCTTCTCACCGCAGGCTTACCTGAACGTGGAGCCGGTGAAGGGCGTGACGCGGGCAATCACGGGGGAGGATGCCAACGAGGTGAGGGCGCAAGCAACTGAGTGGGGAGGGAGCAGAAAGGGAGCAGCACTCTCCCTGTTGTTGGCATGTCTTGCCTCACCCAGCAGCCTGGCCACGCCCGTGCACCGTCGCAACACCCCATCTGTGCATGTCCTGCCCATCCTCACCCGCAGTTTGTGCCGGTGATGGGCTTTGAGTGCCGAGGCCTGGACCTGGTGAGATCCTGCCTGCGCTGAGGGGCAGCAGATGCAGGGCGTGCACTGACCAGCCGCCGCCCATGCTTGCTGGACGGCCACCACTAGGCAGTTGGCATAGCGGCAGTGGGGTATGGGACACCATTGCGCAGGCGTGTGGACAATACCTGCCTGGTGGCCTTGCCCTGCCCCTTGCCCTGCACTCGCCGCAGGTCAGCTACAAGCCGGATGTGTTCATTGTGAAGAGCAAGGGCGGGGCGACGTTTGAGGCGGACTTGAGCGAGGGGTGAGCTGCCAGCAGTTTTGGATGCGGCGAGCGCAGCGGGCAGGGAGGCACACGTGCAAGGTCAACAGGGTGTTGCCCGGGCTCGGACCTGCGCCCCCCACCNACCAGCCCACCAACCAGCCCACCACACCGCACCCCCTCTCGCCCTGCCGCCGCAGCGAGTGGGCCGACTTTGACGAGAAGCTGGGCGAGTCGGTGTCCATCATGGGCATCTCCTCCGAGTTCCGCACACACAAGCGGTGACAGCAACACCTTGTGCAGCCTTGTGCAGCTCGAGAGGTGGCTTCTGGCGGCGGCATGGGGTGCGGCTGGGGACGCCGCAGCGCTGCCGTGGCTTCAAACTTGCTAAGCTTATGAAGCTTGATGTAAGCCATAGGGTCAGTTGCAAGGGATTAGTTTGGCTGCAAAGCATGCGGGTGAGCCGCAGGAGCAACGGCTGCAGCCGCCACCCCCGCCAGATGGCACGGCCGGCTCGCTTGCAGCGAGAGCCGGCCGGCCCCATCGGCCCGCCACCTCTTCTTCATGTCCAATTGAGCCGGAAGGCGGGACACAATGCCTGTGTTCGGCGGGGCGCGGCCAGCTGGCATGGGTCTGTGCCTGAAAAGGCAGCATGCACCGCTCCGCCACTCAATTCCGCGTCGCATCATCAACCTAGGACACCATGCCGTATCGCAGCAGTGTATGCACGCTGCTCTGGGCAGTGGCCCTCACCTCCTCCGCTCTCTGCTCCGCCCTGGAGCTCCAGGTGCTGGCGATCAATGACCCGCACGCACGGTAAATGAATGCTCACCTCCCGGGGCAGGCCCACCGCCGCTCGCCGAGCGGTCGCATGTGGCGCCGCGAGCGGCGGCAGGGACCGTCAAGTTGCCTCCCGTGGTCGGAGCGCCAACCAGCGACAGCAGCCAGCAACCAACCTCCTGCCACGCTTCACCCACCTCACCGACCGCAGGTTCGAGCCCGCAGATGTGCAGTTTGGCACGCAGTGCGAGGGCACGCGCGGCGAGGAGGTTTGCTTTGGCGGAGTGGCGCGGCAAGTTGCGGCCATCAATGCAGCCCGGTCGGCGGCTGCCCGCCGGGGCGTAGACACGCTAGTGCTGCACGCTGGCGACCAGTACACCGGCACGCTCTATGATGCCGTGTTCACCAAGAAGGGCCAGCAGATTGCGGCCGACTTTCTTGCGCTCATGGGTGTGCAGGCCTTCACACTCGGCAACCATGAGGTGGGTCTTTTGAAGAATTCTTTCTAGTTGGCTATTTGAATAAAGAAGATAGATTGTGTAGACAATCTGTTCTTTGGTGGTTGCCTGATACACCTAGGGGGCGGGTTGAACAGCTCCGTCTGCTGCAGTCTCGCCTGGAGCGGGCACTGGGCAGGCCCGCCTCAACCTTTGCTCTTCATGGGGGCTCCAGCAGAGACTCTCCCTCACTCCCCCAACCCCAGCGCACCTGCAGTTTGACAACGGAGTCACCGGAGATGCTGGGCTGGAGGGCTTTGTCCGCTCCATCAACGGCTCCTTCCCCGTGCTCTCCTGCAACCTGGACACATCTGGCGAGCCGGCGCTGGCCGGCCTGGTGCAACGCTTTGCGCTGCTGCCGCTGCAGCACAGCAACACTACGGTGGGCGTGGTCGGGCTGACCAGCGTGGAGACGCCGGAAACCTCCAACCCGGGGCCAAGCGTCCGGTTCCTGCCCTATGCCGACACGCTGCCGGCCTGCGTGGCGGACGCGCGCGCTGCTGGCGCCGACCTCATTGTCGCGCTCACCCACATTGGCTTTGAGGACGACCAGGCGCTGGCCGCCAGCCCCGCCGCCGCGGGCGTCGACCTGATTGTGGGTGCGTGCGGGGGCAGCCAAGCAGCGTTCCGTCAGCTGCAACGTCAGCTGTATGGCGTTGCAAAACGCACGCTGTGCCTGTTGCATGGCTAGGCTGACACTTCCGGTTCGCAGCCTGGTGCTCACACCCCTCGCCCGCCCCCCACACCCCCTTGCAGGCGGCCACACACACACCTTCCTGTACACCGGCGCCCCACCCCCGCTGCTCATCAGCCCACCCACCAACGAAACCACTGAGGTGGCCGGCGACTTCCCCACCTGGGTGAACAACGAAGCCAAGCGCATCCCCATTGCCCAGGCCCTGTACGGCAGCCGCTACCTGGGCGTGCTCAACACCACCTGGACAGCCGCCGAGGGGCAGAGCGGCGGGCTGCGGCTGGAGGGCGCCACCGGCGCGCCGCTGCTGCTGGGCGGCCGCAACAGCACGAACTATGTGCAAGGTGAGAGGGGAAGGGGGCTGTGTCCAACACCATACCGGGCAGCTGGGAGCTGCTTGCTTGAGCTACCGCTTGACGCATGTTACAGCACTGCGCCTCTCCTGCCCAGAGATTCCCTCTCACTCCCATGTTTTTCTGCAACCATCCTTCCAGACGACCCAGTAGCCGCGGCTCGCCTGGCTGAGCTGCAGGGCCCACTGAACGAGTACGCAGGCACAGTGGTTGGCGAGGCAGCCACCACCCTGGATGGCGAGCGCGTGGACATCCGCAACCGCGAGACCAACCTGGGCAGCCTGATGTGCGACAGCATCCTGGCCTATGCGGCGCGCCACACGGGGCTGCTGAGCGGCGAGAACGCGGGCCGGCCGGCGGTGTGCCTCGTCAACGGCGGCGTGTTCCGGGCCAGCATCCAGGCCGGCAACGTGACGCAGGGGGACTGCCTGGCCGTCACGCCCTACGGTGAGCGCTGCTTCCGATGACGGGTCCATCATCGATGCCTGATGCCGCTTGGGCCGGTGAAATTGCTGATGGCAGCGCAACTGTGGTTTGCACTGCTGGCTTGCTGCGCACCTGTCCCCTCATGGTCGCCCGTCCTTACCACGCCTCCCTGGCCTCCCTCCCTCCTCTGCAGGCAACTGGTTTGTTGCGAAGGCCGTCAACAAGGCCACGCTGTCGGACGCTTTAAACAACGGCTTTGCCGGCTGGACCGGCGACGTGTCCGCCCAGGGCCGCTTCCCGCAGATCGGCGGCGCGCTGAGGGCAGCCTTTGACCCAGTCAACCGGGCCAACACCTCCCGCCTGGTGGGCGCGGAGCTGCGGCTGGGCAACGCCAGCAGCGGCGGCAGCAGCGTGCCGCTGGACAGCTACACTGGCGACATCCTGCTGCTGTCTACCGACTACATCCTGGGTGGCGGAGACTTTTATACCATGCTCAAGGACCAGCCGGTCCTGTTTGACAGCAGCAAGCCGCTGAACGAGATCCTGGCGGAGCAGTTCCAGCTGGCCTCCCCGCTGGCCGGGCAAACAGACGGCCGCCTGGTCAACTGCGCAGAGGGCGGCGCCTCGCCGCTGTGTGGCCGGGCGGCTCGCCGCAGCCGCAGGCTGCACTCCTGAGCGTGATCTCCCCCTTGCCGCCTTCCTTCCTTCTGTGATCAGTTCTTCCTTCACAAATAGCATGTGGTTTGCCCTCTAAAAAATGGCTTTACTTCAACTGCGCATGTTCTTGTCAAACTGCCCTCGGCTTCCTGTCACCCTTCACGTCTTCCTTTCACCCATCCCAGTTTTGTCTCATCTCTCAGTTGCATAACGTTGCTGTTCAAGTTGTATGCATTGCTATTCAAGCGTAACCAATGCTGCATGAAAAGAAAGGAGCAGTTTGATCAGCAACCAATCGTTTGAAGTCAAGTGAGCAACTGGGCAGCTGGGCGGTAGAGGCCACAGCGGCAGGAGCAACGGCCCTCCCAGGAAGAAAGGCGCCATGCGCACATCTGCTTCGTCTAAGCCTGCACACCCCAGTCCTCCTTGTGTGCGGCTGACAGGCGGGCGCACGACTCGTCCATGAGCTGCTCTAGCGCGCTGCAGAGCAGCAGGGAGGGAAGCAGCACAGAGATGCGAACTCAGACGTTTGACACGCATACCAAGCCAGCAACAACCACCAACAAAGCCCTCCCTCCCCGCCACCCCGCACCTGCGCTGCCGCCGTCGCTCCGCCAAGGCAGCCAGGCTGAAAGGCTCAGCCAGCGCTGCCTCCCACTCCAGCTGCAGCCGTAGCAGCCAGTGCGAGCGCAGCACGGCAGGCGGCAGCTCAGCGGTGAGCGCCGGCAGTGCTGCAGAGCCGCCACCTGCTGCTGCCCCGCTGCTTGGCCCGCTAGCCGCGCCGCCTACTGCCTGTGCTGCTGCTGCTGCTGCGTCCGCAGAGCTGGCCAGCTCCGGCACGCCAGCCAGCAGCATTGCATCTGCCTGCCGGGCCAGCTCAGCACGCTGTGCCCCATCAGCCGCAGCATACACGCCGTGCACCTGGTCAGTCAGCAGCGCTGGGTGCACGCCACCGTCCCCACTCGCTGCCGAAGCAGTTTCGGCGCCGCCCGCTGCCATGTCGCTGCCACTGCCGCTGCCACCACTGCCGCTGCCACCACTGCCACCTTCAGTAGCCGCCTGCTGCAGCGCCGCCTCCACCTCTGCAACCAAGTCCTGCACATACTCCCGGCTGAAGTGCGACTCAGCGGGCCACAGCGGCTCAAAGCCGCCGCCCTCCGCGCTGCGCCGGTCCTCGCGCTCCTGCAGGTGGTGAAGCATTCGTGGGAAGCCGTGTTTGCCTCTTTGAGGGCCCTGATGGGCATACGCATGCAAGCAGAAGCTCGCCTTCCTGCTGCAATTTCATCGCTGCCCCCTGCTGTCCCTGAGTTCCACACGAGACCTGCACCACAATGCCTTGGAGTGCTTGCCGGGCACGCACCTCGGGCACGGCGCGCCGCTGCAGGTCCAGCAGCACAGGCAGCAGGCGGTGCAACGCCTGGCGGGACGTGGCCGCGCTCGGCACCTCGCCCGCCCACGTGGCCGTGGAAGCCAGCTTGCCTGAGATGCGGGGGAGTGTGGGGCAGGCAGGCTGTGGGTGAGATGTCCCAGCGCTGCACAAGCGAGTACGCCTCTCCCTCGGGTCGCACAGTTTCAGGGCGGCAGCCCTCGGGCCATGCATTTTCGTCCTACCCATGCACATCCCCGCCTCACCCGCCAGCACGTCCAGCAGCTTCTCGGCGCAGCGCACCGCCACAATGTCCATGCTCCTGCTCGCAGGGGCGGCAGAGGTGCAGCCTTGAAGCGGCGGCAGCCAAACAGATGCGCTGCCGGCCCGCTGCTGGCCCCGCTGCAGTCTGTCAACCCTTTGCCTTCCCTGCCCCGCCCTGGCAGACCGTCATGCACACGCCACTGCCTGGCTGCACATGGGCGCACCAGTGCATGCCATCGTCTTCCAGGCACTCGAGTCCGGCCAGCGCGGCGGCAGACTCGTCGCCCTGTGGCAGGTGTGAGGCGCAGGTTGGAGGCGGCCTGGACGGCTGACTGACGTGGGCTCAGAAGCCCCACGAGCCAGTCCACTCATGCAGGACGGCTGCCAAGCATGCTGCCGCACCACTGGCTGCGGCTGGCGCGGCGCACCTCGGCTTCGCACATCCAGGGGTGCCCCCAGCCCGCTTGCTTCTCAGCGCGCGTGTGTGGCCTGCGGAGGGGCGGAGGGCAGCTCGCAGGGATTGAGGTGGCGCAGAGCAGGCGCTCCAAATCCCCACAACTGTGCATGCCAAGGAGCCCGCAACCGTCGGCGCCGCAAGCCGTTTACACCGCAACCAAAGTGAGTCGCCCCCTCACCGGCGCAGCAAGTAGGAGGACATGACCCAGGAGTCGGCACCGTCAGGTGGCAGCGCCTCCTCCGGCAGCACCTTGAGGTCCTACCTAGGGTGTGCACAAGGGAGGGCGCCTGTAGGCAATCGCAGCACGTGAGGCACTGCGACCAGTAGTGCACGCTGGCATGCATCCAGCTTGCAATGCAGGCATTCCAGCTGTTGTGCTGCGCTCCATCCATCTCCAGCAGTGCTGTCCTCCAGCCAGCCAGCCAGACAGCCAGACAGCCACCCACCCACCTACCCACCCACCCGCGCCGCAGCCCCATGGCGCCGCCCCCCCCCGCCGCTCCGCTCACCCACCCACCCCAGCTTGCCCTTGTAAAAGCAGCTCGCCCAGCACCCCAGCCTGCCCGCCCACCCACCGTGTACAGCGTGACCAGCTTCTCCAGCCAGTAGCAGCTGTCCAGCTCCCACACCAAGTCCATGTCGTTGCAGGACACCTGGAGGGGGCAGGGGTGGGGATCACGAGCAGGCAGGGGTCACACTGGTGGGTCCAGAAGGCGGCAGGCAACACCTGGGCAGGCGGGGCTGCAGCAACGGGAGGACTCCGGATGCACTGCATAAGCCATCAGAAAGCGTAAGCCAGCAGAGGCGGCCAGGTGAACGGCCCCACCTTGAGTGCCGGCGGCGAGCAGGCGACGGTTGAGAAGGAGACGAATGCGTGCAGTGACTGCTCGCACAGTTCGCACAGCGTGGCGGCGGGGTAGTCGCGTACGTGCAGCACCTGCGGGGGGAGGAGGGGAGAGGAAGCACCACAGCAGTTAGAACGTGCGCAGAGTGGTACGTAGGGCAGATCTACTGGGCAGGCAGTGCATGCTCACCGCTGCGCTGGAACACTCTGAGCAGCGCACCGCCCTCACCAGGGGCACACCCTCCTCCAGGCACATCCCCAGGGGCAGCTTGCTGCTTCCCGAACACCCTGGCCATGGCTGAGCACACACCAGATACCTGTGCTTCCCTGAGCACACACCAGATACCTGTGCTTCCCTGAGCACACACCAGATACCTGTGCTTCCCTGAGCACACACCAGATACCTGTGCTTCCCTGAGCACACACCAGATACCAATACAGGCTCACTGACCAGGGGGATGCCCTCCTCCAAGTAAACCTCCAGGGGCAGCAGCTGGCCGTGCCGCGTGTGCCGCCCCGCCACCGCGGCATGCACGCGCATCACCTTGCTGCAGTGTGCAGGGGCAGGTGCGGAGGGTGTGAGCAGCACCACCAACATGGCGCGCAGCTGAAATTGCTTCAAACGAGTGCCTCATGTGCAAGCATGTTGCAACTGGCCACTCTTCAAAGTCCGCCCACCCTCCAGCCCCCACCACACCCGTCCCATCCAATCCCCACCACACCCAACCAGCTCAACCGGCTCACCGCATGACATCCATGGTGGCCACTGGCTGCACAATGAAGTCGCCCGTACCGCAGTTGTAGGAGCGGCGGCGCTGCACGGTCGCAAAGGGAGAAGGCCAGTGTGCAGTGAGCGTGGGCAGCTGCGCAGGCTGCAGGGCGGCTGGAGGCCAGAGCTGCCGCTCGCCAACAGATGCCCGCAAACGCTGAAGAGCCACCAAGCTACAAAGCCCAGCCCAACACATGCAGTGTGCAGCTGGTGCCGCCCGCCCCGCCTTGCCTTGGTCTCGAAGTGGAAGGCGGTGAGGTTGGTGCCGCCGCCCGCGGGGCCAAACAGCGTGAATGTCTTGGTGCCCGTGCTCTCGCTCTGCAGGGCAGCAAACACCTCAGCCGGAAGGCTTGACCATGGCGGCCTTCGAACAGCTGCTCTGCTGGAGGTCACCATCAATCACAACTGCAGCTGCATCCCAAAACGTCGCATCGCTGTAGTCACAAACGCTAGGCGGCATTGCCACACAGGCCGCATCCACCAGTCTCGGGCTGGGCTTGCCTTGAGGGTGTGGAACAGGTTGGTGGCGCGGTTGGAGCGCACAGCATGCGGCATCATGTCATTCGCGCGCTGGTCCACCCCGCAGGGCATGCCTGCGGGAGTGAGGGCGGGAGCTTGCTGCTTGGCCAAATGTATACGGCTTGGTGGCAGCTGGCCAGGCAAACCGGCCATGCAGCCGTGCCGCCGCCGAATACACGCCGGCCACGTGCTAGACTAGAGGCAGCAAGTGGCATGAAGCAGCAGTAGTTAAGCTGGGGCGCACCGGGGGCACCCTGCAGGTACTGCCGCGCCTCGCTGCCGGCTAGAACAAGTGCCGGCCGAAGGGGCAGGAAGCATCGGGCAACCCTCTTGTTACACACCGATCCCTGTACCTGGCGCGTCCTGCGGGTACTGCTGCGCCTCGTAGTCGGGCATGGAGCCGTCGGTGACGTACAGGCGCCCCTGGCGAGCGCCCTTCTGGCACAGCTCAATCTGCGTGAGGGACAGGCAGGCAGGGAGAGGTGAGCGTGACCGTGTGCGGGCCTGCCGAATCATGGGCATGGCGCAAGCCAGCCCAGCTGGCAACCCACACAACGCAATGCCATGGCCAGGCTGGCCAGCCTTGCTCATTCAGACAGGAGTCCACCCCCACACACCCCGCCCCCGCCTGCCTGCTTCATCACGGCGGCGCTCTGCTTCACACCCACACGCTTCAGCTGGCCGTCCTTCCACTCAGTGTCCTGTTGGATGCGCGGAAGTCAGGCAGGCTGAGCCGAGGACAATGTGCACGCATGCACTGAACCTATGCCTGCGCTCTGAATAGCGTGCACGCAGTGCTGACCGACCCTACGCCACCCCCCACTTCCTAAGGGTTCCACCCTCCAGGAGCAGGGGTCCCTCCGGCATCATGCAGCCAGGGCCTCACGTTTAGCGCGCACGACACGGTATTGGCCGTGGAGTTGAGCGTGATGTCACCATACATCTTGCTCTGAACGGGGCAGGGCAGGGGAGGCAGCAGGCGTGGATCCCGATCCACCACCAATTCCTCTTGCACTGCCAACCGCATGCTCCTGTGCGGCCCGTATGGTCCAACCCAAAGCAAGCACCGGGCAGCCCGCACCTCCAGGCGCTGCGTGAACTCTTGCCAGATGCCGGCAAGTCCCCGATCCCAAGCACCGCCCTGCTGCCCGCCACTGCCGCCGCCCTCGTCGCCGCTGGCGCCACCCTCGCCGCCCTCGCCGCCGCCCGCCCCTTGCTGCCGCGGCTCACCGCCGGCCGACTGCGGCTGCTGCTGCTTCCGCCCCTTTCGCCGCTGTGGCTGCTGCTGCTGCTGCGTGCTCTCGGCCCCAGGAGCATCTGGTGGTGTCCAGATGATGAAGCGCCGCTCCATGACCCGCATGTGTTGGAGGTCGTCTGCAGGGCACAACCGGAGAGCATGCACAATGTGCACACATGTCATGTGTGCTTTGTGCCACTCAACTGGCAGTGCAGCAGCTGCTGCCTTGCCTTGCATGTGACAGCCCAGCAGGCAGTCGGTGGAAGACGTGCTGCGCTGGCACGCCCCCAGCTGCCCACTTCATTCAACATTGCGCATTGCGTCACAGGCCCAACCATCACCTACCCTGCCCCTCCTGCTCCCACAGCGCCCGAGCGGACAGTATGTGCGGGTGCAGCACCAGCTCCTGCCCGTCCCGGTTGTAGACCTGGCGCAGCCGCCGGTCCAGCTCCGCGCACAGCTGCGGGGGGAGCCATGCGCCGTGTGGCTGTGCGCTTGTGCCTCGCAGGCACGCCGCCAGGCTGGCATCCGCATAGTTTGCAGGGGCTGCCCCCAAATGCATGTGGCATAGCATGACCCAACTGGAGCGTCCTCCAGCAGCCAGTGCGCACCTGCTTGCACTCCTCGGGCGCTGCGGGCGGCTGGGCCGTGAGGCACTTGGCCTCAAAACCGCGCAGCAGGCACAGCATGGACTCCACCTCAGCGTCCTCTGCCCCCTGGCCCCGCATGCGCGCCCTGCACAGGCAGTTGGAATTGTTGGGAAAAGCAATGGCTGGGCAGTGTGGCAGGGAGGAGGCCGCGTTATGCCGCACGCCAGCCCACCGAAACGAGCAAAGTTTGGTTCAGCTCAGCGCCATCACAGTGCTGTGCATCCGCATCCAGATGCAGTGCAGCAGCCAGGGATCTTACGCTAGCCGCGCTCGGGCATCCTCAACAGCTACCGCATACCGCTGCGGCACAGGCAGCTCGGCGTGTGTCCCTGCACACAGCAGGGGGAAGAACGGGCATGGTTCTGCACGAGTCAGGCATTGGTCTGGTGATGCCTAGGCAACCTGCACAGCACGGCGCCAGCTGCACACACCCTGCCGCTCTTGACAGCAGCAGCAACCGCACGTAGAATCAACTCCTCATGCTCCCGCAAGCCATGCGCCAGCAAGCGCTCACCTGCCAGCTTGGCGGCCGGCTTGCCATTCTTGGCCATGGGCCGCCCCTCCCCAAACAGGCNCCGCCGAGGGCCGTGCGCTGATGGTGACAGCGCCGCTGCGCCGCCGCCCGCCCGCATCTTCTGCCAGAGAGCCTCGGTCTCCTGGTGCTCTTGCAGCTTCTGGCTCGCGCGCCGCTGCCGCTTGGCGCGGACGCGCTGCGGGGTGGGGGCGTCGCCGTTGCCCACCGGCGGCCCGCTCACTCGGTCGCCATAGTACTGCACCAGGTGCGCCTCGTACTCCGCAATGTCTTCGTCAACCTTGTCCATGGGGGGAGCTGCCCCGCCGCTGACCTGCGGCAGCGCTGCCGCCGCAGCGGTTTCTGTGGGCGAGCCGTCCAAGCCCTCCTGCTGCCGCTTGCTGCCGGCTGCTGGAGCGCCGCGCCGCCCCTGCGTCGCTGGCATGATAGGCACCTGCCTCAACCGAGGGCCTGCATGCAGCCGAGAGGAGTGGATTCATACTTTGGCGGCGGCAGCGGCAACGGGTGGCGGCGGAGCCTGCTCATGGCCCAGTGCAGCGGCGCAGGGCGCTCAAACTCATTAGACGGCGCACCTGAGCTGCCGAGGCCCTCTGGGAGGGGCGGGGACTCGCAGACGAGCCAGCTCGCTGCCCCCGTCTCGCAGGAGAGGCGTTGGCGGGCTGGGCAGGCGCAGGATGCGCGCGATAAGAACTGCTTGTTTCGGTTGGCTCGCGGTCCCGACACAGCCGGTCGTAGCACAAAAACAGCTTTGAACGGAGGCTCTGCAGCGGCCCCGGCGTCTGCGTGCACCTGCACAGCCTCTTCTGGCCGCCGAATGCGATTTCCTGAGCCTAAGTGGTCAGGGGCATGCTGCGAACGCATGTTTGGCCGACATCGCACACGGCCACCACTGGCACCACGCAGGGGTGTGCCACTGCATCTCAGGGACAGCCCATTGTCTCTGGCTTCGTTGCGTCAGTCTCCTGAGTAACACTTTGCTAGCTTCAATTGCAGGTTAATGTCAAGAAGAAGACATTCGCCCGCCTCAAGGTGGGGCAGCCCTGAGTGGCCGGCAAATGCAATGCAACACTGTTGACAAGACCGGCGCATCACGATGTGCCCTAGGCCTTGGTCAGGCGCCGCATGACCACCACGGAGCGGAACGCCTCCTCGTGGTCCAGATCAATGGTGGCATCAAAGTCGCCGTGCACCTCCGCCAGCTGAAACAGATGGCAGGCATGGGGCACATCGGCGGGGTGGGCAGCCAGGAGCATGCAAGCAACTGGCTGTGCTGCACGTGTGGGCTGCAGCTCTTGTGCGGCAAGCCTGCATATTGCCATCTGCCACAGTCATGCCCACCCTGCCCAACCTGCCAACATTCCAGCTCCCAACCCACTCCCAACACCAGCCTTCCCTGCCCACTGCCTGCCCACCCAGGCTGCCGCACCTCAAAGCCGGTGGCCCGCCCCAGCAGGTCAATCTCCTGCAGCGTGAACTGCCGCTGCGGCACCACCTCCACTTCGGAGCTGACCAGCTCGTCACCATGATAGCAGGACAGGCCCACGGTGCGGTGAAGGATCTGACACAGGGGTGGAGGGGACATGGCAGCAGCGGCAAAGGGTGAGTTGGCAAGGGAGCCCTCGACTCCAGCAGCCGCAGTGTCATGCCAGCTGCTCAGCCCAGGCAAGCGCCCACATCGAAACAGCCACTGCTGCACGCAGAAGTAATGGCTGAAACAGCACAGCGCACCTGCTCCTGCAGGTCAAACTGGTCGCCTTCCCGGCCCCACTCGACCAGCACCGTCTTGCTCTTGTCCTCGTTCTGAGGCAGGCATGGGCCATGGACGGGACTCTCAGCGCATTCTGTAACCAACCCCAAGCAGCCCATGCCCCGAGCAGCAGTAGCACCGTTGCGCACACCTGCGCCTACTTGGCCATCCCAGCCCATCTGCCCCTCTCCCAAGTGCGGGAGGAAGGGCGCCATGCTGAACCACGAAGAGACGTGTGCCAGCCCAGCTATCCAACACACAGGTGTGACTCAACCGCGAGCCCACTTCCAGCGGCAGCCACCCGCACCCACCTCTGCATCCCAGGCCTCAATGAACTGCTCGTCCTCCAGGCAGTAGCCGCCCCACAGGTCAGAGGGGTGCGGCAGCTCCAGCACCAGCAGCCCGCCCGGCCGCACAGCCTTGCTGCACCGCGGGAGCAGTTTTGCAGCCAATCAGCTGAGCAGTCGCCATGCAGATTCGCAGTTGCGGCTCAGGCCCTGGCGTGGCACTGCAACATTGCCTGGCCATGGCAGGGCAAGGCACGGCAGGGCAGGGCATAAAACAAGCTCAGATCAGTGCCCTGCCCCCCACCTGAGCTCCGCAAAGCAGCGCAGCGCGGCGCCATTGTCCAGGCAGTGTGCCAGGCTGCCCAGCAGGATGCATGCCATGTCAGCAGGCTGCGCCAGCTGCGCCGCCCACCCCTCTGCAGGTGAGAACACAGGGCAAAGCGCGGTCGCGGCGGTCGCGGCGGTCCCGTCACGCTGCCAGGCAGCCTGCAGAGCGGGCTTGCACTCTCACATCTGCACCACCTGGCGGCACCCAAGCGGCGCAACAAGCCCACCCTGGCTCATGTCTGCTTCCACAAAGCTGAGGCTGCTGGCCGCGCCCGCCGCCTCAGCCTGCCGCGCCGCATACGCCAGCATGGCCGGCGAAAGGTCCAGCCCAGTGGCGGCGCAGCCCGCTGTCTTGGCTAGCAGGATGGCGTGCTGCATACAGAGGGACAGGCTGCAAGCTGTGTGAACACATGAGGAGGCAAGCGCACCGGTTGCCGACAGGACAAAGACAACGGAACAGAGGAGGCACCTGGCACAAGTTGCATGGGCATCACCAAGGGCACGCCTGTCTGGCCCACCTGTGCCGGCCCACAGGCCACCTCCAGGAAGTGTTGGAGCGCGCCGCTGCAGTGCTTTTGGTGCATGGCCAGGAGGTGAGCCACCTGCAGCGAAGCGGCAATGGCTGTTGGTGGGTCACACAGCGGGCAGTGCTGCCATTGGTGCGCACTCCCCGATCCAATTACCTCTTGATCAAACTTGCGGAAGTTGAAGGCTATCGAGTACACCTCTGGGTCGGCATACGATCGACAGACGTGCGCAGCTCGACTGCCGGCGGCCGCAGCACCGCCCCCGGTGCTGCTGCTGCTGCCGGCGCCAAACGCCCTGCGTGGCGCGGCATGTAAGGCTGCACCAGACAAGTGCGCGAGGGCCGCCACAGCCGCGCGGGTGTGGCAGCAAGGGGCGAGCCGTGCGCAGAGCATCTTACGACAGCGCCAGCGCAGCCCAACTGTGTTGTGGATGTGTGTGGTTTAAGCCATTCAGCGCGATTTCATGCACAACCACGCCATGCATGGAGGCGGCAGCGGCGGCAGCGTGCAGTGCCGCCCTTGGCCGGCCCCAGCAACCCATCCCCTTCACTGCCGTGTAGCAGGCGTCGCGGTTCCAAACCATTCGTTCCAGAAGGTGTTGGTTTAGGGAAGGGCATGAAATGAACAAATTCAGAGGATGTCGAGGATGTCGTCTTCGTCAGATTCGGTGTCAGTCAAAAGGTACACGGTGCTGGGCAGCGCTGCCGCCGCTGCTGGCCCTCCCTGTCCCTGGGCTGCTGGGGCTGCTGCACTCTGTGCGCCACTCGCTGACGGCGGCGCTAATCCATTTATTGGCCCTGGCCCAGCTGTGGCTACCGATCCTGCTGCTGGTGGCGCAGGTGCTGCCGGCACGGCATCACTGGCCACACCTGCTGCTGCTGCTGCTGCTGCTGGCGCAGCACCTCTGGGCACACCCGCTGCCGGCAGCGCTGCTTCAACAGAATCACTGCCACCTGGGATGGGCGACAGAGCTGCTGCCAGCAGCGCCTCTGCAGCCTGCTGCCGCTCCAGCTGTGAGGCAGGCACAGCAGACTGCGCAGGTGGGCTGGCGGCGCGCAGCTTGCCATTCAGTGGCGCTGCTGCAGCATGCCGCTTGGCAGGAGGCGCAACCAGCTCGGCTGCCGGTGGCTCCGCTGCACCGCGCTTCCTGCCCGCCTCACCACCCTCTCCTGGCTGCCGCTGCGCGGGTGCCTGCCGCAGCGACGGCGGCGCCACCGCTGCCTGCACCGCAGGAGGCGTGGGCGAGGGCGGCAGCGGGGACGGAGACTTGCCCAGCGAAGCGCAGATGACAGCTGCCGCTGCTGCTTGGCCTTCAACTTGCGCGCGCAGCTGCGCCTTGAATGAGCCGCTGCACTGCGCCGTCAACGCCGAGCCGTGGCCTGGAGTCGCCGCGGCCGGCGGCCGTGGGATGGCTGCACCAAACAACACAGGCCGCTGCCCCTGCTGCTGTTGTTGCCCCTGCTGCCCCTGCTGCCCCTGCTGGTGCTGGTGCTGCTGCTGCTGCTGTGGCCGTGGGATGGCTGCACCAAACAACACAGGCCGCTGCCCCCGCTGCCTCTGCTGCTGCTGCTGCTGCGGCGGCGGCGGCGCCGCTGCTGTCGCCTGTTGCTGGCGTGGCATACCTCCCGGCGCGTTATGCGCGGCTGCCTGCTGTGGCTGGCTGCTCAGCAGCTCAATGTATCGCTCCAGGCGGGCCACCCCCATCCAGTGCGCGGTGCCGCCATCAGGCAGGTGCTGTGACACGGCCGGCGGCAGCCGCGCAAAGGCCGTGCACCGCTGCGCCAGCTCCTGCCGCGCTTCCGCCAGCGAGAGGCAGGGCTTGTCGCGATCGAAGAACAGCCGCTGCCGCAGCACAGCCAACGACTCGCCTGCCACCTCGTGGCATGCAGCCTCCAGGGCGGCGCAGCGCTCGCCTGGCGTTGTGCCTGGCGCTGTGCATGCTGCTGCTGCTGCGCCATCGCCAGCGCGCTGGATGCTGTTTGCTGGTGCCAGTTGCTGCTCAGGCTGCTGAGGTGACTGAAGCTGCGGGTGCTGCTGCTGCTGCTGGTGCTGTGCGCCTGGCGCCTGCTGCTGTGCTGCCTCCTGCGCCTGCGTCTGCTGCTGCTGTGCGCCTGGTGCCTGCTGCGCCTGATGCTGGCTGGCCACTGCTGCGCTTGGTCCATCTGCTTTGCCTGGGTCGTCTGCTGGGTGCCCCTGCAGCCAGCTCACATAGCGCTCATACAGTGCCACGCGGCTCCAGAACGGCGTGGCTGCCCCAGCATCGCGGTCAAAGATGGATGGCTCCTGCCACGCCTGCATGGCTTGCATCCGCGCCGACCGCAGGCGCTGCTGTGCTTCCACCAGGCTGGGCGGCTGCTCCCGGTCCAGCATCATGCGGTGCTGCATGTCTGCCAAGCTAAGGCCCAACACCTCCCTACGAGCTGCATCCATGGCATACTTGGCCGCCTGCAGGGAGGCGCTTGGCTGGCCTACTGCTGGGCTGGGCTGCTGCACCGGCTGCTGTGCCTGCTCCAACTGCCGCTGCAACCCCGCCTGTTGTGGGGACGACCGCCGCTGCAGCTGCGCCAGCTGCTCCTGCTCCTGCTGCACTGCTGGCGGCAGGGACCCTGGCTGCTGTGCAGCTGGCGGCAGGGACCCTGGCTGCTGCACAGCTGGCGGCAGGGACCCTGGCTGCTGCGCCTGCTGCTCCTGCTGCGCTGCTGGCGGCCGTACCTGCGCCTGCGCCTGCGCCTTGTACCATCGGGCAGTAATGGTGCTCCATGCGACGTCAGGCTCCTGCTCCTGCTTCTGCTGCAGCGCGCGCTGTATGTTAGGGCACGCATGCCCTTTCACAAGCACCAGCTTGCCCATACACCTGCGCGTTGGCCGGAAGGATGAGCAGAACACCTTGGGTGGGCACATGGATAGGCTAGGTACCTGGCCACTGACGCACACTGAGGCAGCACGGCAAAGGCTTGACACGAGCACACTCAGGCAAGCCGGCCCAGATGAGACGCAACTCCCACCTGCAGTACTTGCAGTAGTAGGGCATCCTCGGCAAGGGTTCCTGAGGCTGCTGCTGCTGCTGCTGCTGCTGCAGCTGCCGCGGCGGCTGCACCGGCTGCGCTGCAGGCTGCCCCTGGCCTTGCTGCTCCTGCTCCCCCAACTGATGCTGCGTCGGTTTCGCCACTTGCTGGGCTTGCCCAGCCTGCACCAGCGCCTCCTGTGCTGCCTGCTGTGGCACTGCCGCCTGCTGCGGGGCAGCATGCTTGCCCAGCCCCAGCAGCTCCTTTGCCTGCTGGCCAGTGAGCCCCCACCGCGCCAGCACAACATCCCGAGCTTCCTTGGAGCCGCCGCTGGCTGAAGCAGCGGCCAACAGGTCCTGCCGCAGGCGCATCACCGCTGGCTGCCGTGCGCCCTGCATCGAAACAGGACCCTGCTCCAGCTCCGCATCCGCGGCACCCGCCGCCTGCCGCCGCTGCTGCAGCTCCTGCCACAGCTCCTGCAGAACGCGCCGGTCGCTCTCGCTGGGCGCGCCAGGCCGTTGTTGAGCCTGCTGCCGCTGCTGCTGCTGCGGCGGCGGCGGCGGTGGAGCCTGCTGCTGCTGCTGGCAAGCCTGCTGCGGTCGAGCTGGCTGCTGTGGCAGCGGCTGGCCAGCTTGCGGCACAGGGATGGGGCCTGCAGCTCCAACTGGCACTGCCGCAGCACCCCCTGCTGCAGCCGGCAATTGCTGCGGGCGCAAGGCCTGCCGCGCCGCCGCCTGCTGCGCCATGGCCAGCCGCTGCGCAGCTCGCTGGGCCTCCTGAGCAACAGCCGCATGGTGCTGGGCTCCCATGTAGGCTGCTGGGCGCAGCTGCGCCTCGGGCGCACGTGCAACCGGCAGCCGCTGCTGCTGCACCACCTGTGCAACCCGCTGCGCATGCTGGGCATGCTGCTGCGCGCTGCGCAACTGGGCCGCCTGCAGCTGAGCTTGCTGCTGTGCCGCGTGCAGCTGGGCCGCAGCAGCCAGCTGCGCATTCTGCTGCTGCAGGAGCTGATTGACGATGCCGCTCAGCGCTGCCGCCCGCGCAGCTTTGTCTTGAATGTAGCGCAGCCCTGCAGGGTGCAGCGGGAGCGCAGCGTGACGTGTTGGGTCGGAAGCTTGCGGAAGAGCGACTGCAGCCCAGCGTCAGTCCTACCTTCAACAGGACCAGCGCAACCTACACTTACGCGGCTTGATTTGCTGTTCCGCAGCTTCCGCAAACGTGTCATCGTCTGCTGTGAGCGCGAGCTGCAGGGCTGGAAGTGTGGAGGAGGAGTGGGCGGCGCTGCAACGGCGGCAGGGTCGCCGTGTGCCGCAGTGCCGCTACGGCGCGGCAAAGGAGCAGATGCACGATCTGGATCGCAAGACTGCAGCTGCGACACCAAAAGCGAGCCGTTGCAGGCGGCAGGGGTGCTCGGAGCTCTGGAGGCGCGCTACAGCAACGCTTGCCTTTGAAAGAGCGTTCTTCAGCTCCAGCACAGCCCCCTTGGCCTCCTCCCAAGCGGCACTGAGGAGCCGGCTGGCCTGGGCGGCGTCACCGGCGCCCTCCATCTGCGTTAGTGCCCTGCATAGCAGTCAAATCGGGACTGGAAGCGCGGGCTGATCAGAGAGCACAGCGCCTTGATCCTTGGCCCCCGTCCGCCACGCTCCCGCCCGGCACGCTGGTTCCCAACAGACCCTCTTGCTCGCCACCACTCATCAAGGTGCTCAGATGACAACTGAGGGGGATTGGAACCAACAAACAGATCAGAGAGCTGAAAGTAATATAGCTGTGCTTTCAGAAAGGGGCGCGCCCGTCGGGGCGCTTGCACGAACCCGCCGCTAGTTGCAAGTGGGCCGTCACAGCCGCGCCCACAGCGCGAGCCGCTCCGCCAGCCCGGTCTCGATGTCTTGCAGCACGGCCATGAGGAAGGGCTGAATCGGGTGGAACAGGTACACCACATGCTGCGGTCGCGCCGCGCCGCCTCGGCTGCCTGCATGGGCAGAGCGGCAGGCAGCGCCGTTACGCAGGGAGCAGCTCGGGCACTGCAACGGCCTGCTCCACCCAACTTGCAAGCAGCCAGCACACCAGAGCCTGGCAGCGGTTTTGCGCATCTGTAGCCCCCTGCCCGCTCCGGCCTCCCATTGAAACGCAGTTGGCAGTGCCGCCCCCTGCCCCAGGCGCACCTGCGCCCCCGCCCCTCCGGGCCACAAAGTGCTCCGGCTCCAGCCGGAACAGCAGCGCCTCCGGGCAGCAGCGGGCCATGAACTTGAGGGCGCGGTGCGGCGGGTGGTGCGCCCGCACCAGGCCGCCCACCTGCTCATCAAAGCAGTACAGGTCGGGGTCTGCACCAGGAGGGCACAAAGGGGTCCCAAGGGGCGGGCGGATTGAGAGAGCGCGGGGACGGCCTGAACAGTAGCAACCCAGCTTCACAAGCAGGCAAGGAGGCAGGGGCCACAACTGTGCCATGTGTGCAACCGGCCCAGCACAGCGTTGCAGGCGGTCCGGCAGCAGGAGGGGTGCAGCCTGCTTCTCAGCACGCACCCAGGTAGGGCGTGGCCTGCCGCGGCTGACTGGACGCAGGCAGCTTGTCCCACAGGCGGTGCCGCAGGTCCTGCGGGGGGCAGCAGCCAAGGGGATTGGCGTGCTCAATGCTCTAAAGCTTGCAACCCAAACGCCTGAGCAGTGGCTGTGCTGCACCAGTCCAGGCGCTGGCATGGGCGCTTTTCAAAATGGCATAGCAGCCTGTCAAGGCGCACATCCTCCGCCTCACCTTTACAGCCAGGGCGGGGTCCCTCAGCTGCGCCTCCCGAGCCGCCCGCGAGCCTCCCAGGGGCACCACGCACCGCTGCCAGTCTGTGGTGCAGCTGCAGGGGCAGCCGCTGGCCAGGAACGCGGCAGGCTGCTGCATGTACCTGCACAGCGGGTGCAAGTGAGCAGGACGCACGCCCAGCCTCAGCCGGCAGCCAGCCCAGCAACCGACACGCTGGTGGCTTGCACACTGATGCGGCTCCAAGGTGCGCGCGCTTGCAGCGTACACCACACTGTGCAGCTGCGCCAGCCGGGTTGCCACCCACCAGGTGGCCAAGTCGGGGGAGCCCGCCACAAACAGGCGCTCCACCTGGGCGGTACAGTAGTTGTACAACATGAGGTACGCGCCGCCGCCGGCCTGCGCAGCGTGAGAGGCCGAGGAGTGCCTGCGGGCACAGCACACGGGACGGACAGTGGGGCGGCTTTGGTGAGATGGATGCCAGAACAGGGCAGGCCACTGGTCCAGCCCGGCCACAACACTACTTCATGCCGAGTGGCTCAGCCAAACAGTACCACGGCGGGCATGGGCCTGCAGACCCCTGCCCAGCAACGGCCCAACATGAGAGAGATGCTCAAGAGATGGCGCACCCGTGGTGGCGGTGCGGCGCGGCCAGCATGTCGGGCGCAACCCAGTGGATCAGCAGGCGCTGGTCATCCAGCAGCTGGGCCTGCGGGGCGGGAGGGCATCAGGGGTATGGGTCTGGTCCCCAGCGTGCGGCCCAACCATCACAGGCAGCATCGCCAGCCTCATACCAGTGGAGCCAAGCAGGGAAGGGAGGGAGCCGCCCTCCTGCCACATCCTGGATGCGGCTCGGCGCGCCCTCCTGCACGCAATCCCCCCCAGTTGGCCAGCCCACCTTCCACATCAGCATCTCCGCATACGCCTCAAAGTAGTAGTGGAATCGGTCCAGCGGCCGCCGCCAGTGCGGGTGCGCCGCAGAATGCAGCTGCTGGCTGGCGTCACCGCCGCCCAGCCCTCCCAGGCTGCTGGTACTGCCGCCTAAGCCGCGCAAGCTGCTGGCGCTGCCACCCTGCCCGCCCAGGCTCGTGAAGCCGCGTGGCTGCATGGGGGCTACGGCACTCAGCAGGCTGGCGGTGCTGCCTCCCAGCCCGCCCAGGCCATGTGGCTGTGGCTCGCTGGCTGCAGGCGGCTCTGCGCCACCAGCTGAGCTGGCTGCAGCCTCAGCAGACTGTCGCTGCGCCTCTCTGAACAGGTATGCCAGCAGCTGCTGCTTGAGACCTCCTAGGATGGAGCCGCCACCCGCCGCCTGCTGCCCCACTGCTCCCCGGGCTGCTGGTGGTGCAGCGGACGCGCCCGCTGGAGCGCTGCCCACTGGCGCTACTCCTGCTGCTGCCAGCATCGTGGCAGGCCCCGCTGCAGGGTCACCTAACCGGGGCGCCTGCCCAGCTGCTGCTGTGCTCGCCGGGTCTGGCCGTCCGCTCGCTATGACCCTTTCAGGCTGCTGCTGCTGCTGCTGCTGCTGCTGCTGCTGCGATGGCGCTCCCGAGGCGGCAGCCGCTCCTGGCGGGACACCCGAGGCATGCTGCGGCCGGGGCTGCTGCTGGCGCAGGCGGCGCTCACACTCCTCATGCTGCGCCAGCACCAGCGCGTCGTCGTCCTGCACACACCAGGATTCAAGTTGGTTGTTGGATAAGTATAACGCGCAGGAAAGGGGTGTGGGCATCCATAATATGCGCAAGAGGCATGGGTGGCGACACCAGCAGCTACCGACTCCCTCGGGGCCATAGGCCCGCTGGCCTCCGTGCCGCAGCAGTATATGTGATACAGCCTGGTGGCCAGGCAGCACCCGCACCCGGCAGTGCGGCCCGATGGCATGCAGGTAGTGCAGCCGGCCAGTCTTCAGCAGCTGCAGCATGTGCAGCGTCTGGCTGCCCAGCTGCAGGTAGGGGGGGAGCAGGGGAGGCACAGCGGTTTGTTTGTGCTTCCGACAGGTCACAGTGCTGCAGCGTCCCAAGCAGCACACCTGCCCGCTCACGGCACACCCTCAGAGCTATGCCAGCCATGCATGCGCGAGTCGCCTCAGCCCGCCACACCGATGCGCCCTGCCCGGCTGCCTCTCACGCCGAGCACCAGCAGCAGCTGGCCGCAGAGGTGCACCCCCTGGCTGCGGGCCAGCTCCACGTAATCATCCTGCAGCGTGTGGCTGTCCACAAGCACCCCGCTCTCCAGCTCAATCTGCTTGCGCGGAAATGGGTAATGGGTTGTTTCGTCAGAATGCTACGAAAGG
Organism: Chlorella sp. Dachan; assembly: GCA_006782975.1. Lineage (NCBI taxonomy): Eukaryota > Viridiplantae > Chlorophyta > Trebouxiophyceae > Chlorellales > Chlorellaceae > Chlorella > Chlorella sp. Dachan. The sequence goes on from RRZL01000042.1 coordinate 1,274,914, forward strand.
TGGCTGCCCCTCGAGTTGTTGGGTTGCAAGTGCGTGGCTCGGGGCGCGGCAGGGTGAGGGGGCATGCACAACTGCTAGCCAGGCATTGCCGATGCATGTGCACTGTACTGTGGAGGTTTACAAGACGCCTCAGCTGATCCCCACTCCTTACCACATGGAACGTTGTGCGCTCCACTCGCGGCACCATGCCGGCAGATGAGGCGGCAGCCCCTGCCAGCGGCTGCCACTCTGGCGAGGCGGAGCAGACCAGCAGGAAACTGCCGTGGGCGACTGCAAGCAGGGCACACAGTGGCAGGAAGGAGGTGGATGGGGTGTTACGTGGACTGCCTCTGCAGGCTGTGAGGTGTGGCTGCACAGGCATGGCAGTGACGCCTGGGCAGGCGGCACCCACCCAGGCACAGGTCTGGGCTGAGCTGCTCCTGGCGGTTGGGGCAGGGGCTGCAGCGCCACTGCTCCTCAAAGATGTCGCCAAACTCGACAGCGCCAGGCGGTGACTGGTGCGGCTGCTGTGCCTGAGGCTGCTCGGGGGCTGACCCGTTGCCCATGGGCTGCTGCTGCTGCTGCAGCTGTTGCTGCCCATCATGGCCTGCCGACGGCTGCGTCTGCTGCTCTGCGCACGGCACGTGGGTGCCTGCACTGGCGTGCAGGCCCTTGAAGCGGTAAGCCACCACCTCATTCGCCACCGGCTGGAAGGCTAGCAGGAATCGGCCGCAGGGGGTGAAGCCAGCAAGCACTGTGTTGGGCGGCGGCACAGGGCACGGCACTTGCGTGTCGGGCACTATGTTCTCGTAGAACCGCCGGCTGTGGGGCGCCTGCAGGGTCGCAGCAGTGTATGGCACGATCGGTGCAGAGGCCGGCTGCTTCGTGGCCACAAGCACGACGGCGGCGGCAGCGGTAGCGGCAGCGCGGCGACAGACGACGCACCACTGCTCCAGGCGGGGCTCCCGCCAGCTCGCGCTTCTGCAGACGCAGCGCCAGGTTCTCGCAGCAGCGTGTGCGCTTCATCCCGCCGCGCCGCTGGTTCAGCGCTCGCCGGCCATTTTCCCTCGAGCCACGAACACGTGCTGCACTGGAAGCAGTGTCGCTGATGTGCTGGAGGGGCAAAGCCGAGGAACAGCGACAGAGATGCCCCGCCTGGCAGGAAGTCCGCTGCGTGTCGCCCCCGCTACGCCACCATTGTTTGGACCACAACACGCAGCAGAAAAACGCAGATTTCGCCGGGCAGTAGTCCGCCCTGCTCCTTCTGGTGCATTTTTCCTATCAATTCGTAGTTACAGCCTGCGCTGGTGCAGCGGCGGAGGACCTGAGGGCGCGCTGCGGGCGCTGGGCGTGGGTATGAGCAACGAGAGAGTGGAGAGCAGCAAACGAAAGCAAAGGACAAGTATGTCGCGGCCTCGTCATCTGGTGGGATCAAAAGCAGTTACTGAGGCTTCCGTGCAAGGGGAAGCGTGCGCGCGCTGCGCACTGTGCCGCTGCGGCTGCTGCTGAGCACTCTGCCGGGCGAATCCGACGGGACAATCGTCGAGATGCGCCGGCGCAGCCGCCGCGGGTCAAAGCTGGTGTGAGCACAGGGTGGGCAGGGCAATGGAGAGAGTTAGCACTAACTGAAAGGGTGGAAGAGACGTGTACATCAATGGGGATGGCCCCGCCGGGCGCCGTTCAGGACGCATAGCCGCGGTGCTGGGGGCCGCGGCTGCACCGGTGGGAGCCGCAAATTGGCAGTGCTGGCCGCGCTGGCATGAGCTGCGGCTTTATGCATGGTGGCCGTTGGCGGTGCCGTTGAGCGCCTTGCCGTCCAGCACCAGCGGGGCGCCGCTGTCATTGGATGCCCGCTCGCTCTCGTGGCCGGGCTTGGGCTCTGCCGGCTCGGGCGCCGCCTTGACGTTGCGCCCCAGCGGCAGGCAGCCGCACCAGCGCCGCGACAGCTCCTGGCTCTGACCGCGGCTGGCTGCCGCCGCGGCGCGCTCTGTCGCCGACAGCTTCTTGTGCTCCTTCTCTGGCCGCTCTGGCAGCAACCTGAAGCGCGTGCGGCGTGCGGCGAGGGCGGCGGCGGGGTCGGCTGGCCGGCTAACACGACGGCGGCGGCTACATGCAACGCGGCGCGGCGCGGCTCTGCCTGACTAACAACTGCCTACTAGCTGTAAGCGGCACGTGCAGCTCTGCCTGCCCAACAACTGCCTACTAGCTGCCTGCCGCTGCTCAGGGGCTGCACCTGAGTTGAGCTGCTGGCTGCCCCGAGTGTTGGCTCTATATCTAGCTTCCACCTATCTAGGGCTAGCGCAGCGGGCAGCAGCGGCGCCACCCACCCACCTCCCCACCCGGGCTCCCCACAGTCGCCACCCACCTGGTGAGCAGCTTGATGAGCAGGCACCAAAGCAGCGCGCCCGCGCCGATCAGGATGGAGATGACCCACTCCAGGCCGCTCAGGTGCTCCACCTTGAAGATGCCGCCCAGCAGGAACATGATGATGACCTGCGGCAGCGGGTGGGCGAGCGGGTGGGCGCAAGAGTGCTGAGGTTCGGGATGGCAGGCGCTTGCCGCACAGCGCGGCGGGCGCACGCCGCTGTGTTTCTGCAGCCGCACAGCACAACACTTGACGGCCGCAGCCGCAGCGCACAGATCCCCCGCCCCTGCCCACCTGGAAGCCCACGATGATGACCCACACCACCCAGAAGACGTGGGAGTTGAAGAGGCCCTCAAACACGTTGAGCTCGTTCTGCACCTTGCGTGCGTTGACCATGTTGAACAGCTGCTCGGGGGGGGAGGGCGTGGGGCGGGCGACGTGAGGCGTGGCACATGGCGGTGCCACAGCGATGGCCTGGCAAGCTGGCCAGCTCACCGCCAGCTACATGTCCACAGGCATGCACGCAGCTGCTGCCCGCACAGGGCTGGGGTGCAGCGTTTGGTGCACGGCGGTCCACACCTGGCAGAAGATGAAGGTGTTGAACACCATGGAGGAGATGTCCTTCTTGGCGGTCTCCTCGGCGTCTTCCCAGTCCTTGTGCAGCTGTGGAGCAGGAAGAGGAGGAGGTGGCAGCAGATCAGAGAGGGGACGAGGTGGTGGGGCAGCCAAGGCGGATCGGCGGCGCGCGACTGCACTGCGGGGTGCTGGCACGCCGCCGCACAAGCAGGCCGCTGTGAGACGGCCAGGAGGGCAGAAGGCAGCAGACGCACGTCATCCCAGGTCTGCTGGATGGCGCCCCAGTTGTTGATGCAGGTAGTGTTGCCAGCGCAGAACTCCTCCTGGCTGGGCTCGGGGAAGGAGCAGCTGCCGCTGGCGTCCACCTGGCACCACGCCTGGGAGGGCTGGCCGCCGGCTGCACGCAGGAGCAGTCATGAGGGAACGGGCGCACGCTCAAGGCGGGGAGTCTGGAGGTCAACGCCAGCAGCGGGGTGCAGGGGTGCAGCCACCAAGCCAAACGCGTGCCTGCGTGTGCCCCAAATGTGCACTCACTCTGCAGGATGTAGGCCGAGCTGGCGCAGTTGTTGACGGTGGCGGCAGGGTCGGGGTTGCAGCAGTAGCCTTCGGGCACGCCGGTGGGGCCGTAGTTGGCTGGGTCGGTGAACCAGGAGCACTGGGAGGGGATCGCGAAGCGGTCCAGCTGGGCGGGCATGCCGTAGAAGATGAGGAACAGCCAGAAGCACTGCGGCGGGTGGGAGGGGCAGCGAGTGGGGGGGTGGGGCAGGGCAGGGCAGGACGGCAGCCAAGGCTGCACAGGCTGGGGGAGCCAGAAAGTGTAGCCCACCGCTGCCAGACACACAGCCTGCGCACCTGGTAGATGGCGCTGCTGAAGATGAACTTCCACATGGGCCGGCTGATGAGCGGCTCGTCGCGGCCGTGGGGACGCATCAGCAGCAGGTCGGGCGTGGGGGCCTCGGTGGCCAGCGCTGCGGGGTGGTGGGCGGGAACACGGCGGCAACGTGAGCGGCCAAGCACGGGCTGCACACTTGAACAAAGGGCCGCTGATGCTGCACAGCCAGCAGGACGTGGCGGCGGCGCAGCACCCGCCCCACGTCATGCGCCAATCGCAAAGCGCAGGCGCCCAGCGGCCGCACTCACCCAAGGCAGCCAGGGAGTCCATGATGAGGTTGACCCACAGCAGCTGCAGCACGTTGAGGGGCGTCTCGCCATTGGAGATGGCGGCCACCACCGCGACAATCAGCGCCACCAGGTTGATGGTGAGCTGCAGAGGGGGCGGAGGGAGGCAAGGGCGTTGAGGGGAACCATAGCCAGGCATGCAAGGACCACCAACGCAGCAGGCAGCAGGCAGCTGGCCGAAAGCTACAGCTCGCCGCCATCCCACCACCCCCGCCCCGCACCTGGAACTGCAGGAACTTGCGGATGTTGGTGAACACGGAGCGGCCCCACAGCACGGCCTTGACGATGGAGGAGAAGTTGTCGTCCATGATGACAATGTCGGCCGCCTCCTTGGCCACCTCAGTACCTGCGGGGGGTGGGCGGGAGGGATGGGACGCAGTGAGGGGCAGGTGTGGACGGAAGGTAGCACAGCAACTGGGCTGGTGCACAGGCTGCGGCGGCACCACGGCCAGTGCACCAGCACAGTGCAAAAGCAGCGGCAACTCAGCCACCCCAGGCAGCGCTCACCGGCAATGCCCATGGCCAGGCCCACATCCGACTCCTTGAGCGCGGGCGCGTCGTTGGTGCCGTCGCCCGTCACCGCCACTACCTCGCCCAGCTTCTTCAGCGTCTGCACCAGGATGTACTTGTCGCGGGGGGACGAGCGCGCCAGCACCTGCGGTGGAGGGTGGGCGAGGGCGGGGCGGGCGGTGAGGCGGTGGCTTCAATCAAGATCCGCCGGTCAAGTTCCAATACGCAAAGTGGGCACATTGTGCACGCCACCGCAACATGCATGCACCCCCAGCTGCACTGCCCCACGGCCCCTGCCCCCTCAAGTGAGCGCACCTGCAGGCGCGGCAGCAGCGGCAGCAGCTCCTCCTCGGGCATTTTGCGGAAGTCGGGGCCCTCCATGGCAATGCCGTCGTCTGCGGCGCCAGGGTAAGAGTGATGGCTTGAGTTTGCAAGTAGAGGTGAGCCCCATGGGCTTGCAGGCTGTTGAGCTATCGCGCACAGCCTGCAACGGCGTGCTTCCCAGGTGCATGCCCAGACCGCCCCACCCTGGGCGCACCCGTGAGGATGCCGCACTCGCGCGCAATGTGCTTGGCGGTGTGGATGTTGTCGCCGGTGACCATGCGCACGGTGATGCCGGCGCGCTGGCAGGTGCGCACCGCGTCGGGCACCTCCTTGCGCACAGGGTCCTGCAGGGGAGGCAGGAGGTTGTGACGACACCGTGTGAGGCATTGGATAGCGACAGTGCCACGTAACGCCTCGGCACCGCCAACATGGCAGGCATGACACGATGCTGCTGCAGCAACCCCCCCTCCTGCGGCCTCGCACCTTGATGCCCACGATGCAGGTCATGGTCAGGTTCTCCTCCAGGTGGTGCGGCTTGTCAAAGTAGTCGGCGGGGCGGCTGGGGTCGTTCTGCGGGGGCAGGATTGGGAGGCGGCGGCACAGCTTGAGCTCCATGCACTGCCTTGACCTCATTTGGCACTAAAAATGCACTGGACACAATGCGCTTGCATCCCAACCTTGCGTAAGCAAGCCGCTGGCCTCAGCACACTTGCCCAACCACGCACAGCCCAGCGCAGCCACCAGTGCCGCCAGCCAGCGCACCTCGGGGAAGTCAGTGTAGGCCAGGCACAGCGTGCGCAGGCCGGTGGACGCCATGCCCGTCACCGTGCCCAGCAGCTCCTCGCGCATCGCCTGCAGGTGGGGTGCGGAGGGGTGCGGGAAGAGGGACATGAGGACAGGCACTCGAGCAGGCAAGCATGCTGCTTCCGGCCGTGCACCCCGTCCCGCCTCAAGCCCACACGCTTCAGCGCAGCGCACCTCGGTCATGGGCACGCTCTCGCCGGCCGCATTGATCATGGCAGTGCAGCGCGTGAGCACCATCTCCGCCGCGCCCTTGTTGTACAGCCGCAGCGCGCCGTTGCGGCGCACCAGCACGCTGGCCATCTTGCGCTCCGAGGAGAAGTTGTACACCTCTGCAGGCGGAGCGTGGGGAGGGAGTGTCGTTTAGTGGGAATGTCGGTTGGGGTGGTGACAGCTGGAGCCTGAATTTGTGGTGGCATGCAGGCACAAGGCAACCAGTCGGCCCAAGGCGGCAGCTACGCCCGCACGCCAGTCCCCGACCAGCGGTGCTGGCCGCCCCGCACAGCAGCCCTGCCACGCCCTGCACGCACCCACGGTGGCCTCGTGGTTCATGTCGCGCATCGCCTTGTAGTCCTGGCCCCACTCCTTCTGGAGCATGAGCAGCAGCGCGCACTCGGTGCGGTTGCCCACAAAGTCGATCTTGCCGGTCTTGGGGTCGGTGATGAGGAAGGCCTGCGGGGCGGCAGCGGGGCACCAGGCAGCTGTGAGGGTTTTGGGCGAGAACAGATCAGACAGGGTGAGGCTGGGCACACGCCCCCAGCCCATCGCAAAGAGAACCTTTCGGCAAAGCTGGTTCACCTTTGAGTTCAGCGCGGCGTTCATCACCACCTCCTCGGCGGCGGCGGCGGGCAGCTGCGACAGCTCGGGCACCTCGGCGTACATCTGCGCGCGGCAGCGGAAGGGCAGCACAAGTGTCATGTAAATGCCATGCCGAGGGTTTGCGCACAAAGCAAGCCACATGCATCATGCGCCACAGGTTGGCACTCGGTGCAACCAGAGCAGAGCATCCACAACAGCACCACCGCCACTGCGCCGCCCACCTGGCCGCAGAAGTAGCCCTTGACCACGGTCATGCGGTTCTCAGTCAGCGTGCCGGTCTTGTCGGAGCAGATGGCGGTGGCACCGCCCATGGTCTCGCAGGCAGCCAGCACGCGCACAAAGTTGTTGTCCTGCGGGGGGCAAGAGCAGGTGCGCGGTAAACGTTGACAGGCTACACTGCTACGGTGCACATGCCTTGCCTGCTTCGGTGTGCATGCCTTGCCCCTTGGCAGCCACCCCCAATGACATCCCCTCGCCCCCGCTTCCCCGCCCCCCTCGCCCCCTCGCACCTTCATCATCTTCTTCATGGAGTAGGCCAGGGAGATGGTGACGGCCAGGGGCAGGCCCTCGGGCACCGCCACCACCAGGATGGTGACGGCAAAGATGAAGAACTCCAGCGGGCCCTCCGAGAACTTGCTCATGGGGAAGCCGCCCTCCGTGATGATCCAGCTGCGGGCAGGAGGGACCGAGCGAGGTCAGGAGGCGACATGCGCGCACCTCCTGAGGCGGCCAGCGGTGCAGCGCATGCGGGGGCATGCATGCATGCAGGTCTGCGCCACCACAGGCACAAGGCCAGCCGCCGCACTCAAGCCAGGCTGCACGCCCCTCACCGGATGAGCAGCACGAAGAAGGAGATGACGGCGGCGATGAAGCCCAGCTTGCCAATGGCGGTGGCCAGCCAGCCCAGCTTCTCCTGCAGCGGCGTGTCGCCCACCTCGCCCACCACCAGCGCCATGGTGCGGCCCCACTCGCTGTGCTCGCCCACGGCCACCACCAGCATGCGGCCGCTGCCCTCGGTGACCTGCGGTGTGCGGGCAGATGGTGCATAATTCACGACCCCAACGCGGCGGACAGCCACACACTGTTGGAGCCTACATCGCTCGCCGCATGCGCTGTGCATTTGCCCAAGGCTGGCCAACACAGATTGCCCAGCTGCCCCGCCCACAGCCCTGCACCCGCTGCCCCGCAAGCCGCACCTGGGTGCCAGAGCGGACCCACGGCTCCATGCCCGACTCAGTGGGGCCCTTCTTCACAGGGTCGCTCTCGCCCGTCAGGCTGGCCTCGTCCACTACCAGGCCGTGTGTCTGCAGGGCAAGAGGAAGCGGCAGGGACGCGGGGTGAGCTGCTTGGCTCAGGCCTGCACACCGCAGGAGGCAGCTGCACTGCAGCCCTGACATGCAACCATGGAGCGGGTGCGCAGGAACGAGCCTTCGCAACCCGCCGCCGTCCTCAAAGCTGCCCGCCCGCCCTGGTGGACATGCGCACCTCCACCACGTAGCCATCGGCAATGATCTTGTCGCCGGTGTCCAGGATCATGAGGTCGCCCACCACCACCTCGTAGTTGCGCACCGTCAGCTGCTGGCCGCTGCGGATCACCTTGACCTGCGGCCAGCGGCAGGAGTGGGGGGGGGAAGGCAGGGTTTGGGAGCTGCACAGGCATCCGGGCCTAGCCAACATGCATCACCTGGCCTTGCAAAGCCAGGCCATGGTGTAGCTGCTTGAGAACAGCTGGGCTCGCCGTCACGCTCGGCGATTACCAACGGGCCAGCGTCACCAACGGGCAGCGCACCTCAATAATGTCCTTCTGCGCATTGAGCTTCTGGAACTGACGATCCTTGTTCCAGTCGTTGAAGGCGCCTGGGTGCAGGACAGGGGGTGCACAAGGTCGATGCAGGCCAGATGATCTGGTGCGGGACCATACGTGCGGGCTGTGCGCCGCCGTGCACATGCAGCGTCACCCGCATGCATGCGGTGCGCGCCGCTCATCGCACTGCCAATAGCGCGCTGTCTGGCAAAGCCAGCTGAGCTACTCGCCCACGAGCGACACCACGAGGACGGCAACCCAAATGGCCACGCCCTCGGACCACGCGCTGTCCTCGCGCTCCGCGGGCACCGCCACGCCCAGGATGGTGGAGATCTGCGCGCATGCATGCGGGCGGGTGTCAGTTACAGCCTTGGTTGGAGGGTTGCAGGGGTGGGAGGTTGCGGCACGCAGATCTGCATGCACATGCATGCCCGCCAGCTACCGGCCAGGGCGGAAGCAGCCAGGGCAGGGGAGCTGAACAGGCCGCGAACAGGCCCGTAGGAGGCGGCGGCGGCGCACCAGGGCTGCAGCCATAAGCATGATGAGCGTCGGGTCCTTCAGGTTGCCAAACCACAGCTTGAAGAAGCTCTTGGGCGGGACAGCCTTGAACTTGTTGGCGCCAAAGGCCGCCCTGCGCGGGCGAGGGTGCGGCGTGGGAGGTTTGCGGCCCGCTGCAACAGCCGCAGTACACGCAACGGCCCGCAGCTGCGCTGCATTTCAAACAGCGGGGTAGGTGGCAGTTGCTGGCAGCCTGGGCAGCCACGCACTGGCGGGCCTCCACGTCCGAGCCGTCGGTGGCGGTGGGGTTGATGCCGTCGTGCAGCGAGGAGCACAGGGCGGAAGCCACGCCCGGCAGCCCGCCCAGCTCCGTCCACCCCGCATTGTCCTTGTGCTGCGGGTGCGCAACAGGGGGGTGGGGGCTGCGGGTGAGGGGCGGCAGCGGCGGCGGCACGTGCGGCCCAAAGCTGGCGCGGCGGCTGAGCGG